>PVIJ01001113.1:74917-220431 GCA_004024925.1 Scalopus aquaticus | reverse complement strand
AAAAAAAAAAAAAAAAAAAAAAGAAACTTGAGGCCATGCCATGCAAGCAGAGCATTAGCGCTATCTTAAATTAAAAGTTAGTTTAAAAAGAAAAAAAAAAAAGAAAACAGAAGACAGCAGCACACTTGTGTTCATGTTGGGCGTCAAGGCCAACAAGCACCAGACCGAACAGGCTGTGAAGAAGCTCTGTGCCACTGGCGTGGCCAAGGTCGACACCCTGCTCACACCTGATGGAGAGAAGAAGGTATATGTCCCAATGGCTCCTGACAAAGATGCTTTCTTTGCACGTTGCCTACAAAACTGGGATCATCTAAACTGAGTCCAACTTGTTAATTCTAAATTTAATTTTTTTTCACCATTAAAAAAAAAAGCAGGGGAGGGTGACTGGGCAAGAATAGGTGTGTCATTAAAGCTTTTAAAAAATTTTTTTTAAATGTTAGATATACACCAAAGTAGAACAAATAGTGTAACAAGGCCACCAATCAGACTCATCAATCATCAAGACATACTTGCATCTGCTGTGGCTTTGCTGACCCCCATTTCAAATCCCTCCACGACAATAGCATTGTGGTGACATATGAAAATAGCAATTTTTTCAGGGGTGCTTCTGGAAGGATCGTGATGGACATGACATGAGGTCTGGGATTTGCTTTATTTTTTTTTAAGATTTATTTATTTATGCATAAAAGCTGGGATACAGGCCAGAGGCGTGGAGCAGCGAGAGGGATCACCAGAGACAGAGAGGGGAGCAGAACAGACAGATTGACGGAAATACACTGCTGAGGGGAGCTGTGGGCAAGGCAGGAGAGGTCTGCCGAGCCATGTGGGATTCTCCCCAGTCGGGCGTCGAACTCGCGTCGCTGCTGCCAACAGCTCCACAGCACAGTGCTTAACCACTGTGCCGCCAGGGAGGCCCTGGGATTTGCTTTAAATAGTTCAGTAATAATTTCCCTTGTCCCTACCCCAAGGGAGAAAAAAAAGGGGGTGGTTGAGGCAGTCGTGACTTGTGTTTGAAGAAAAAAAAAACTGGACACACATGGGCACTGGCTTCCTCCAGATGACAGGAGAGGAAGCACCGAGCAGCAGGACAGTCAGTGTGGTCTTCTCTGGAGGACTCTTAGAAGAGGTGGCTTCGGCGTGGGAAGAAAAACAGAGAGCTTTCTTTCTCTTGTCTCACTTTTCCCTCCCTGTGTGACTATAGTGCCCACACCTCAGGGAGGAGGCAGGGGGGAAAGTCAAGGGTAATGGGGAGCCATGGAAGGTGTGGCACAAAGGAGTGACATGGCCAGATTTGAGTCTGACCAAGGTCACTCTGGTGTGTGCTGGTGGAGTTGACTACTAGATGGGGCAGCTCTTATTGGGGTTGGGAGAGGATAAAGGTGGCTTGGATCATTCTTTGGGCTGCAATGGGGAGCAGACCACGATGCTGCTAGGAGAGTAGTAGGAACTGGTTGCAGGGAGCAAAGGGGTGTGGGCAGAAGGGTTCAGAGGCTTGAGGCAGTCAACAGAGCAGAATACCCACATTGGGGGAGACTGGGAAAGGTGGCAGCCACCGCCCACCACCTACCTGCTGTCCCCCACCTGGCTATGACGAGGCTCTCTTGGGGCCCAGCAGCCCCATCTCCCCCAGAGCTGAGTGACCACAGGGCAATGTACTTCACACACTTGCTCCCAACCCAGGGACATCCAGGCTCTGCTGAGGCTTATTGAAGGGTGTCCCAGGGAGAGCCTGCTGCAGCTGGGGGGTGCCTCCTAGCCGGATCTCTCGGGAGCCCTTTCCTCCAGCTGCAGTTGCAGCAACATGGCCCAAGGGCGACATCTAGAGGCAGCCTCCTGCCTCAAATGGTCTCACCACAGAATCCCCTGCAAAGGGCAGGGCCATTCCCTGGCTCCGACTGGTGTTTTCTTCACGCCATTCGTAGGATTTAGTGACCGAGCTAGGGAATAGATCCAGCGCCTCCATTCTCCCATGCCAAAGGCCAGCTCAGGAACAGCCCTGGCACCCCAAGTGAACCCGTGGATCCTCTGCCTCCCCCAAGCCAAGGAACAGGGCGGCTCATTGATGACATTTCCCAGTTCCCTCACCCCCTGAGCTGCTTTGCTGCAGAGGGTCATTCCAGCAACTCCGTCCACAACCTCTTCTCACAGAGCCAAGTCCTCACCTCCGCCTCACCATCCAGGCCTGTCCTGTGTCCTGAGTCCCAGGTGAGATTACAACGTCCACCGCCTTTGCTAGTGGTCCTTTTCAAGCTATTTATTCATTTTCAGCCATCCACACCCGTGGTCTTTTCTGGCACTGGACACCCTGCAACCCTTTTCTTTGCTCCTGTGACCCCACTCACAGTTTCCTCCTGCTTCTCTGACCTCTCTTGTGATGGTTCCTCTTCATCTGTTCCTCCCTTAATTGTCTGTCCGTCCGTCCATCCATCCATCCATCCACCCGCCCATCCATCCACCCATTCATCCATCCCCGTTCATTCTACAATCAGCAATCAGGGATGGGGGTGGGGAGGAGGAAAACAGGGACAAATGCACAGCAGCACAAGGTCCAAACTCCACAGGGAAAACGAGGTTCGACTCTCTGCACTACCTCCATCCTACCGGCATGATGATGACAAGCAATTCAGGTCCCCCGTCCTTTGTTAGGACACTGCATGGGCCTGCTCACTCCCCAGCCCTGGAGAGCTCCAGAGAGGTTCCTCCAGGCCCTTCCAACCATTTTTGGCTACTCTCCATTTCCAACCTTCACCGCAACTCTCACCCCTCTGCTCACAATGCTCCTGAGACTTTCCTCGGATCAACTGGCTTGACTTAACTCCTGAGCTTCACCCCCCTAGCTCCTTGCCTCAGACTGGCCCTTTCCTGTCCCCCTCATGCCCAGTGTCATGGGGTCCTCAGCCCCTTGCTGCATGGGGCCCTCTGAACAGCTCTGCTTGTCTGACCTGAGTATGCAGGATCGTGGCCTGGACAAAGCAGCCGCTGTGACAGACATTCCTCTGTTCATCTGCTTCAGAGAGAATGGGCTTGGGCAAGAGAGGGCTTTCCAGAAGACAGGAAGGATTAAGATCTGATATGGAACAGCCTTAGAAAGTCCCTCACTGTGCTTCCCTGGTGGCGCAGCGGTTAGGCGCTGGGTTAGGCGCTGCGCAGTGGAGCCATATTTGACCCCCCGCCGGGGTGATTCCCACGTGGGGTGGCAGACCTCTCCTGCCTCGCCCACTGCTTCCCTCAGCAGTGTATTTCCGTCGATCTGCCTGTTCTGCTCCCCACTCTGTCTCTGGTGAGCCCTCTCGCCGCCCCATGCCTCTGGCCTGTGCCCCAGCTTATATGCATAAAAGAAATAAATCTTTAAAAAAAAATGTCCTTCACAAGTCACTTTTCAAGAAGGTGCAGGTAAGTAACCTGCCCTGGCCTATTTAGTCCCTTGCCAGCTGAGGTCAGAACAGGAACTCCGGCTCTTCATCTTCCCTTGCTCTTCCGAGACAGGAGACGCCCCCTGTGGAAGAGAAAAGGTCTGGGGCCAAAGGAGCAGACACACGGATCCACAGAAGTTCAGTGAAGGTTCGCCCATCCCAGAGGGAGCGTCAACAGGCTGGGAGGGACTTAAGAGCATTTACCAAATGGAAAAAAAGTCTAGGGGTGAAGAAACAGTATAATTTTCCTCCTTCTCACTAAAGAGATCAAAATATTTTTTAAGAAGAAAGCAATAAAAATGAAAACATGAAAAAGATATAACAAAATAAATGGAAAAAAAAAACCCAAAAACCAGAAACAAGAAATGAAAAAATAGAGCTCAGAGCTCAAATTTTTAAACTTAATTCTTCTTGTTATTCCTCTGTTTTTATTATGCTCAAAATGATGGGGTATTGGAAAGTCTGTGCTAAGTATATCTGGCTTGACTTATGACAGCCAAAGGCATACCAAAAGTTAGCACAACTTTCTATTTTATTCTCAGCGATGACCAAAAACCAAAAATGCCTTCTAGTTTCTTTTCAGCACCACCCACTTCTCCGCCTCATCCCCACCCACCCTGGTCCAAAATTGTGCAATGAAAGATTTTTCATGCTTTATTATCCACTTGTGAAAGCCCGGTGTTGAGACAAGTGTGTGGGCTGTGGACTTGCTTCACATCTAGCTCTATCGTGGTGTCACGGGGTTTTTCAACCAATGGGCCTGTTGTATCATGTCAAAAAGAGGGTAATAGCTCCTCCTGGAACTTACCAGACTCCAGACACTCTATCTTCTCCCTTCCCTCCCCCAAATTTGCTCCTCCTTAAGATCTAGCTCAACCGGACCTCCCCAGTGGCGCAGTGGTTAAGTGCTGCGCTGTGGAGCTGTCGTGGAGCTGTCGGCAGCAGCAGCAGCGATGCGAGTTCGACACCCGGCCGGGGAGAATCCCACATGGCGCAGCAGACCTCTCCTGCCTTGCCCGCTGCTCCCCTCAGCAGTGTATTTCTGATCTGCCTGTTCTACTCCCCACTCTGTCTCTGGTGAAGCCTCTCGCCACCCCACACCTCTGGCCTGTACCCCAGCTGTATGTATAAAAAAAAAAAAAAATTAAAAAAAAAATTAAAAAAAAAAAAAAAGATCTAGCTCAACCAACCAGCCCACACTAAAGTACTAATGACTTCATAGTTGTATTTGCCTTTTAAGGAGCACCCCCTGGAGGCTCCTGTAAAACCCAAGGCAATGAGCTGAATAGCTCAGTTGGTGGGATAGAAGAGGGTCTTCTCCAGGTTGCTGCCGCTACCTCTTTCCCAAATCACACTTAAGATGAACACAGAAGCGGATTTTACAAGTTCAGCTAAATAATAAGAAATCCCAGCAGAACTTGACACGCTTACAACAAAAATCTTCACTTCCTTTTCTTTCAAGTCCCCCTACAAAGGGTTAACACTAACGGAGGACTTTGTGTGGTCAGCAGTCACCAAAAACTTGTAGAGATAACTTCTCTTTTGAGTGGACTCTGGAACAGCCTAGAATTTTCCATCGCCAGATAATGGTGGTGGAACAAAATCTACTAACCTAAGGTCCTAAATAAAAAAAAATTAGAATCCAAGCCAAAAGAAACCAAGTTCCATTTTGCTTCTTTTATTTATAACATTTGTCCAAATAGCTTTTCATGGTTAGAAAATCAATGTCCAATATGAACATTTGGTAGACAGCTTGAAAGACAAATGTCAGTAATTATTAAAGAACATGGTTAATAAATTTTCCAAGTAAATGCTTGATAATATTTTCTAGGAGGCAAGTTAAACATCAGGTGTCCAAGGTGAGGGAATGGAATCTTAGCTGGCTCAGGAGATGTTCACTCAGCAGTGCTTTTCACTTGGGCAAACACAAAGCAGCAATCCTCACAAGGGGCAGCACCAATCTTTTAAACCCCAGCTCCAAGACTACCCCAGAATCCTTTCTGCCATGGGAAAGAATGAACCACTTTAAAAAACTAGGATAGCTCAGTTTCAGGATGCTCTGGTTAAACCTGGGAAGGAAAAACTTCCCAAAAGCTGTCAATGAAAATTGACAGCTGATGGACCAGGGACTGATGGACAGAGTCAAGCTAAACTTATCTGAACATCTTTTGTTCCATACAATTAGTTATTTTCTTCTTAATGAGCTGCAATCCAAACTGTTTATATTTCACTTATAAGAGGTGCCAGTTTAATTGTCGAATGTGAACTTTGCCCAGTGTACACTTAACTAGAGATCTTTTAGACCCATCATACTTCTAGGCCAAACAGGTTTATATATTCACCAACCTCAAAGTTTACATGTGCACTATAATAAATTAGTTTTACTGTCACAAACACCTGAGACAGTTGCAGCTAAGAAACTTGACCTAGCAAACTAACTTAGAACTAATTCCATCCTCTCTGTCCATCTTGACCTACCTCCAAAATCAGCAGAGCTTAAATTTATATATATATATATATAATATCTAAATTATGCCACTATCACCAGTTTCTTACCTAAAATGATAAATACATAATTTTAAGCACCAAAGCATACTTCATTCAAAAGTTACATCCAAAATACTAACAATCAATCTCATTGTTATAGTTCAGTTTAAGTCTCAATAATGAAATCTCTACATAAGAGGAATGATAAGTGCCTTGGAAGGCCTGACAGGCCCTCTCAATCCCAGAGTCCTTAAAAGCAGTAGCCTGTGGACCTTGAAGAGGACAAGACAGCAGAATTGTGGTCAGGGAGGCAAGACATGCTGGGGTTTAGCCAGGAGGAGTTCCTTGGACCATTTGTGGAAAGAACTGACAGTTCACAGTGGGAAAAGCAGATAATAGGCCGGCCTTTCATCTCTCTTAATATACCAAATAGAAAGCAGAAAATCTTAGGCAGAGGAAAAACACACATCCACTTAGAGAAACAGGTGGGAAGTCTGTATTCAATCATCTGTCCCACAAGTTACTGGACCAGATACATTTATGATCTGGGCTAGTCTCCAAAATAGGATTCAGACACTCTGTAATCACAGTAAATGTTCCAAGGATACAGTAGGGCTTAGCTGGCATTAAGAACAAGTAATGTCCTCAGTTCTAGAAATAAACCTTCATGCTAGCAGAATGGTAGTAATCCATATTTCCAAGATAAGATCTAGAAGATCAGAAGTAATGATGGTTTCAGAGTACAAGGACAAAGACATAAGCTCCCAGAAGAGAATTTCTTAGATGAAGCCTTATCACTGACCAGCTGCACTGAAAAATGTGCAGGGACCAAAGCCGTCTACCCCACTGGTTTCAGAAATGCAAGTCCCCATGCTGGAAGTATCCCAACACTTGAATGTCACTGCCCAGAGAGAAATGAGGAAGCCACACCCAGCTATTTGCTTTTCTCTCTTTGCATGGCCTAAGGGGCTGCAACTAGGCGTAGGATCAAGCAATGTGGTGCAGGAGGATAAAACTGTCAGTTTTGTGGGATTATATTTGTGTTTCCATTTAGGGACACATTTCCTATTGTTTTAGTGTAAAAACATGAAATTCATTCCCCCAGAGGATCCACAGGGTTTTATCCCAGCCTAGGGTTGATGTCCCATCTGACATGTCCCCCTCTCTGCTCCCACTGCCTCTCAGGATCTAGATAGAGAATTGACCGATGAGTTTGACCAACAAGTGTTCTCAAGTCTTTCATGTTTTCACCTTTCTACTGAATCTTTAGTCCACAGCTCACTGCATATACCAGTCCCACTTAATGTCTGTCACAACTACCATACACAATTACATCTTCTTCCCTGCAACCATCTGAAGAAGGAATGTTCTTTCCAGATTGTACTGCTAGTCAGCAGTAGCAGGTTGAAGGAGTTCAGTATAGCAGAGGTAGAAAGAGTAGTAGGTGGAATTAACAAAAGAATGTTCGAGAGGTATAACCAAAAAGGTCAGTTGCTTTAAATAAACCCTTAGAGGTGAAGCCCTGGAGGAGATTTTTACTGAATTAGAAAAGGTCAGGAATGAAGGTCAGCATGGCTCAAAGGTTAAGGGGGGTGGAACACAGTGAAAGACTAAATGCCTCACAAATTCCAGCTAGTCCAGGGGCCTAGGCCCTCTCATCCTGGGCTGAAAACCAAGAAGTTATTGCAAGCATGCTTATGGCAGGCCTCTTTGCAAGCTGGAAGACTTGGTTTTAAAATAAACTAAAACAGAACTAGAATGCAATCTTATAAAACGTCTTCACAAATATAACTACCAAAAAGAAGTTAGAATATTGCATAGAAAACTGTCATATAATATGCCTTATAAACCTAGAATTTAATAACTTAAAAATTAAAAAACAAAACCTACCCTTCATAGTCTAGAAGGCTATGACTGTGAACAATTTTGCAGATTTTGCAGCAAGACCTCAGAAGATCCTGAAGTTCTTCAAAGTTCCTGGCATCACAATTATATTTACCCTTTGAAGGCTCAGGCTGACACAGTCTAACAATAGTGTCTTTATGAAAGCACTACATGCACCCAAGCCAAGTTCATGGTCTCCACGCTCTGCCTTCTCAGCAGAGCGGAGGTGACCAAAACAGGCAGGGACATAAAATCACCACTGCTGTTTTTAAACCTAGGCTGGTGTTTTTTGTCATTTTTTTTGTTTTTGTTTTTGCATGTTAGTCTATTACTAAGCAAGCTACATCTGCCTGCCCTTTCAAGTTAGGTTTGAATAGCCAGGTTAAGAGTAAGAGAAAATGTTTTAGAAGAGCGTTTCAGTTAACCTTGGCAACAGGATGAGAATGTCTTAAACCCCCTTGTAATATGTCTCAATTGAGTCTGAGTTAAAATACACCACAGTGATAGTGATATCATCCCTGTACATCCTTGCCAAATCCTCCGGCAACGTCAGCATTGCCGTCAGCCGCTCGGGATCCAACTCCCCGTACTCGTTGCTCCCGATGGCGTGTCTGATAAGACGCGTGGCTGCGTTCTGGTCGGCGGCGTGGAGCCCCTTGGCTTTGCGCTGCAGCAGCAGGCTCTGCATGAGTCCCAGGTTGGTGGGTCTCTGGGCCAGGTCTGGCTTGTGCCGACCCTCTTCGGTCAGGTGCTCCACCACCAGCCTCACCACGTCTTCGTTGTCCAGCACGTCCCACAGGCCGTCCGAGGCTAGCACGAGGAACTTGTCCTGGGGCCTCAGCCTGTGGTAGGTGACCTCAGGCTCAGCAGTCAGGTAGGGGGGAGTATGGTAGTGGGTGGGGGTGAACTGATATATGTTGAGGGCCTCGGTGTCAAAGCCCCTGTCCAGGACACTGCGCTGTAGCTCTTTACTCCACTTCAGCTGGACGTCCCCGAAAGCCCTGCAGGGCATGAGGACACCCAGCAGCCTGTTGTCCACGATGATTGTCCTGTTCTCTGACTCAGGATGCTCCCTTTTCAGGCGCAACAGCTCAGCTGCATTCCAAGCATTGTGGTCTTGGGTGAGAGGCAGACAAGACCACATGCCATTGTCCTCCTGGACACCAAGGATGGCCCGGCAGTCGCCAGCATTGGCCACATGCAAGTGAACTCCATTGACATGGGCCATGCAAGCTGTTGCTCCAGAGAAGGCCACCTGGAGTGAGAGGTTTCTTGTCATCTCATCTTCCAGGGGAGCCTGGATTTCCAGGGAGATGTCAGAATCCAGTCTCTGGAAGGAGTACTTTAATGCTTCTTCGATGTTCAGTCCCATTTCCATGCGCAGGTCGAGCAGCTCCTGCCAGTAGACACGGAGGTGATCAAGGTGCACGGAGGTGACATCCTTGTAGATACTGTCCCCTGGGTGCCTGAGCCACTGCAGGATGGGCAGCAGGGGCTTCATGCTCTCCACTGCACCCTCCATCTGCTCCAGGGTCTGCTGGGACATCAGTGACACTGCCATGTAGTAGAAGAGCCTCTCGCTCACTGCTTGGGCACATGCGTGGCCACCGTGTCCATCAAAGATGCCAAACATCAGTCCATTGGTCTGCAGGCAGGAGGCTACCCCTTGCCGGTCCTCCACTGGGGAATTGGCAGCCAGCTGGTTGCTCTCAAATCGCAAGACGGAATTTGGGACTTTGTTGTCTTGGTCAAGAATCTTGTGGGATGACTCACCAGCACGAAGCACTTCATTTACCTGCTCAGGGCTCAGCTGCAGGTGGAAATCATCTTCCTCGGTGGAAGTGTGTCTGTAGGCTTTCTGCGGAGCACAGCCACCACATGGAGGACTTTTTAGGGTGGCTGGTGCAGGGGAAAAGAGGCTCCATTTTGATTTATTCCTATTTGAGGCACACCTCGAGTATAAACGTCCTCCCCCATGTAATGTGGCGATGCTGCTCCTTGCAGAATTTAAGATCCAGTATGACACAGTACTTGACATCCTGCAACGATACCAGTTTAAGTATTTCTTCAGCAAAAAGGTTTTTGAACCTGAAAAATACAGAATTTAAGAAAGTTTCAATTTAATTTCTTAAAAATACTGACTCTCAAAAGATTTTATTTACTACTATCGTGAACAAAAGGTAAGGTAAACTACTGAAAACCCAATTTAACACACTAGACGCAACAATAGCTATCAGACACCCTGCTTCACTTGCCAAAGCTCCAGCTGTTCATCAGTGGGATGGGAACACAAATCTCATAAGATTTTGTGAGGATTAATGAAATACAGCCCTTCCCCTCTGAAAAGGGTAGCTTTTACATTAATCATTAGGTGCATACCAGTCCAGGTATGCTGTAGCTATTTTTATATAGTTTCCCCCCCAACCAGGCCAACTCCCATTTTTATGTAGTTGTAACCACAACTGTGATTCTGTTTTCCCTATTAAGAGCATTTTACTTATATTAGATTTCATGGATGTTTAATATCCCATTTTGGCAAAAGCCATTCACAATTTACATAACCATTCTCTGTTGCTGGGATCTGGAGGTCTTTCCCACTGGATATTTATAAAATACCCAACTGCACTCCCTTATGTGTCAACCTTTCCCTTACTTATTTCCCAAAGGAGGAATCAGTGGGTCAAAGGGTGTAGACCATTGCCAAACTGATTTCCAAAAGGTTCACATCTGCCTCCACAAGGGCATGAAGGAAACAGTTTCCTAGCGCCTTCAACAGCCTCTGGTGGTATTTTTCCTTAGACAAAAAAAAAAAAAGCTGCTCTACTTTCTATTTCTATTTTCTCGGGTGACCAGGGATGAGTGTTTCCCACGTGTTTCGGACTTCATTTACGAATCTGGTCCTACCCAAATTTGTCTGTTGGGGTGTAACTGAAGACTGTTCCTCTTCCATCCAGTCCCCCCTCCAAACCTACCCCAGCAGAACTTGGGGCAGAAGAGGTCAGTCTGGGCAAAAGAGGGCGCCTACTCTCCCCTCCCCCAACACCCTCAACCTCGGTTCTCCCGGGCCCTGCAGGGGAGCCAGGCAACAGTGCCCGACGCAAAGCCATCTGCCAGAGCCTGGACTCAAACAATTTCCCGTCCCTAAAAAAAACAAGTGGGTCCCAAGTTCAAGTCTTTGACACACAGCCTCAAAGACAGGAGCGTGGCGTCCCGAGTTCTCGAAGTTCGACCTCCTTTAAACACCCGCGCCACCTTGGCGCAGCTGGGTGCTCCCTGGAGAACCGCTGCTCTCTGAGACCCAGGTTTCCATTCGGTAAGACGGGGAACTCGTTCCGGACGCCAAGCTCACAGGGGTGCTCCAAGGACTAAAGCAGCTAGTGCGCTTGTCCTGGTGCACAGTCAAGGGTTCGTGGGGAGTCCGGGAGCCCACGTGGTGCCTGCGTGCGAGTGGGGTGACCGTGGCTTTGCACCCAGCTCTTCTTCGCCCGCTGCGGGCCCGCCCCCTCACCTCACCTCACCTTACTCTGCTCTCCACCCCATCACCCGAGCAGATGCCGTGGGTTAGAGGACCATAAGCCAGCGAGGCCGGGTAAGGTTAGCTGCTTTCACATCCCGCGCGCGATCCCCTTCCCTACCTCGGCGCCTGGCACTCTCACCAGCCTGCACCACTGCCGCGGGGTCCGTCCCGTCCGTTCCGCGCGTGCGCAGAGTGCCGCGACCGCTGCCACTCGTGTCTCAGTCCCCAGAAGGAACCCCTGGTGCAGATCCAGTTCGAGAAGGAAGCATCCTCTCGCTAGCCTTTATTGGTTCATCTGCGAAGGCGGGTCCTTGACGGACGGTGAAATTGCCCAATGAGAGAGAGGGCCGACCCGGCGGGGCCAAATCCGGTTCCTCCCCACCCCCATCCCCCACCCATCCCACTCCCAGTCACCCCCTCGGCTCTGCGGACAGGTAGGTTGAACCCCTGCTATGGGACCAGGCAGTTGTAGGTCTGATCAAAGCACCACGTGACCGTCCCCCTCAGTGTACCCCAACAAAGCAACCTCTCCCATTCCGTACTGTTGTTAACAATACTCCAGGGTTTCCCACCCTGTGTGTGTGGAGAGCGGTTGTTGGAGGGAGGGGCTTTCCCGAGTGCCACCTCCTGATAGTCAACCACTTGGACATCCCCGTCCCACCACCCCACCCCTGGAGACTCTAATTACCCTTTAAATACAAATTATCCTGAATACAGTTTCGGGGCAAACCTGCTCTTTCTCTTCTCTCCTAACCCAGAAACGGCCCCATACTCTGCCCAGAACCCCAAGCTAGAAGCCTGAACGTCATCTTGACCTATCCGCTCCCCCCTTTGTCGGTTATCTAAATTTGTTAATATAATCTCCAAAAAAAAATCTCCAATTTAAACATTTGCCTCCAGTTCCTCGTTCCTCCAGCACCCTCTGCTAATCTTCTCATCTGGCCTCCTCACCTCCAACTTCCGCTTGGTTCAGCAGCCCTTGCTCTGCAGAGCAGTGAGTGACTCTGCTGGAACTCATACTCCAGCTTTGAAATCTTCATTGATTCCCCACGGGCCATTGGACCTTGAACTGACAATTTACACTGGCTTGGCCACTGACGGTGACGTTAGTGGTTGGTAGGGTGAGAACAGCTGATAATCCGAACACCAGGTATTCTCTTGTTCCCTTCCATTATGGGATTCCAGGTATTGTTTGCTTCCTTATAAATTGTTTGATAGAACTCTAGTACTAACAGTGGTAAGTCTTTCCCTGGAGACAGAAAAAAAAAAAATAGGAGATCACCAGAACAGGCCACTAAGTGAGACCTCCGAGACCGTGGTCTTCTGGAAGATACAGTGGCTTACTGGGGGAGCCTACCTGGACCCAAGGACATACCTGCCATAAAACCTCTCCTGTTAGAATTACCACTGATATTTTTATACTTACCCTTGACCCTTTCCAGAAATTCTACCAGTGAATCAGAGTTTAGAATCTCTCTCTTCCTGAATACTGAGAGAGCTGTTTCAGTGTCAAACTAAAAATAATTCTATGGGATTCTAAATAAATAGTACAATTTTTTTTCTTTTTTTGGTATAGGTAGTTCAATTCAGGTTTCAGAAGATCATCCTTTAAGACAGAGGCAGCACAGTTTCCTACTCAATCTGCAGGCTTTTTCTGAGTGCCTAAAATGTGTGAGTCCTGTACCTGCCATTGCAGACACATGGAGAGCTGCCCCCACCACATATCCCTGAGACAAATGACATCACTTCACTAAGTCTGAAACCACAGTTCTCCTTGGTTAGCACATGCACACCACCTCCAGAGTAAAGATGTGCCCTAGAGGAATTTGTGTGCGTGAAACTTTTTTTTTAAGATTTATTTATTTATGCATACAAGCTGGGGTGTAGGCCAGAGGTGTGTGGGGGGTGGGGAGAGGAGTCACCAGAGACAGAATGGGGAGCAGAACAGGCAGACTGACTGAAGTACACTGCTGAGGAGAGCAATGGGTGAGACAGGAGAGGTCTGCTGAGCCATGTGGGAAGCTCCCTGGCAGGGGATCGAACGCATGCTGCAGTGACTCTGGATAGCTTCATAGTGCTACGACTTAACCCATTGCACCACCAAGGAGGCTCCCCTGCATGGAACTTTTGTTTAAAGGTTATGACCAGCTCAGTCACCCTATATGTGATGTTTAGCCCAAGAACCCCACTGGTGTCCCAAGGTCTAAGAAAAGGGCTTATCTCTCCCTTGAGAAAGGGAAAGCCTAGGCTCAGCAACCATTTTCCAAGAAAATGTGCAAAAAATATCCAGCCTTAGTCAAATCCAGGGAAATGTGAATGAAAATGATGTACTGATGATTGTTTTTTAAAAAGATTTATTTTTATTTATTTATGCATACAAGAGCTGGGGTATGGACCAGAGGTGTGGGGGGAATGAGAGGATTCACCAGAGACAGAGTGGGGAGCAGAACAGGCAGATCTACTGAAAAACGCTGCTGAGGGGAGCAGTGGGCGAGACAGGACAGGTCTGCTGCGCCATGTGGGTCAGCTCCCTGGCCAGAGATTGAACTCTTGCGCAGTGGCTGGCAGTAGTTTGATAACGCTGAGACTTTAACCCCTGCACCACCAGGAAGGCCGCTGATGATTGTTACTCAACATTAAAACACGACTCATGCCTAATGCAGGTGAGTGAGCACTGCCATTTGGCTGGGGGGAATGTAAATTGGTGCTACCCAGTGGACACATCTTTGCTCCATTGAGTCTACTTCTTTTAAATTACCGTAAAGCTGAACGTTGCAAATTCTCTACATGTAACATACTGTAAAAAAAGAAATATGCCCCATGTGGACTCATTCATGCCAAGCCCCTTGTTGCAGTTTCACCCTCTCCCCAAAATGGACTTTTAAATCAGTCAATCTCAACAGTCCTCATCAGCACTAGTGAGGTCATCTGCTCGCCAAGGTGGCTTTGTTTCAAATTATCTCCATTTGCTACTAACCTTGTCCAACCCTCTGACTATAAAAACCTTCCATTTTGTACAACTCCTTGCAGGGCCTTTCTGCTTGCTAAAGGGGGTGCTGCCCCATCCCTGAATCCTTTAGTGAAGCCAATTTGCTTTCTAAATTTATTCATGTGATGTTTGTTTTTCAACAATACATTTCCATTACTTCATATAGCATATTATACTTTCAAAAGCAAAACTATTTTAAAGAGATAGTCTGGTTTTCTCCTTTTCCTAATAAGCATATCCTTTTAGAATTGAAAAACAGTCTGAGGAGTGACAGGGAGGGAGATAGAGTTCTTGGATTATTCTGCCAAGTCCCCTGATTCCAGAACTGTGCCGATAAACCCTTCCATGGAATATTAGGAAAGCTGAGTTTGAGGCTGACCTTGTGTCACAAGTGACAGGGAGATAGAATTCTTGGATTATTCTGGCAAAGTCCCTTGATTCCAGAGCTGTGCCGATAAACCCTTCCATGGAATATTATAACATCCAGCCTGATAACAGGGTCTGTGGAAGCCTAGATGTCTTCTTCTTTGCCACTGAGTGCACGAGCTTGCCCTTGCTGTGGCCTCACTTCTCCCCAAGGCATTTCGAAAACCCAGAAAAGCTTTTTGCTGACCTGATCACATCTCTGTCAGGAGGAGACGGTCTCAGAAACCAGTGCCACCCCAAATCAAGTGATGTGTCTTCCCGTCCTTTTCACCAGGTAGGTGGCTTTTCCTGGCATTGACCACCCATGTGGGCATGTGGGAAGCTCTCTCCTTCTGAGGGGGTGGTCACCAGTCTGTGCAGAGCAGGCAACTCAGGGACATACTTGGTATCCTTGAGGATGCTAGTGACCAACACTGGAGAATTTTTTATAAAATATAAGTCTGCCTCAGCCCTTTTCTCAAGCCTGTGCCAAAGTGTCTGCACCCGTGGACTTGCCAGGTTATCAGGAACCCTCAAAATGGGCATGTTAAGCTCCTACTTCAGAGAACTGAAGCTAAAGATTGCCCTTCTCTAGAGGTGGGTGGGCAGACTCTTTGGGGAGGAGGGGAGGAAAATAGGACTCATGTTTCTCAGCCTCTTTAAGGCTTCTCCGAACAAAGCAAAGCTCTTTCCCCAGCCTGATGAGGTAGCTGCGCCCCAGGCTGTGATGGCCTGGGCCTGAGGGGCCCCTCTCCTGGGAACACAGCGTCCTCACCCCTCTGCCACCACCATCCTGCACCCATCCCCCCTCAGGCCTATTCACTGGAGGACCAGAATTTCCCATCACCCCAAGGCCTAAGCCTCCTGCTTGCCGTGTGATCCTGGGCCAGGCGCCTCTCTCCCGGGCTCTGTAGACCTACTTTGAAAGGGGTATCGTGTGGGCCTTGTAGTTACCACTGGCACTCCAAGTTGCCAATAACTCCTGTCATGGGAAAAGGGAGCAACAGGACATTGAGAGAGCCAAGCCCCCCGCCCAACCCCAGGATTCCTGGTCTTTCACTTGCAGCAGGTCAGCTGGCTGAGCTGGCTGAACAGCAAGCCTCTTGGTGAGGCCTGTGTTGCCCTGAAACAGTACCTCTCCAGGAAATGCTGCCTGTGAGTGGGGAGCGTCTTGGCATCCTCCCAGAGAGTCCCCTCCCTGATTGGGGGTGGCAGTGGCAACTCCTCCAGAATCCAGGGACCTGGGGCTGGTGGGGGTGTGGTATGTCAGCTCCCAGGGCCATAGGGACTCTCCCTGGAGCTGAGCGGTGACCTGGGCCTAACAGGCCACCAGCTTGGGATTGGAGAGGCCCGGAGGGAGCTATTTGCTGCAACTGAGGGAAAAACCAGATTACAACAGAAAAGAGAAGACTTCTCGATAATAGTAACATTTATTTATACATTTCTTCTCCTCCTCCTCCCTTACTCTTGTGCCTACATCTTTGTGTGCAGAGAAAAGTTGAGTCCAACACAAGCCAGCAGTTAACAATGCTTCCTTCTTCTAAGCTGTAGGCACTTTCACATTCTTTATGTTTCCATTTCTTTCTTTCTTTGAGTTTTTTTAATGTGCAGCCTGTAGTTAATAATCAGGGAAGATGACTGTCCTTTGCATGTACACACAGGAAGGGGAAGGAAGAAGGCATGTAGGCCCTCACTCTCGCCCTGGGGTGGGAGTGCAGGGGAGAGCTATTTGAGGTCTGAAATCAGGTGAGCTGCCTCTGATAAGACAGGCTTAGAGAGAGATCTGAAGAAAGGTAGGGAGTGAGCCAGGCAGTATCTGGAAGAGAGCAATCCAGGAAAGAAACATTGGGGACAAAGGTCCTGGCCTTGTGGGTGAGGGAGGAGGGAAGGGCTAGGAGTTTATGGCCAGGGCTGCCTACCCAATCTCCAGCCCTTGGGTCAGGTCTGGAGAGGGTTTGGACGACCACTGGCCAGTGCTTTCTGGCTGATCCCAGAAAATGTTCTGTGCTAGGAGGGCTTATCTACCCTTGGAAGACACTCTCAGTCAACAGTGGCTTATTCGAGGCATGGAAAAATCCCACAGTAAAAGGGATTCATCCAACTTTATTGCAGCAATTCAAACATTTCACCATGAACCTTCTTTCAGCTGTAAAATCTATTTACCTCTGGCAGAACCTATACTTTGTATTTGGTGAGGCCTCCATCATCCATTCTTGGAAAAGCAAAAGAGAACCCAGAGAGCTAAACTGACTTCTCCAGTTTCCCCAGGGTCCAAGTTTGTGGCTGACCCTTGGCCCTGCCAAGTCACTCTTCTGGTAGCTTCTGATCCACATTAATAGCCTGAGGGGCCAGGCTATTAATGTGGCTTTGGGCTTCTCCCAAGCCACATAAAAAGCTCCTGTATACTCCTCCTGGGAAGACACTCACATTCTCACCATATGTGTGCTGGGTTAGCCTTTAGGTAAAGATGATAATTGATGAGGTGCCTTCCTCTCTCTGGGTGCTAACAAACGGTGCATTTCTACTGAGCCTGACCCCCAAGTGAGTAGTGCAGGGCTAGTGCATCTCAAACCCACCCAAGGACAACCAAACAGACTTACATTAGCCAGTAGTGACCATCAAATCCTCCATCTGAAAACCCACTTCCAAGAAGGCTGAGAATCCATGAACTAGGTACTTTGTCTTCCTGCTGAGGACCAGGGTGGTCCTGTGGCCTTAGGGCTTATTTTTAACCCACTATCAATGTTTTTTACACCTGTTTTTCCAAAGAATAAGAACCTCTTCTGCCACAGGACACCCACCCCATGTAATGTGGTGGTTTAGGAGGCTGCACCTAGGACCAGAGCTCCAGCCCTGCCATCAACAGGATATGTGATTTGGGTAAGACCTTGGGTGAATTGGGGCCCATTTCTCCATCTGCTAAAGGAAGGCTGCCATCCCCAAGTATGCTGTGGTGTTGGGCCCCTCCCCCAGCTGTGGTGGCCAAAGAACGAGGTCGTGGGAGGGGGAATATGTCAGGGTGTTGAGGCAGAGCTGTCCTCCTTTTTTTTTTTTTTTTTTTTGGTTCCAGAGCTGAAGAACCAGGGCCTGCCACTGTAATCAGGACACCCCATCCCCAGGCTGTGCTGGAGACTGGGTCAAATTGAATTCAGGTTTTTCCACACTTATCTTCAATTCCTTGTGACTGCCTCCAGGCCTTTGCCCCTGCTGTTCCCCTGCCTGGAAGGCTCTTCTCTAGCCTCTCTGCCTTTGGGGAACAGGGGGCCTAGTGCCTCAACCCTCCATCCATGCCCTTTCCAAGTAGCTCAGCAGTTCTCATTGGCCTGATCTGCACAGTGCTGAAACCCCTGGCCAGCAAAGAAAGCAAGAACTTAGGGTGCCAGGAAAGCAGGAGCACATACAGCAAAAATATTTAAAATGTTCTGACAAGCAGTAACCTGCTGGGCAAGGTTCTTTCCCAGCACAGCCAGGCTTTATTGCCTGCTGCTGGATCAGTATTTAGGGTGGACCAGGAACCAAGCGACAACTTTACATATGGCCTCCAGGGGGCGTAAGCGGATTGCTGGAAACTCCTGACTGTCTCAGAGCTCGTTGGCCTGCTGGCCAACTGGGAGTTTTTACATTTACAGTACATTGCATTACATTTTGTATTTACATACTGACACACGTTACTTTATTAAAAATTACCTTATTTGTATATATAAATATATTTTATTTTATATTAGAAATGACTATCCTTCATATGACCACTAAGGAATTAAGTTGATTTTTAAAAACTGGGTGTATACTTTCTTTGACTTTCATGGAAAGTTCAGAATGGGAGGCTCTGCATTTATGATTACAAAAAAGCAGGCTCTGAGAATCGACCCTAAAGTGAACCAAAAAGCCAGAAACCAAAAAGGTTTCTGAAATGAATGATTTCATTTACTCAAAGGTCAAACCAGACAAATGTAATTGTTGTTATCAGGACTTAGGATGGGGGTGACTTTGAGGAGATTGGAAGTTGGTGAGGTCATGGGGCTTTTGGAGTGATAGACATGTTTTACTGATCTGGGGTCTGGTTCCGCCAGTGTGTCCAGACATTGAGTATATATGCACTTTGCTACGTGGACATCATGCTTCCATTAAATAAAAACCCAAAGCTAACATCACCAATTGGACAAACTAACCTTGTGAGCCTGAAATAACACAGAATCATTCTTGTGATATTACTCTGGAAAGTGAATAATCCGAGTCTCTTCACAAGGAAAAGCCTGACAAACCCAACTGAGAATCAGCATGCTCCCTAACTAGCCTGTGCCCCCCACAAACCAGTGTCCTGGTAGGCTGGATGGATTGGACAAGAGAATGTGAAGCATGATCTGGTAATTTTTTGGTTACAAAAGACATTATAGGGTCAACTGGCAAAATCTGAATAAGATAGGTTGATTAGACAATGGTGATGAAACAGTGTTAATTTCCCAGTTTTGGTTCTTGTGAATGTCCTTGTTTTTAGGAAAACATAGTTAAAAATATATATACGTGGAGAGAGAGAGAGGACGTGAGAGAAGATGAGGAATCTATGGGGTTCATTGTATTATTCTTTCAACTTTTCTGTGTGTCTGAAATTATGCTAAAGTAACAAATTAAAAATTTTATACAGATTTTAGGGGGCAAGGGGCTATGGGTCTGGCACCCTAAACATTGGCCATTCCTTTCTCTGATCCCAGTCCACAAGGTGCTCCTCTCAGCTCAGGACACACCTGGCCCCCTTCTCCTTCACAGACCCAATGCTGTCTGCAGCGCTCTCTCCAGCTCCCAGCTCCTAGTTCTCCTCCACTACCTTCTCCCCGCTGCCACTCCTGTTCCCTCCTCACCCCCTGGCACCTCTCCCCTGGCACATTCCACAGTGAGCTTCCCTCTCTGCACCTCTGGCCCTACCCCCTCTACTCCAGACCCTTTGGGACTCCCCATTGGCCCTCGGAGAGGGTCCCAGGGCTCCAGCCCCACCTCCTTTTCAGCACCGCAAACACTTTCATAATTGAGCATCTACCCCTGCTCTCACCTCCGCCTCAGACATGCCGTTCTGGTCTCTGCCTTAGAAAGCCAGGTGGAGTTTAATTTCATATCAGGCAAGGCCCCCCTTTTCCCTGCCTGCATGGCCCCTGCTCTGCCCTTATCGCCCTCACCTGCTCAGTGCTCAAATCCCTCCCAACATCCTGTGCTGGGCCCGCCCTGACAGGAGCACAGTTGACCGCACAGGCGCTGAGTGGGTGCTTAGGCGTGGATGAGGCTTTATTAATCAATGCAAGGGTGGAGTGTCACGTGGGTGGCTTTGGTGGCTGGGTGAGGATGAGGGGCGATACTACTGAAGCCGCAGCCAGCGCCTGCCCGCCGGCAGCAGGAGCTGGAGAGAGGAGGCTCTGTCACCTCCAGCAGACTGTGCTGATTTTAATGGCCTGGCAGTGAGGTGCATGTGTGGCGGAGGCTGCAGAAGAGGTAATGCCGAGAGGGCAGCTCTGCCCACCTCTGATTATTGCTTGAGTCTTTCTGGCAGTGCCAGCTGCCTGCCCCAGAGAGCTCAGGTCTTGTCCATCACAGTGTGAGCTCAGGGCGGGGTCACTGCCACTGCCAGTGGGGAAGACAAGAAGAGGTGCCCAGGGGCCTTTGGATCTTGGAGAGCAGAGGCAGCGCCAGGCTTGGACCACGCTCAGCTCCTGTCCTTCCTCTCCCCAGGGCAGCTAAAGGATATCTCCAACTTGAGGGCCCCATGAAGAACCCCCAGGGTGGCCAATGAGCAAGCTGGCTGAAGGGGGTCCACGTCACCCCCTGGCAGGGAGCCTCGATGGTTTGGTGTCTGCTGAACATGGAAGCCCTTGGGAAGATGGTTTCCTCATGGCCGACTGGGCAGGTGGACAGCTCAGGCCTGGAAGGAGGCCTTGACCACACGACCCTTCAGTGGCTGAGGTGGCCGAAAATTGTTCACCATGTGGATCCTCTCATCATCCTCTGAGGTAAAGAGCAGGCTCCGAAACTTCTCCATCTTGAGAAGGCAGAAGATACACTTAGAGCAGAATGGGGGTCCTTTCTGATCCCAGACAACATCCTCTGCTTCTCCCTCCTCTTGTTATCCCTAGGTCTTCCTCCACATGCCACCCCACTTTGGGGCCCCAACCTCAGTTACATGGTCTGAGCCTCTGAACCTGGACCTAGCTCTCCCCAATTCCAGTTCAGATTCTAACACAGTGGTGGTCCTGGAATCTGGGGATCTCCCCTCTCAGCCTATGCCAAGAGAATTACCAATCAAGCAAGCACCCAACCAAGAATCTACATGTTTATTAGCAAAAGACAGGAGCCCTGGCTGTGGGCCCACAGACTCACTGCCCAAGGGGGGGCCCTGTCTGTGCGCTGGGAGGACTCACCTGCCTCTCAGAGATCCTGATGGGCTCCCGGAGCACGATCCAGGTGACACTCTCGCTCAGGGGGGGTGTTGTCAGGGATCCTGGGTAGGTCCAGTAGTGCCAGCTAGCAGGCAGGAGGCACTTGGGGTTGAAACAGCTGAACTGGGCCTTGGTGTCCTGGGTGCAAGGTGGGGGAACCCAGAGACCCCTGGTCTCACTTAAATCGAACCCAGTCCCAGGTGGACTTCCCCGGGACCAGACCAGCAGCGTCCCCACCCTATTTGGTCAACAAGATTTGCACTTCTTCTTGGCCCATGGATGCAAATTGTGGGCAAATGTCTGCAGTGCCAGGTGCCATCTCCCAGCTGGGCTGGCCCCTCCACTCGTGCTGGTGTATAACAGCTGAAGCTCCTGGAGCTCTTTGGCCACAAGGTTCTGTCCCCTGCCTTCTGTACCCTTAGTGACACTGAAATGAACATTAACATGACAAGCATCTTATCAGTCCTGCACCCCACTAGGCTGCAGGCTAGGCACTCAGTGGGGCCACTGACCCTGATAAAGGGGAGTCAGCGGCAGGGGCTGACCTGCACCCTCTGTCTCGGAGAGGCTTTGCTGCCAGAACAGAGATGAGGATGGACCCCCTCCATGGTCTGGCCTCTTCCTCCCCACCAGCTGCTCTGTGTCAGGAGCCCGGCCCCCTGGTCTCACCTTAAATCGAACCATGTAGAGTGCATCCGTCAGGCGGTTCATGCTGGGGTGCTCATCCCCCGTCTGTCAGGGAGAGGGTCGTGTGAGCCCAGTGCCCACTGTGTTCTGGAACTAGGGGCAATGCCAGGCCTCCCATGCCCCTCCTCACCCCAGTAGCCACCTCTCACCTCCAAGAAGACACCGACCACTGCCAGGCCATCGGGCGCTAAGGCTGCCTCCCCAAAAGTGCTGTACTTCTTGGCGTTCCAGTGAACCAGGTGCAGCTACAGGGCGGCGACGGCCATTGCTTAGCGCCTCCAAGGGGCAATGGGAACTGGGGCCAGGCCGTCTCTCCCACCAGACTGCTGACCCCTCTGCAGGACGGGTGGGCTATCAAACCTCCCACGGCGGGCGGGGTTCCTGGGGGACTCGGAGGACTCCCCCCAGGGCCACAGATAGCATCTACCCTGCTCTGGGCCCAACCCTTTCCTGAGACCCAGGGGATCCAAAAAGGAATCGGCTTGGGCCCTGTCTTTCATGAACTAACTGTAAAATAGGTAACGGCCATCCAACAGGACACCGCCCGAGGATGTGGAGCCCACAGCTGAGTCAAAGAATAGGCACAAAGAATAAGCATGGATTTATCAGATGCAGCCCTTGGGGCAAGTATTCCAGGAGAGAGAACAGTGTAGGCGAAAGCCTGGGAGCAAGAAGAAGCCAGGTGTGGGCAGGGGAATTAGCGCCTGCGGCCAGCGTGGGGGGCGAGGCGAGGAGGCGAGACCAGGCAAGGCCAGTTCCCGCGGGGCCTTGAAGGCCAGGCTCAGCCCTTGAAAGGTATTAGCCAGGTGAGCTGGGACTGGATTTGCCCTTCAGAAACTTCTAGACACACAGACCAGGAGAACAGTGGGCAGAGCTCAGTTGGAAGACCCCATTCTAGGGGTGGGTGGAGGGTGTCTCTCCCATAGTCCCCTGGGCGCTTCTCACCCTCTCCAAAGTCCCACACTGGCATCCCCCAGCCCCCTGACTACCCAGGGCCCCGGGGGTAAAGGCTTCAGGTAGCGGAGGGGCCTACCTCGCTGGGGAATGACTTGCCGTCCACCGTGTGCTCTGAGCCCACACTGTGCTTCTTGCCCCAGTGGAAATGGAACTGCTTGAGCCGGTAGGGCCCGTCCAGGGGCCCCCCAGCCACCACTGCGGGAAGAAGTGGGGCATGCAGCAACTGGTGAGTGAGGGCCACACCACCTCCAGGCAGCTGAGCCAGGCTTGAGGCCGGGGTCGAGAGGGGGCTCACAGAGCTGGGGTCAGTCACTATCCAGTCCCGCTGATTCTTAGCTGGGCCAGGGCAGAAACGCTGGCAGCCCAGAGGGGGCAGAGGAGGCTGGTGCTGACAATTCATCTCTCCATCTGGCCAATCTCCATTCCTGCCCAGGTTTGCATGGAAGCTCAGACCTTGCCTAGCAGCCTCTTCGTCCCTTTTCATCACCACTAACAACAGGCTCCATTTCTGGATCCCTGACACAGAGCTGGATCAGAGAATGATTTTTGTCTAGTCTTCATAGTAGCCCACGAGGGGTGGAACTTACTATCTCTGTTTTATAAGGAAACTAACACAGAGAGGGCAAGACATTTGCCCAAAGTCACACAGCAAGGCACTGAGCTAGGGTTTAAGTCCATATTTCCTTAATCAGCCAAGACCCACTGCTACCACACTGCGTAGCCTCCCTGGGAAGTTGAGTCTCCCCAGGGCCAAGTGTTGCTAGAGGCCAGCTCCTGAGGCTCCCCGTTCTGACAGCCAGATCCAGGCACCCTGGTGTCCCTCCAAGACCTTTTTAGAAGATCCTGCTTGTGCTAGTTCTGTGACTTTCCCACCCTGATACCTGGGGAGCTGGGGCCACGCATGAGGCCTCCTGGGACTGATTAAGTTTCTGGCTGAAAGGGATCTGGCAGCGGAGGGAGCCCCAGCCGGGCCTGAATGTGAGCCCCTGGATCAGGTGACCAGTAGGCCCCTCCAGGATGGGTGACCAGGGCAGGGCCTTGCTCCCAGTGGGCCTCCTGAGGCTGTGGAGGAGGGATGGTCCAGAGGCCCCTCCTGTTCTGCTTTAACTGAAAAGCAGGGTCTGTTCATGGCCATGCTGGACAGCTGACAAGGGGAATCTGGGAGGGGGGTGCTGGGCAGGGGCCCAATCAGACCACTCCATCCTGGGGATGGGGGAGCAGACGGACCTGCAGGCTGAGCTCCCTCATATGAGCTGTGAGCACACACCACCCGGGACCTCATAGTGCGGTCCCTCAGAGCGAACTTCCTCTCTAACCCTTTGAACTTGCCTCCTTTAGTCTCCTCCCTCCTTCCTGACAGTAGAACACACTGCCATTCATGGCACTCAGGATGGGCTCAGCATTCTGCGGGCATCAAACCCCACGGTGACCTTGAGGGGGATACACTACTGCTGCCATTGGACAGATGTGGGACTGAGGCTCAGAAAAGCAGGCATCCTGCCCAAGGTCACACAGCTGGTGAGTGGCAGGGCCTCAATTGCCTCACTCCCAATCCTACCCTCTTTCTACTAGCGCCCTAATATCTGAGACCTGGGCATTTGGGTGGGGGAGGGAGCCCCAGATGGGCCTGAGCCCCTGGCTCAGTGTTCCCTAGGCCAGTCCTTCTTGGACATTCCCCACAACAGTGACCTTCATTGAGCTACTGATGTCTGAGTTGAGACCTCAGTGACTTCTGAAGGCTGTTAAAGGTACACCCTGTCATGGAGGGTCATCAAAAGCCCATATCCTTTTCCAAAGCTCTGGGTCAGAGACTTTTCTTAGAAGTCAATACCAGAAAGTGCTGTGTCTTTCTTCTGAGGAGCTGACAGATTTCCCCTATTCTGCAGCAAGAACTTATCTGATCCACTTTCTCTTTTTTCCTAGCCTACCAGGAAACTCAGTACTAAGTAGCTAACACCCTTCTTAATGAAATGCCTGACTTCCTTCCCCTTCTCTGGCTCTTGATATTCTATTTGAAACTTAAGTTCCCTTGAGTGCTTTCATTATTTATGGTGGGGAGGAAAGGGCATAGTACCAACCATGTCCTTACCCAAGAAACTCTAGTAGGTTCCCTTCTCATCCCACTCCACCTCTACAGGCCTTGTCATAAGGACAAAACCCCTTCACTGATGAGTACTTTGAAGGCCTCTGCCTAGGAGTTTATCATCAAAGAACATAGATTCTAATCCCAGGGCAGAGAAACTTTAGAAGGACCTGCCACAAATTCCTGCTGGCCTGTCTCTGGTTGGGATCTTGAGGTCATGGGTAGGTGGGAGAGAGGACCTTTGGAGTTGGACCAGGCTGATTCTGGCATCCCCCAATTCACTGAATCTCTGTTTGCCCATTTTAGAGGTAAATTCTTGAGATGAACAAAAGAGCTGTCTGAAAGCTTAGTAAGGGGGCTGGCACACAGAGAGCATTTTCGCTCCCTTCTTGCTCCACTGGGCTTGGGCAGATCCCACAGATAGGAGGGCTTTGCCTTAGGCCACACAGCAGGTCACTGAGGGACCAGGGCATGAAAACCTACCCAACTTAAAGCACTAACTGGAAGAGATAGAAGAATTAGCCTTTGTTGAGCACCTGCTATATGCCAGCACTACATCACTTCAATTATTTATTTTTCCTATCACCCTGCAAAGGAAGACAGGATCTTATTGCTTCCACTTTATGCATAAGGATACTGAGGCTCAGCCAAAAGCTTTGTAGCTGGGGGTGGTAGAACCTTCCTTCCCTACAACAATGTGCCGCCCCTCCTAAGCCTTCCCAACTCAGGCTCAGGACCCCAGGGCTTAGGGGGCCAGGTTCTGGCGGGGGCCACTCACCAGTTCGGTCATCGCTGTCATTGAAGTCCACTTGGACAGAGTGGCCATTGTTGGCAATGCTGAGGGATGTGCATGCCTCATAGGAAAGCTCCAGTGGCTTCAGGCTGGGCGAGTACACAGCCTGACTGGATACGATATTGATTGGTGACTGGCGTTCTCCCTGGGCAATGGGGTATAGCTTGTGCCACTGTGACGGTCCTGCAGGCAGGGAGAGGACAAGCACTTGGGTTAGCGTGGAGCTCTGGTATACAGGCCAGCGGTGTCTGTCTCCCTGTCACTCCTCCAGAGGTCAGCCCCTGATTTGGAGCTACACAGTCTGGAGTTCTAACCCCAGCTCTGCCACTTCCTCTCTCAACTGCATTTCCTTGTCTGTGGAATAGCCTCATTAAAACTCACCTCCCAGAACTGGTAGGAAGCCTATGGAGGTAATGTATGGAGGGAAGCATAATACAGCTACAGGCTCAGGGGCTATTCTGGGCAGTGAGGCCCTCCCATCACCCTGTAGGCGCAGAGAGGCCCCCAGGGTGTGAAGTCCCTGGCCTGACCTCTGGTTATCTGGTCTCCTGCTGCTCCTTGGGCATGTTCTGTTGGTGTTCACTATAGCAAAAACTCACAGTAACCTAGTTGACTGTTTAGCATTGCTACTCCTCACAATCACCTTGTGGAGGAGAAACCAGCATGATCCCCATTTCACAGACGAGGGAACTGATGCTCACTCATGCCTATGGACACACATCTTGGGCACAGAAACACACAGGGATTGCAGGCACTACCTACCCTCCCCAGGCTTGTACCCACAGACCCATAGTTTCATAAATGCGCACACATGTCCACAGTAACCTGGGTTTACCAGGCCCAGAGTGGCCATATCTGGCAACACAAGTGTTTGCAGACAGCCCTGCCAACATCTGAGACTTGCACATGTACCCTCACACACAAATGTCCCGTTGCAAGTCCAGGCCTGCACTAAGGGACTCCAGCAAACATACTCGTGCACACACATACACACACACACCTGTGTGCACACCCACGGGCGCCCACCACCTGCCTCCAGGGACTCCATCTGCAGCCGAGAGGCTCGGCGTCTCCCTAGGGAACATCCTGAGATGCAGCCTATTTTTAGAGCTATTGCCGGCTGGTGCTTCTCCCCGTTTTTGGCATCTTAAGTTTTCCCGAGAAAACAGCAGCAGGTGCCGACAGAACTGTGTCCCCGATGCATGACTCAGAATCGTGGCCCAGACCCACTGGGTTATTTTTGAAGTCCTGTGAGCTGGCAGCATGCTGGGACCTCTAGCCTCTGTTTTTCCCTCCTTACCCCTAGACTGGATCACCCAGGTCTGGCTGGGTGAAGGGCAGTGACCTAAGGGTGGCAGCCCTGTAGGAACTGGATGCTCAGAGATGGTGGGCAGGACTAGCAAGACGGCTGGTGTGGGGAACTCTGTCTGACTCTGAGGGAAGCACCCAGAAGCTGGCGTAGAGCAGGTGCTGGAGGAAGATGATCTTCTATGGGCTTTGTCAGTCTGCCTCTCTCCATCTCCCGCTGGTCTCTGTTACCTGTATCGGAATGTCTCTGGCTTTGGCATGCCCAGATCTGGGGTTCTCAACCATCAGAATATACTGTGGTGTCCTTGGGTTCTCAGAGGAGGCCAGAGACACCACACCATGTCCTTCATTCCCTCAGGCCCATTGCAACCTCCTGGCTCCCAAACTGTAGTCCAGGACTCCCACTCACCCTCAGCGTGACCGCTGCTTCCAGAAAAGTGGCAAAGGGGTGTGTTCCTACCACCAGCACGTCCTTTTCTCCCATCCCACCTGCCCTACTTCAGCTGGGTAAAAAATAGCCCAGAGGATAAGAAATAGCCGAAAATGGGTTTCTTGGTAAGAGACAGCCCCAAAGGGAACTGACCTGCCTAAGACCCATACTCAAGCCCTCTGGCTTTCTTTTTTCTCCATTTCTCTGCATCCTAAGGAAACTGAAGCAGATCAAGAAGCTATTTTCCGGTTCAGACTAGGAGGTTGGAGGCAGCCACTAGCTCCCACGCCTCGGACGCCTCGCCCGGGACCTGCTCAGACACCTGCTCTATGTAGACATCCAGACACAGGAGGGGGCCCCAAATACTCCCTGCTCTCACATACCTGCCAATACGACAGCTCGGACAGTTCTGCGGGGAAGCTCCCCCCAGAGACACTGCGCCCTTGCCCACGCGGAGCCTAGCTCTGGGGAGCTCCCGGCACACACCGTGCGCGCTCCCCGTGCACACACCCACGCACAGCGCTCCACCGCGACCGCCCCCAGCCCCTCAGCTGCCCTGGGCCACCTCTAGTCCTTGCGCTCCAGACCCGGGTCAGAGCGAACACCCCGGCTTAGCGGAGGCGGCAAGACGAGCTCAGTCGGGTCTCTCGTGGCGGCGGGGCCGGCCAGGGCTCAGCACGGACTTTGCGCCCGGCACGGGGGAGCCAGGGATCTGCTGGCGGGTATGTCGGGTTCTGGGGACTGGGCAGGAGTGGGGTCCCGGTCGGGCGTGGAGGGTGGGGGCTTGTGGGTCCGGGAAACCTGGCTGGGAGGGAGGGTCTGGGGCGAATCCAAGCGAATGGGGGGCCGGCTGGGGTCCGTGCCTACCGTCGTTCTGGCCATAGCCCCAGCCGTGGTGGCCGGTCATGCCGCTGCCGTTCCCCGCCGCGGTACACCTGCCCTCTTGGCTCTGCTCGGCTCGTTAGGGCTGCGGCTCCGGCCCGCTCGTTGCAGCGGAGGAGCCTCTTAAAGCGGCGGCAGGCGGGAGGAGCAGTCCCCGGGGGACCCGCCCCCCCCCCAGCCCCCAGCAGGACCTGAGGCCAGCCCTGCCCCACCCCCCACCCCCGCCGGCCTGCCGGCCAGTGGAGCCAACACTCCAGACGACGGGTCAGGGGGCGGACGTGAAGCTTTGCTCCCACCCCAACCCCCGCCCCGATCAGACGATGCTTCTTTTTCTCCGACACGTGCAGGCTCCTGGGCTGGAGAATCCACTCATGCTGCGGACTGCCCCAGTTTCAAACAGGTCCCCTCTCCTCCTCAGGCTCTCCCCTGAGTCATAAATCCCACCAGCGGGGACTAGGGGTCTGGGCCCTGAGTCCTTTGGGATTGAAGAGTCCCCTTGAAGCTGTATATCGCTCTGACCATCAAGCCCCAGAGATGGAGCTTCTGCTGTTTGCCAGACAATGTGGCTGGCGCTGAGCCAAACTTTGGGTTCTTAAGCTTCCCTATCTAATTGGGGGGCACTCCTATTACAGCCCCATTTCACAGACAGAGGTGAAGTGACTAACCCTAGGTGAGTGGGGGCTTCACTCCCAGTGTCTCACTCCAGTCATTGCTATTCACTCCTTGCCCTTGGTGCTGGGGGCTAGGAGCTCTGTGGATGTGGGATCTAGGAGCCCTGGGGTGGTGGCTAGACAGGCAAGCTGCGCTTCTGCCCAGGCAGAAACAAACTCCTCAAAGACGGGTGAGGAGATATGGCATCAGGCAGTGGCAATGTGGACGTGCAGATCCACAGACACAGGTTGGCTTCCTGTGGAACCAAGTCTGAGGTCTTGTCTCCCACTCCTCATTCTCTCATTGCTTCCTCCTTCCGTTCAGGACTTTTTGCCTGACCCTCTACAGCCTGCTATTTTATCTTCCTTTCCTTGCTTCCACCTGACCTCTAGCATACCTGCTGGGAGCTCAGGCCTCCACTCTGCCCTCAACCTCAGTGTCTGCCTTGGCTCAACATTTCCTCACCCAAGAGCCTGGTCCTTGCCATGCCCTCCACCTGGTACGTCCTCTGTCTTCCACCCACTGGCTCCAGCCAGCCCATTCTGATTCATGTCAGTATATGGCCTTGTGCCAAAGACAGGGCTTGTCCCTGGCTAGGCTTCGGCAATTTGGGGAAGACAAGCAGATGGGTGGATGGCAGGACCGACAAATGATCCCACCCAGGGGCCTGTACCCCACAGAAGTTGAATGTTTGCTGGTATGACCTTGACCAGAGGAAGCTGTTTCAGGCCCTGCTTTTGAATGACCTTGTGAAGAAATCTGCTATTCTGTCTTCCTGGCTCTCCTCTGTCTCTGTGCCTGCCTCAGTTTCCCTCTCTCAAGCACTTAACCCCAGTTCTCCAGGTAGAGCTGTAGCATCAAGTAGTGGCAAAGAGGACATGCAGACCCACGGACAAATGTTGGCTTCCTGGTAGAACCAAGTTGGCTGGGCCAAGGTCAGTCAAGGACTTCCCAGCCCCACCTAGATATACCCCTCTTTGACTCAGGAGTTGGAAGGGGCGCTTATATAAATCTGACTCTAGGGCAGGGCAGAGGAGTTAAATCACATCAAATAAAATTAAAAAATTGGAATTATTCATATAGTTTTGCACTTAGTTTCATCTACACAGCAACCCTGGGGTGGGGTGGGGTTACCCCATTTTATAGACAAGGAAAGCAAGACTCAGTGGAGTTGAGTTAGGGTACACAGTAACTGATAGGGCAAGATTGAAAATCCAGGGGTTCTGAGTCCCTAATTCAACACATGGCTGGGATATGGAGGAAGTAAATTTTAAATTTGATTGTCATTTGCGTGTATATGCCACTTACTCTGCTAGGACTAGGGAGAAACTAGGGAGAGTGTTTGCCTCCAGGGAGGAGACTGGGAAACCAGAAGGGTGGGGGAGGGTGCTGAATGGGATGGGAGGGACTCTCTTTACTGCCTACGCCTTTGTACCTTTCCAAAGAATTGAAGTGAGTATTTCCTCTGTAACAATCAAATAAAAGTTGATCTAATTCTTTCCTTCCTGCAGCCTCTTTTCAGCTATTTTCTTAGAGAGCTAGAGTGCTGGGAACTCAGGCAGGTGAGAGGAGTCCTTGGAGTCTGACTGTCTCCAAGTGAAGCCCTAGTGCCCCAGCAGCCCACTCAGGTCGACCTGGGAAAGCTAGTGCCCCCATTCGGGCGCCTCCTGTCTCAATTATGTGCTGTCTTTGAAGAGGAATTGATTTCCTGCTCAGGAGTTTACTCTTTGGTTTCACTGGCGTCAGTGCTTCCTGGATTTCAATGTTTATGGAGGAGGGGGAGCACAGGGATGTGAAGGCCATGATGAAGGCTTGGGGGAGGGGGCAGCAGCAGCTTGCACAGCCACACCTCACTCATCTAGTGACCTTGGCCAGATCTCATTTCCCTTTTCCAACTTACAGTGTCCTTGCTCTGTGACTGACCCAAGTGATGAGGGGATTGTCACCGCCTTGCTTTCCTCATAAGGATCCCTGTGAGCATCAGTTGAGACAACAGATGTCCAATGCTGCACCAACAGGCAGAATCATGCCTGCTCTTCAATGCATGTTATGCACAGGGCCAACAGGACAGGCCAAGAACCTTATAGCCTGGAGACTCTAAGGTCAAAATTACCGTTCCATGTATTTTTAAAAAACATTTCCACTCATGGGCCTCCCTGGTGGCCTAGGGGTTAAGTCTCAGTGCTATCAAGCTATCCCCAGTCACTGAGGCATGAGTTTGATGCCTGGCCAGGGAGCTAACCCACTGGCACAAGAGACCTCTCCTGTCTCACCTGTTGCTTCCCTTAGCAATATATTTCAGTAGATCTGCCTGTTCTGCTCCCCACTCTGTCTCTGGTTGAAGGCTCTCACCCCCACACCTCTGGCCCAGTTCTTCTATGCAAAAAAAAAAAAAAAAACACCCAAAACTTTAACAACAACAACAAATTTCCACTCCAACTATGCTGTGTATGTGCTCATGCAGGGATAGAATGAGTCTGGGTGTGGACCCAGACCTGGGCTTGACTCTTAGCATCACTGACTCTGTGACCTGGAACATGTTAAAACAACTTCCTGGACCTCCCCCCAGAGTTTTTGATTCAGCAATCTGGGTTGGGGCCTGAGGATTTGCATTTCTAACATGTTCCCAGGTGATGTTGATGCTGCCAGTCCAGGACTACACTGTGAAAATGAATTAGACTTTCTCCCAGGTCATCTTGGTGGCTGCTCCTGGTTAGGGGCCATTCCACACCCAATGCAGGAAGATGGTGGGCTCAGAGAGGACCAAAAAAAGTCACTACTGTCAATCAACTCTAGGCTACAACTCATTAGGAAACGTGAGAAATAGGTGCTGGTGTACAAGTCGAATCCAAAATCGATCAAACGAGGCAAAGTGAAACTGGTCATCCTCGCCAACAATTGGCCAGCTTTGAGGAAATCTGAACTATAGTATTATGCCAAGTTGGCCCAAACTGGTGTCCATCATCATAGCGACAATAATATTGAATTGGGCACATTGTGTGGAAGAGACTATAGAGTAGGCACGTTGGCTATTACTGATCTAGCTGATTCTGATACCATTAGAAGCATGCCAGAACAGACTGATGCAAATCATGCAGAATTTTTCTTTAGTCAAATTGGCTAGAGTTTGCTTTAAAACAAAACAAACCAATAAGGAACACGAATTAGCCCATGGTTTCCTGAACTGAGCTCTGATTATCTGTCTTCTACCACAGGAAGAACTCTTCAGTGAACCCTGAGTTCCCAGATGGCAGGGTTAGCATCTGATCAACCCCCATGGCCCCAACTCAGGAACCTTTACATGCTACGATGGGTTAAGTTGTATTCCCTTGAAAGCGAATGAAATCCTAATGTGATCTTATTTGGAAATTAAAATTTTGCAGATGTAACCAAGTTAAGGTGAGATCATTAGCTCTAATCCAGTAGGATTGGTGTTGTTTTAAGGAAAGACACAGAAACATGAGAGAACCATGTTGCAACGGAGTCAGAGATTGAAGTGCTGCAGTGGCAAACCAAAGATTGCCAGCAAACCACCAGAAGCTTGGGAGGCAAGGGTTCTTCCCTACAGGCATCAAAGAAGCATATTCTCCACACCTTGACTTCAGACTTTTAGCTTTCAGAACTTTGAGACAATACATTTCTGTAGTTTTAAGCCATTCAGTTTATGGCACTTTGTTACAGCAGTCCTAGAAAACTAATACACTTAAGTATCTTCCTACAGATGCCCCCAGTACAAACCTTTTTCAGAATCACATATTTATTCATAGGCTGTATGTATGACTCCACCCAACCCCCACTCCCAGCAAATTTAGGGGTGTTTCCTTTCACACAGTCAGCAGTGGCACTGAGCATGAGAAGCCAGTGAACTCTCACCTGTCACCTTTTTACCTTCCCACATTCCCTGGGTGTATTTTATTATCTTTTATATTTCACTTGTCCAAATGGAGAAGGAAATATGACAGCATAAGCACAAGATGAGCTTGGGAGAGCCTCAGGCCTCTGTTTCCCATCAGTTGTGTTCCATTGGTGCCAAGGAAGTCATGAGAGGGTGTGCCCCCACTGTGACCCTGGGGACAGCACCCAGGGGAAATTGCCTCCCTCATCATCGCACTCATCATCACTCTCAGATTGTGTCCCCTCCCCTGTTCTGATCCCAGGGTGGGGACACATGCTGGTATGCTCACTTTCACCTTATTTCAGACAATTATTAACTTGAAGGTTACCTGCAGAGTCTGGGAGCTAGAGGGAAAAAATCCTTATCTTCCCTCCCTGCTGGGTTCCTCTTCTTGTAGTCTTTTCTCTGCCCCCTCCCTTCTTCATGGGTGAACCCCTTTCCTTGCCACCCTGCTCCCCAGAACAGCCATTTTCCCCTTGAAAGGAAGGCAGATAGCTTTAAATTTCTCCTTGCTTTATGTTCAAAGTCCTTCCAACCAGCAGTCCCTTTAACTCCCTAAGCACTCCCCAGCATTCCTTAACTCCCCATCACGTCAAGCTTATGTTAATGTCTCTAGTCTGCCCTGCCTTCTCTGCCTCTCAGAGATACCTTTTGTTATTTCTACTTAAATCTGCATTCTTTCTTGCCTACACCCTATGAACCATTTCTGGAGAGGAGGTGTGGGTGGGGTTCCTCTCTGCACCCTCAGTTATCTCTCTAAAGGAGGACCACATAGTCTAATAAGCACGTTTTTATTATCCTTGTCCCGTCAAGGAAGCGTGAAGTCCTCAACAGAGCTGGAACTTACTCATTTTTACATCTGCAGCCAAGAGCAGTTAGCTTTGTGGTTTGAAAAGGGCCCTGAGTGTGGGTCTGTTGCACGAGAGGATGGGAGAAATGGGTGAACAATAATGATGATGATCATCATCAAAGTTATTGAACGTGCAGATTTTTTGTGACTCTGGCTCTGTGTATTCAAAAGGTTTATAGAACCTGTGCCTGAGACCTAGTTATCCTCACTGCACAGGTGAACCAACTGAGGCCCTGAAGAGTAAAAAGCAGATTTCATAAGCAGGAAGTGTTTAAAATACAAATCTACCTGGCTTCCAAGCCAGAGTCCCCCGCGATTACTGCGCGTAAAAAGTCACCTACTTGCAGACTAGCGTGGCTTAGGCACCGCGGAAGACCGATCCACCAGTTTCAGCCTGCTTCCAGGCTGTGGCTACGTAAGGCAGGTCGGACCCGCGACGCGTGCGCAGTGCGGCGGCGGCGCCCCCTGCGGGCGGCGCGCAGTAGCCAGCGGTGGCGAAGGGAGGATCGGTGCGCCTGCGCGCTCTGGGGTTGTCGGCGGTGAGCGGCTGCGGCTAGCCGGTTCACTGTGAGGCGGGCGCGGCCATGGCGCAGCCGGGGAAGCTGCTCAAAGAGCAGAAGTACGACCGGCAGCTGAGGTGAGCCGGGGCTCACTGAACCGGGTGGGCGGGCCGGAGAGCCGGCGTCCCTCGCTGCGTCCGGGCCGGGCCTAAGCGAGCGTGCGGCGCGGTTGGGCCTCTCTCAGGCCTCCTGCCGGGCCGCGCCGGGCCGGGCCGTGCGGGGTGCAGGGAGCGGGCGCTCGGAGCGCCAGCCTGCGGCCGGGTGCTGCTTGAGAGCCGCGACTCCCCAGCCTCCAGGGCACGCCCCCCCTCCCGCCGCCACGCGGTGTGCAGCTCACGGTGCGCTGCCGGCCTCCCTCGTTGCTCCTGGTTTTACAGAATGGGGGGATCCGGAGTATCCCATCCCGGCCACCGAGAGCCGCCCCCAGCGTTAGGTATTGTTCTAAGCCGGCGCTGTCCAATAGGAATATAATGCTAGTCTCCTGTGAGCCACAGATGTAATGATGCATTTTCTCATAGCCACATTTAAAAAGGCAAACGGAAGCAGGTGAAACGAATTTTAATAATGATTTAACCCGATATATCCCGAACATTATTATTTCAACAGTAAATCAATATAGAAAGTTATTAGAGATGTATTACGTTTTTCTGCTGTCTTGGATATATGGCATTTTGCGCTGTGCACATCGCGATTTGGACTAACCTCGTATCTATCTGCTTGTGGCTAATGACTGCCTTAGTGGATACTGCAGGTCTCAGCCACCAGGCGTGTGCTTGGCTGCTTTCTCTCCCTTGCCTTCTTACACTCCTCATTCCTTATCTTTTGAGCATGTTCTCTGCGTTAAGGCGGTAAAATCAACGTAAATGCTTACCTCTCTCTCACCTCCTCCTTTCTGGACCCTCAGGTCAGAAGTTATAGTAAGTCCCAAAGGACTAGAACTCTCTTTTGCACCTAGGGCTTAGTGCTGTGTTGGTGACTTTAGGCACTCGATTCTGAGAGTAACTTGGTAGATAGACATTCTCTCTTCTCTACAGGTAGGGAAACTGAGTCTTGGAGAAGTTAGATAACTTGCCTAGAGACTCCCGTTTTGAGCCAGGATGTAAAAGCCAGGCCAGTCGGCCTTATTCAGAACTGATCCTCGGTTATGCCATTCTGTTCACAGGCTTCTGGGGAAAGAAGAAAGAACCATGGTAGCAGAGCCCTTGTAATCAACCTAGGTTTTTTCGTAATTCTTGGAATTGTTGTGTTTTTAATACATTCATGATGTGCATTCTCACCTGACAGAGCTAAGAACATATTTTAGGTTTAGATTATTAAGTAACTGTTAGAAAAGAAAGTTTTTGCTGAATCCAATCCATTTAAAGACCAAATCTTACTTTTCCTAGTGACAATGGGTTGTTGGTTATTAGTATCAGAGGGAAGCAGTTAGGTGCAAAGTTTTGCAGCAAGGCACCAGTCACTGAGGCCCTGCCCTCCTTAGGCCTGTAAGAGTAGAAAGGATTTCTTTGTTTGACTCCTGTCTGAAACATGTTACCTAGAGATATACCACTGTTCTCTTAGCCACACTCTGACGAACCAAGCGTCCATCAGTCAAATATGTTAGGTGTCTTCTGTGTGCCTTACTTTCATAGGAAAAAAACCAGATGTTTCTAGTCCATCTGGTTCTTCTTTGCTTTTCACAGCTGTTCAGTGGTCACTTATCCTGGGCAAGGCATTGTGCCAGGGATTGTGCCTCCAGCAGTCTGGAGTGGTGTGGGTCCTTTTGGAGCTCAGAATGGATTAAAGAGATGTTCAGCAAATGAAAAACCAAAATGAGGCAGTTACAGTTGTGATGTGCTCTAGAGGACATACTGGATATGTAATAAGAGGGAGTCTGCTTTAGATAAGGAGACAAGGAAGGTAAATTAAAGTCTATCAGTCCTTCAGGCTATAATCTTTTTCTAACAATTTATATTCCCCCTAAATTTCCTATTCTGACAAGAAAAGATAAATTAGTTTTTAGAATTTCTGGGTGAAGGTAAAACAGGGTGTTCCAGGTGCTGAGATACACATGTGATCATCTACTTTAATGATAAGCTGGTAAGACTCAGGTTATAACATATTTCTAATCCTCACTCTCTGTCAATGTATGTACTTTTTTAAAAAAATATTTACTTATGCATATAAGAACTGGGGTGTAGGCCAGAGGTACAGTGGGTGAGAGGATTTACCACAGACAGAATGGGGAGCAGAACAGGTAGATCTACTGAAATACACTGCTGAGGGGAGCAGCGGAGTGACAGGAGAGGTCTGCTGCGCCGTGTGGGTCAGCTCCCTGGCTGGGGATTGAACTCGTGCTGCTCTGGCTGGTGATAGCTTGATAATGCTGAGATTTTAACCCCTACACCACCAGGTAGGCCCTGTATACACTTGTTAATTGTGCTATTAGAATGGTCATTGGGTATATTTTAAAGCACTCTTGTAGAAGTTGATCTAAGGCTTTTTAGCTAATAACAATTCAGTGTTTTTGGCAAAGCTCTTGCTCATTACTACAGATGTTACAGTGACAGGTCCTGTGTCATGATCTTAAGTATACTGGATCCGTGTTACTTAAGGAGAAATGAAATGGAGAACAGAATAGGTTTAAATCCAGGACACTTTTTAAATATAAGGCTATATCTAAAGACTTTCTAGTCTGTAACTTAACTAGTTTGAAAATTAATAAAGGGTGAGGAGCTATGTAAGACCAAGTTTCTGCTTCTGATTTGACACCTCCCCCACCACTGAGTCTTAGGTTACTTAGCTATATAATCCCCATAACACCTCCTGCTGTTCCTGTCTCACATGTTTACCACGGTTATCACATCAGCTATTTTATTGCAACAACGTTTTAAAAATCAAAGATCATCATTCAAATAATAAAGTTTTAAAAATGTTTAATTTGTGTCTTGTTTTGTAGGTTGTGGGGTGATCATGGGCAAGAGGCTTTAGAATCTGCTCATGTTTGCCTAATAAATGCAACAGCCACAGGAACTGAAATTCTTAAAAACTTGGTACTACCAGGTAATACGCTTTTGTGGTTGTGTTCTAAATTTACTTCTTTAAGGTTTTGAACTAGAAATACATGTTCTTGACTGCCTCTGTTTTGTCTCTCAGGCATTGGTTCCTTTACAATTATTGATGGAAATCAGGTCAGCGGAGAAGATGCTGGAAATAAGTATGTTCTGTTCTTTTCCCATGTGCATAGTAGGGTAGGCAGAACACTGTCATAGGAGAGGGAGGCCTAACCCCAACTTCACCTCCTCATTCAGGGTGACCTCACTCTCAGCTGGAAGCAGTCCCCATGTTTAGAGTTATGAAGAGGATGGAGTTAATATATAAAGTCTAGCATAGTCTGGCAAGTAGGCCACTAATTAAAGATATCCATCATTACTCTCTTTATTGTTGTTATTAATGCAAATGAGTAGTGATATTTGACACTTGCTAAATCCTTGCATTGATTTCTAGATGTTACTTGGTAATTTACCATAATTTTATGTTTAGATTATAAGAATAATAAAAACATCTTTTATTTGTCGTATCTCTTGGACTTAGTTGGCACTGTTTTCAAGATGGCCTGTGTATCTTTTTTTTTTTTTTTTTATGCATACAAGCTGGGGTGCAGGCCAGAGGCCTGGGGGGAGGGGAGTGAGAGGATTCACCAAAGACAGTGGGGAACAGAACAGGCAGATAGACTGAAATACACTGCTGAGGGGAGCAGCGGGCGAGGCAGGAGAGGTCTGCTGCACCATGTGGGAATCTCCCCAATTGGGCATTGAACTCGTGTTGCTGCTGCCGACAGCTCCACAGCACAGCGCTTTAACCTGCTGCACCACCGGGGAGACCCCTGTGTATCATTCTTTAAAGATGATCATTTCAGAGCTTTCCCAAATTTGGATTCAAGTATGCCTTTTCAGGTAACTGGGACTGCTTATGTCTGTTAGTACAAAACAATGAGTAAATACAAGAAAATAAGAATTTTGTTTATATTGAGTTTTAAATAGCTTTTCGTTGGGTGTAGTATAAGTTTTTAGTATCTATAACTTCATCCTTTTGTTTCTATAAAGAAAAAGTCTTGTTTACTTATTACTACTTGTTTGGTTAGAGCAGGATGTGATAAGAATAATGTTTCTTTTTCTTATGGAGTCACTGACTTTGTGCTACAAAATGGCACCCTAACTAATGAGCAACTCAGTTCTGGGCCCTGAGACATGATGAAGGCACACATGGCAAGAAGCCCGAACAAATCTGTTTTAGTTACCTGCACAAGCAAATGGTTCAATGTAGCATTTCCCAAGTGTGGTCTGCAGAACACTGGTTCTAGGGAATGTTAATAACTGCTAAATGGATAAGTGGGTTGCATGGTCATATGAGTTTGGGAAATGGGTCAAAATGAATTTTAGCATCTTGGGAAATGGGTCAAATGAATCTAAACAGTTCTTTAATATAAGATTTAATATCAGGTGTATTATATATAGTCATTGACACATAATGTTTTGGTCTGTACTACTGTAGTCCCTGCATACAGCCTAGGAGAATAATAAGCTACACCATGTAGGTTTGTGAAAGTACTCTGACATTTGCACAACAACAAAATCACATTGCTCAGAACGTACCCCCATTGTTAAGCAACACACCACTGTGTATTTTAAATTTCCACACTGGAAATAATACTATATGGGGTTTCACAAACTTTTTAAAGCCTGGTAACCTTTTTTATTTCAAAGCATCTTGTGAAATTTATATTCTGTAGTACCCACTTTGGAAACATTGATTTATTAGACTCTGGTTCTGAGTTTCATCCAGTTTTCTTTCTTTAGGAAGACTATTACAGTTTGTAAACAAAATATAGTTTATTTTATACTGTGAATGAAATACACATGCTATTTGCTTTATAGTCAAAGAAGCCCTTAATTTTTTTTTCTTAATCTATTTCAGTTTTTTCCTCCAAAGAAGCAGTATTGGCAAGGTAAATAATTTGCTATAGAATGTTTTTGAGCATCTAATGATGCCTCAGTGTTTTGATTGCTTGGAAAGCTTTGATTTAAAAGAGCTTATTATTTCTCTGAGGAATAAGTTAAATTAGCTCATTTTTTTCTGATCTTGTAAATCTCTATATGCTTGATAGTTTAAGAACTTAGAAGTGCTGTCTCTTTTTACACTATATACTATTTTAAAGCTAAATTAAGTTGTGTTAATGTGGTATTTTGGCTAACCAAAGTTTTAGCTAAGTTAGCCAGACTGTCTTTTACTTTTGTATTTCATATTAAAAATCTTACAAAGCCTTATGAGTCAACTTAGTGTGGTATAATGAATAGAAATGACTGTTTCTTTAGTGATTGACCTTTCATGTAGGTTGTAAATGTAGGGGATTAGTTTGAAATTGAGCTTGATATGGAATCCTCCCCAGGAATTTCTGCTCATTTTACTTATCAGAGAAGTAAAGTGAAAATAATACGGCTCTTCATTTAAATTCTATGAAAAGCAGAGTTGCCATACCTATGCATGAAATTTGGGTAGTTTTACAGTGTGTTTGCCTGACCTGTAAATTGAGGGATGACTTTTTAACCAAATGTTTTCTAATTCAAGTCAAATGCTTTGTTTTTAAAAAGAACCGAGCTCAAGCTGCCATGGAATTCTTACAAGAATTAAATAACGATGTCTCTGGAAGTTTTGTGGAAGAGGTACATATGTGTCTACATGATTATTTCTGTGCAGAAATGAAATTTTTTAATAACTCAAAGCCCTCAGAATTTAGAATATCATTTATGTTTAGTCGAGAATTAAATTATTTTATATTGGAGAATATCATGTTGCCTTATTTGTTCTAAAATAGCTTAACTGTTTATGCCATTTTTAATATGTTGGATTGCTTAATATTGTTTAATTGTTGGATTTCTTCCCCCCATCTTATTTAGAATCCGGAAAACCTTCTAGACAATGATCCTTCATTTTTCTGTAGATTTACTGTTGTAGTTGCAACTCAGCTTCCTGAAAGGTAAATTTTTATGTTAATGTATTATTTTAATCTCTCATTAGATTTGTTTTCTCTGCAGAGTCTGTGGCTTTTTAAAATTCTTAAACTCTATGGATACCTTTAATTGGAAGCACTTGTAAATTTCTAGCAGCAAAAAAATAGGGAGAGAAAAATATTAAGATATGAAACTTTTTAAAATATATTTAGAGCTGTTAAATTCAACATTGGTTATTTTTTAGTGAAAAAAAATTAGAATTGGAGCACTTACAGCTATGCAGGAGGATTTATAATTATTTTCCTCTTTATTATGGAAATGTTGAGAAAGTATCTTTTCAATAGCATTCTTCCTAATACAAAAGACTAAGCTTTCCTATACCACTAGTCCAAAAGATGTACTTCTGGGGCCTCCCTGGTGGCCTAGGGGTAAAGTCTCAGCACTATCACTGCAACGGCCTGAGTTCAATGCCTAGCCAGGGAGCTAACCCATATATGGCGCAGCAGATCTCTCCTATCTTACCCGCTGCTCCCCTCAGCAGTGTATTTCAGTAGATCTGCCTGTTCGCTCCCCACTCTGTGTCTGGTGAATCCTCTCACCCCCCGCACCTCTGGCGTGGACCCCAGTTCTTCTAAGCAAAAGTAAATAAAATCTTTTTTAAAAAAATGTATTGGAGATTGCGACCTTGCGGAATTATTTCTTTTTCAGAGTTCCCTTGACCTATTATGTAAATGCTGTAGTTGTATCTTTGCATTTATTAATTTACTAAGAAAATTGTTTTATTTTAAGGCATTTTCATATTTGGCATTTTTGTTTATACTTTTACTTATTGTGCTTTCATTTATAGTACATTACTACGTTTAGCAGATGTCCTCTGGAATTCCCAAATCCCTCTTTTGATCTGTAGGACATATGGACTAGTTGGCTATATGAGGATTGTTATAAAAGAACATCCAGGTAAGATTGTTGTGCATATGGGGTTTGATGTCGGTTGCTTAGCTACAATTTTAGGAACTTGACAATTTAGAAAGTCAATTTTAAATTACAAAATAAATTTGTAGCAACATAATTCCATTTTGGTTCAAAGTAGCAATCAAAATCAGTAGGCTTTATGCTGATATTTCCTTTACTTAGTATTATAGAAGCATATAAAGCGGGAGATGCAGATACAGCTTCTTGTTAGGAGGCCCATAATATACAAGTACCTAGATTGTTTTTTTGCCTTCTAACCCACAAAGGGCCTGTGCAGCTGCCAAGGTATGTGGGTCACACCACCTTTTTCCCACCAGTCTTTCATTCCTTTCTCATACAGGCCCTAAGTCTCCCTCAGTTTGGGTACAGTTCCACAGTACAAAGCATTTTTCTAACTACTGTTCCAAGAAGCAGTGGAGACCAGTCATTCATAGGCAGGCTGTGTCAGCTCAAGACTGATATTAGCTCTTTACTTAACAAAATTTTAAATTTAAGTCATCATAAAATTTTCATTGAGTGCTCTTATATGTTTCCGAGCCAGATACTCTACTGCCTCAATGATAGCATTGGTAGCTTCACTGAATAGTATCTGCTTCGGCAGGTAGGGAGTTGCTTGTGAAGACAGGCTTCTGACAGGTGCTGCCAAACCATTGAAGAGTTGTAAGTGGGATGGTGACAGGATGTAAAGTTTATTTTAAATGGGTCATTCTGAAGCTGGGTAAAAAGTGAATAAATTTGAAGGGACAAAAAGTGGAGGTAAGGGGGCCTCTGTGGTGGTGCAAGGGGCTAAGTTTTCAGCACTTTGAAACTATCGCCAGCCACTGCAGCACAAGTTCGATCCCCAGCCAGGGAGCTCCCCACATGGCGCAGCAGACCTCTCCTGTTTTGCCCGCTGCAAGTTCAATGCCTGGCCAGGGAGCTAACCCATATATGGCGCAGCAGATCTCTCCTGTCTTACCTGCTGCTCCCCTCAGCATCATATTTCAGTAGATCCACCTGTTCTGCTCCCCACTCTGTCTCTGGTGAATCCTCTCAGCCCCCCACCCACACCTCTGGCCTACATCCCAGTTTTATGCATAAATAAATAAATCTTTAAAAAAATAAAAATGGTAATAAAAGAGGTAAGGGTTGCAGTTAGGAACTGATAATCTAAGAGAGTGAGATAGGTTCAGAGAGACAGAGGCAGAGACAGACGGACTTTGATTGTATCCAAGAATTCAGCTCCATTTTGACATTATCTACCCAGATATACTGCCAAATCTCACAGGTTAAGGACTCAGTCTCCCAAAACTACCCTCCACTTCAGACACTGGCCACAAGTGCCACACAAACCATACTTCTGACCTGCTGGCTATAGATCGGTAGTCATCATGGCCCATCCTCAGACTTCAGGTACCTGTTGTAAGCTCGGATTATTACCTCTGCTTCCAACCCACAGGCTATGCATTAGAGGTTCTCAGGACACCCATCTCAGGTTTGATTAATTTGCTCGAATAGCATAGAGATCTCAAAAAACCCATTTACTCCCTGGATCACCAGTTTATTTCCAAGGATACAATCAACAGTCAGATGAAGAGAAATATAGGGCAGGCTATGGAGAAAAGGCATGGCTCCTCCAGTCCTTTCCAGGCATACTCTCTCTCTAGTTGTCCATGTGTTCACCAACCTGGAAGCTCTCTAAAGGCTCTAAACACTTACAGAAATTACACACTGTCATATACTCCCCCATGTGGGGAGCTGTGTACCAAGTAACATCAAGATGTGGGAAGTGACCCGTTGAGCCAAAGAAACAAGAAGTCAAAAGGACCATCTGGTTTCTAGGGAAGAGGCCTCTGTAGATGGTGATGCTATTTATCGAAGACCACAGGAGGAAGGGTGGAGTGTTAAATTTGATCTGAACACACATTTTGTGAATTTTGAGCTTTTCCAGTTGTAATAACTAAAAGAAATCTTGATTTTACTTTTATTAAAACTAAAGTCCGCTTAAGGTTTAGTGCTAGTAAAACCTAAGTGTATATGTAAATTATACCTCAGTAATGAACAAAACAATGGGAAAACCTATAGACCATAAGCCCATTTAAAAACTATAGATTTAAAAAAAAAAGCAAATAAAAATGATACTTTTCCTAAGTTTCTATAATATAGTGTATTGCCAGCAGTATCACAAAGAAGTAAGTTTATCTTTTGGAATTATTTAACAGTAATAGAATCTCACCCAGATAGTGCTTTAGAGGATCTACGACTGGATAAGCCGTTTCCTGAACTGAGAGAACATTTTCAGTCTTATGACTTGGATCACATGGAAAAAAAGGTTGGTAGTATCTGTGACAAGTGATTTACAAGTAGAATTAAAACTTTTTGGGCCTCCCTGGTGGCACAACGGGTTAAGTGCAGCACTATGAAGCTATCCAGAGCCACTGCAGCACAAGTTTGATACCCGGCCAGGGAGCTTCTCTCATGGCACAGCAGACCTCTCCTGTCTTACCCACTGCCCCCCACAACAGTCTATTTTAGTTGATCTGCCTGTTCTGCTCCCTACTTTGTCTGTGGTGAATCCTCTTACCACCCCACACCTCTGGCCTACACCCCAGCCTGTATGCATAAATAAATAAATCTTTAAAAAAACAAAAACAACTTTTTTATTAATCTAAGGTTTTTAATTACAGCAAGAAAAAAATAAGTAACTTCATATGCCTGCCATCGAGACTACACAATAACATTATACCTAATTTGTTTTTCAATAAATCTATTTTCCCCTAAATTAAAAAAAAAAGAAAATTAATTGAAGGAAAGTACATAAATTGAATAATCTATATAATCAACATCCAGGTCAAGAAATTGAACTCTAACATGTCCCTGAAGTCCTTTTCATGATCCTTTCCTAAGCAAATAGATGTACTTTTAAACATAGTTTGAATTGGGTGTGGGTGTTTGTTAAAATTGATTCCTTTTGGAACTTAGTTTTAGTGTTTGAGAATTACCAAGGCAACTGCATATAGAAAGGATACTTTTAACAGACCATGTAATTTAAGGAGTATATGTATTTTTCCTGCTGTGTTAAATTAAAATGCAAGTATTTGGTTAATTAGAACTCAGAGATGATCCTTTTTCTTAGTCTTGGATTGGAATCTGAAATCAAGAGATTTGAGCTTTTTGTTTTCCTTTTGGTGAAATGGGGACAATTATATTGTATACTTGCTGGTATTAGACAGCACCTCTAAAAAAATTTGTAAAACAATTTTCATTAACCCACTATAGTTTCCTCCATTTATTATTCCATATAGACTGGAAATTGATCATAAATATTACTGAATTTGTTAAAAATCAAGTGATGTATGAAGAATAAAAGTTAACTAATACTGACATTTTTCTTTGCTTTTTCTCTCATTTGTAGGACCATAGCCACACTCCATGGATTGTGATCATAGCTAAATATTTGGCACAGTGGTATAATGAAGTATGTCCATTTTTAAAAAGAATAAGTTCCGTATGTGACTGTTTTCAATTTATTATAAAGGCTTTCTTGGAGGGAAGTGGGAGATTTCAGTTTTTTCCCTTTTGGCTATAGGGCAGGTGGGCCCTTTTCAGTGTAAATTTAGCAGTTCCTCTTTTAATACTGATATTTTAATTAACAAAGTGAAATGTGAAAAATTGGCAGTGGGTAATGAATGTAGAGAAATGACCCACAGTCTGTTTTCTATGAAGTCAGCATCTGATTTCCCCAAGGTACTTACTAATTGATGAAATCTCATGTGGATGGGAGAATGGGGAAAACTTCAGATTCTCAGTTTCCATACTTTGAGTTTTTATAACTTGATTTAAAACATTTTTAATTAATTTAGACCAATGGACGAATACCTAAAACATATAAAGAAAAAGAAGACTTCAGAGATTTGATTAGACAAGGTAATATTATGGATGTGATTAAATGTTGTATGAAGTTTGAAAAACAAATTATTTGCCTCTAGTATTTATTGGCTTTCTGTTATCATGAGCTTTTATTTTTCCTCAGGGAGGTTAAGGAGCTGCTCCTTGTATAATTTTAAGAATGACTAATGGTAATATCTGATCTTTCCTTCAGAATCTGACAGTTAGTTTCACAATATTGGGGGGAGAAGAGTGAGAAGAAAAGGATTATTGTTTGCTAATCAATTTATATTTTAATAGGAATTCTAAAGAATGAAAATGGGACTCCTGAAGATGAAGAGAACTTTGAAGAAGCTATAAAGAATGTGAACACAGCTCTAAATACAACGCAGGTATGAAAAGAGTTGCTAAGGGATCCATATAAGAAAGGTGTTTTCTGAAGTCCTCATAATGTGAAGTCTTTCATTTTAGATTTAAGCTAATATTTCCTCAGTTGTATAGTTGTTAGAAATTATTATTTTATACAGATTGAATCTTGTTTTGATAAGATTCCTTGTTGTCCTTATTAAAATGATATTGTTGCTTAGGCATGTAACAGTGAAACAGTGATTTATTTATGCCGTTATTTGAAGTACATGATTTGTGACTATAATAGTTTGAGGGTGAGGATTTTATAATGGAGGTGATATTTTGCTAGTCCAAAATAGTGTTGCCTGAATTATTAAATCTCAGCTTGCATTTGTTTTTAATGCTAATTAATTGTATAGAGTGAAGATGTTCATAATGACATTGTATACCTTAAAAATTATCTGGAAAATGAATCAGTTTAGATGCCCTTTGTCATGCTTTGTTGAAGTCTGGTCAGTGAAGTTTTTGGAGAACTTTGGAATAACACAACTAGTAGTTTGTGAGATTTAGCTCAGTAATTTCTTATAATTTAGGACAGCAAAAAATGCTGTCTTTCAGGTAGGAAAGCACTTAAGTCCTCACTACAAATTCTTTGGAGACGAGGTAGTATTGGAGTGATTTAAAGTGTCTTTGTGAATTAATTTTCTGTGGTGATGAAAATTTTCTGCCTTAATTGGGGTGATGGTTAAAAGTATGTGTACAGTTACCAAAGTTCATTGAAATTATACATGTAAGGTTTGTGCATTGCACTCAATGTAAAATTTATCCCATTTAAAAGGTTCTAGTGGTTGGAGGACAAAATGGAAAAACATGAAGGACAACAAATCCAGCTTGGTAGTAATTTCTGCATCTTTGTTATATCTTCAAATGTAACCACATAAAAGGATTTACATTGGCTCATTCTGCGCTCCATTTGTGTTGCAGGAGAACAGATCAGTCTTTAATGCCAACAACAGTGGGCAGGTGGAGATTGTTTTTTTCCTTTCATTCTTTCCCCATCAGATCTCCATCTGGTACAGATTCTAAATAAAAGTCTAATAAACCAATCTAAAGTTTGTATTTGGTTATTTGAAAACTTGTTAGAAGAAATAGCAGTGAAAATAAAGGTGGGCAAGTTCTTAGTCTAAGAAACGGTTTCATGTTCCTTTGTTAGATCCCACGAAGTATTGAAGACATATTTAATGATGATCGCTGCATAAATATCACCAAACAGGTAACCTCAACAACTAAACATGAAAGTAGTGCTCTTTGAACCTTTGGGTCTAATTCAGATGCCACTTAATGTTATTTTTTTTTTCCCCCTGTTCTCTTAGACTCCATCATTTTGGATTTTAGCTCGTGCCTTAAAGGAATTTGTGGCCAAAGAGGGTCAAGGAAATTTACCTGTTCGAGGCACAATTCCTGATATGATTGCAGATTCATGTAAATATATAAAACTGCAAAATGTGTAAGTCACTTTTCAAACTGTGTAACAGAAAAATTACTCGTTGATACTAGAAATAAGCATATTTTTACCAGTCTATCAGAGATCAGATAAACATCTATTATAAATCTTATTGCTTTAAAAATAAGCTAAAGAACTTATGGGGCAAAATTTTTTTTTGATAGATTTCATTTTTTTGTTGGAAGAGTTAACAGCAAAAATTAGCAGAAAGTACAGAGTTCTCATATACCCCATAAGGGGCAGATATTTTTCTTCATATTTCACGGTAAAACCCGACATTTGAGCACTCAACTCTATGCTACAAACTGTTCTGTGTATTAACTGACTTCAGGTTCACAACAGCCCTATGAGAGCGGTACTGTTATAACTCCTTTTTACAAATGAGAAAACTGAGGCACAGAAAAGATACTTTACACCTGGTGAAAAGCAGAACCAAGATTTGAACCTGTGAAACCCCACTATATACTCTTAACCATGACTCTAATTGTCTTTTTTTAAAACTTGGACATTTTTAGTTTTGATAAATTTTTTATCACTAGTGTTTCATAATTTAAAGAGTTTGTGACAATAGACAGACACCTGCAATACAGGTATCACTGACCTGAATCCAGGGAGACTGTCATAGGGTGATTCTCAACAGATATTATCCTTGTGTAGTTTGGGCATGGGGCTGATGAATCCAGTGCCACTGGTTTGGTTTCTTCCGGGGCCAAGTAATGTCATAGAGAAAAGGTTTCTGTTCCCCAGACTGATTGCCTTGCCCATCTCAGTCACTGTCTAATAAATCTTTGTTTCCTGGCCTCAATATTTAGCTACTTTGAACTTGGGAAGAGTCAGTTGAGGATAGAGAAAAATATGACCTCATGTTGGAGGTAGTCAACTTAATACTGGTCAACTTTAGAGGATGAAAATGTCAGTATCCATAACGGAAAGTTTTACATGAATTTGTGCATACGAAGTTTTACACTGTTTAACTTTCCTTGAGCTTGACTTCAAGGAGATAAGGCATGTTCTTCAGTAACAATTCAGATCCTCTGTCAGAGAGGCATGGATCATGGATTTTTCTGGGAGGGTAGTTTTTAAGTTGGGGGCTGTTAATTAGGTAGGGAGCCCAGGTATTAGTGGGCTCCGAGTCCATTAGCGACCCTGAGAAGAGCCCCAACTGCTAATAGTGCTGCTGGCGGTGTTTCCATGACATTTTTACATTTTGTTTATTGCCAACTAGGAGTTGTTCCTCTTTTCCAGTTACCGTGAAAAAGCAAAGAAAGATGCTGCTGCTGTGGGTAATCACGTTGCCAAATTGCTGCAGTCTATAGGCCAGGTAAGTTGCTGGGCACATGACCTTTGGTGGACTGTATAGCTCCGGATAGGCCTGATCGAATAACTACCCAGAAAAGGTTTAGAAACAGGATGTGGCCCTGGTTCGGGGCTTGTCAGAGGGATCTCACTTGCCTGCCCAATGGGGAAACCTATTACAAGGAAACAAGGTGTTTTTACAGTGTTCTCTCAGCATTTGGAGAAAACCTTCCCATTTTACAGTGATTGGCTTTGTTCTGCACCCTCTTTTAACCTTCTCTTATACTGGAGCAAAACCTGTATTTATCTCTTTACAGGCACCAGAGTCCATTTCAGAGAAAGAATTAAAATTACTCTGTAAGTCCCCTTAAATTAATTTCCTTATTTTGTTTGATGAAAATGTGCCACAGAAAATGTTCACAAGAATTTTAAGTGATTAACATTTAAAATTTTCCGTGGTCTTTTTGATATAGATGTATCTAATTATTGGGTAAATGTTTCTTTTTTTTCTTGTACTGTAATAAATAAAGAAGGGAATTTGAAGACTGAATCAGAGAGACAGCATGTTATCAATGGCAGTGCTAAAAAGACACAATGAAAGTCATTTAAAAATTGTTTTCAATTCAGAAATATTTCTAGCTTATTTTAAGTAATTGGGGAAAGTTTCATTTGAAGATTGAGTATAAGGTTAGAGTAACATGTATATTGATAATACTGGCTTAAGTACTCATTTTGATCTGTGTTAAATGATATTTAACACAGGGTCTTCTCAAGAACCCCTCAATAATCCCAGAGCATTTTCTTTTATTTAAGAGCCAGTTTACAATAATAATCAGATGTTTTACATGCCATGTGAAGGTTTTTTTCTTGTAGCTACGCTCCTCGTTTCAACAAAAGTCTGTATTTTGCCTCCCAACCTTAAATAGGTTTATCTGACTTCTCCCTATTGTGACCCTTCCACAATGCTTGTTTAGGCTTACTTTTATTGTTTTGTTCCACTGTTAACCTTTCACCTTGTTTCTGCATTAGTGTTTGTTCTACTAGATTATGTGATACTATAGGATTAGAAATGTGTGATGGGTACTTGAGGGTTTCTTATTTTGTTCTATATGTTATGGGGTTATGTATTTTGTTCTATACATTACAACATTGTATATAATACAAAGGTTTTTTTTTTTAAAGCTTTATATCTAGTTTGTGTATCTGTAACACTCCTTTGGGACTACTTGTCTGTAATAGTGATGAAAAGCACCATTTGTTGAACCCTAGCAGGTATTGTGCTGGGTTTTTTTTTTTTTTAAAGATTTATTTATTTATACATACAAGCTGGGGTACAGAACAGAGGTGTGGGGTGGCGAGAGGGTTCACCAGAGACAGAGCAGGGAGCAGAACAGGCAGATCAGAAGTACACTGCTGAGGGGAGCAGCGGGTGAGGCAGGAGAGGTCTGCCGCACCATGTGGGATTCCCCCCGGCCCAGCGTCGAACTCGCATTGTACGCTGCCGACAGCTCCACAGCACAGCGCACAACCACTGCGCCACCAGGGAGGCCCTGTGCTGGGTTTTCAGTTTACATGGTTGCACATTTGATCTGTGGAACAACTCTCATAGGTAAACAATATTATCCTCATTTTACAAATGGGTATGTGCTAAGGCTCAGAGAGGTACCATTTAGTGCTTAATCAGTTCTGAACTGGTTGCAGTGCCAGGGACATGAATTTAAGATGATTTCTGTTCTAGTGCCTTCTCTGCCAAGAGAAGACATGTTTTCACGCTCTCATACCTATGAAGAGTATACGCAAAATGTCCTGTTCTTAAAGTAACCTATGATTCAGAAGATTCACTTTTTAACCATCAGCTTCCATAATGTCTTTTCCATGTTTAGGCAGTAATTCTGCATTTCTTCGAGTGGTAAGATGTCGATCCTTAGCTGAAGAATATGGTTTGGATACAACTAACAAGGACGAAATTAGTAAGTGTAATAACCTCGTGATGCTAGATTCTTTAATTTTAAAGATATCGTTTTGTATGTAATAGTGTTGTGTCTATGATAATATAAAGGATAATGTAAGCATTAACGATTAAATTTTATTCTGTAAACATGTTCAAGTACTTGTAAATCCAAACTACAAAACTTCAATATTTATAAAATTTGTCTCTTCTATATAATATGCAGAGGAGTTAAATCAGCATGTTATTACTTTGTTGAGATTGTGTGCTTATAGCTAATAGACTGTAAGACCACTGGGTTTCATTTTAATGTATCTCCCTTTTTTTTTTTTTAAAGATTTATTTATTTATGCATACAAGCTGGGGTACAGGCCAGAGGCATGGGGTGGCGAGAGGGTTCACCAGAGACAAAGTGGGGAGCAGAACAGGCAGATCAATTGAAATCCACTGCTGAGGGGAGCAGCAGGCGAGGCAGGAGAGGTGTGCCACGCCATGTGGGAATCTCCCCAGCTGGGCGTCGAACTGGCGCCGCTGCCAACAGCTCCACAGTGCAGCGCTTAACCGCTGCGCCACCAGGGAGGCCCCATCTCCCCCTTTTTTTTTTTACTAATGTTTACCATTTTGCATTTTATTGCCACAAAATATTTAAATTTTGTAGTAAAATTGTCTTATATCCTGAAACTTTAGTTTATAGTTAATTTAGTCCTTCATTGTTTTTTTGTCCTGAATTAACTAAATTATACTGACATTTTTTTCCTTCAGTTTCCAGCATGGACAGTCCAGATAATGAGATAGTATTGTACTTAATGTTACGGGCTGTTGATAGATTTCATAAACAGCATGGTAGATATCCAGGTAAGAATGGCAGTCAAATTAACAAATACAAGGAAATCTTGAACAAACAGTTGAATCTCAGAATGTTTCTAGTAGCAGTGCTTGAATTTTACATTGTAATTTTACATTGTTACTTGTTCATCTTAGTACGAACTTTCATTTGTTTTTTAATCCAACTATTTGCAAATAAGAATTTGATTCTAAATTATTATAGCTTGACTGCATGTAGAAGAAAACTGCCTTTCAGTTTTTATAATTTACTTCTAAGACTCAAATTTAGTTTAATTTAGTGAATAGAAAAGGCACAAGAAGTATGCTAGTGACTCCTGAATCCAGAAGGCAGAAAATGTAGGGATTTCTTTGCTCAGCACCTATTTTTTCTTCTCTCTAAATGTGACAATTGGGGAATTGGCATAATCTCAAAGATCTATTCATCCAGAACATTAAGATGATAATTTTAATTGTACAGGATATTTACTGCATAGCAAAACATTTTAGGTGTATCATAAAACCTGCTGCCTTAACTGATGCAGTATTCCCCCAGGGTTGTATAGTCCTAATGAAAAGGATTAAGCACCAAATATATATTGCTATATTTGTATTATTTGATTAGAATGAAACATATTTTGGGTTATTGTATAACAGTCCATCCTTAAACATAGTGGCCTAAAACAGTAAATTATCATCTCATGATTTTGTGATTGGCTGGGCTCAGTTAGGCTCAGTTGTGTTAGAAGGTCTCATGAAGCTGCGTGTTGCCTGAGTCATTCTGAAGACGTTTTCACTCACGTGTCTGGCACTTTAGTATGGCTACAATAGCTGGGGCTCCATCAGGCATCTCTTTCCATGTGTCTAGCTTGGAGTTGCTCTTCGCATGGTAGACCTAGATAGATCTCTTACATGGTGGTGACTGGCCTCCCCAGAGTTAACATTCCGAAAGACCCAGGGTGGAATGTACAAGCCTTAGCCTTGGGAGTCACACAGCATCACTTATGTTGTGTTCCTTTGGCTTCACTGGACCAGCTTAGATTAAGAGTGAGAGGGAAATACACGATGGCCTGAAGGGGTCTGTCTAGGGAGCTGTCTTGGGAGACTATTTACCACAGGAGCACAGACTTGGGAGTTAAACCCAGGCTTAAATCCAGATTCTACTTACAACCTATGTGACCTTGGGTCAGTCATTATTTCCCTTCAAATCTCATTTCTCTAATTTATGGAATGGTAATAATAGTATCTATGTTATTGGATTATAAGGGTTAAATACGTGTTGTATGAAAATCACTTAGCACACTGCCTAGTACCTTGTACTCAATAAAGAGTGTAGGTATTACTATTATGAGGAAGGGTAGTGATAAAGTTTTTAAACAAGAGGTTAAAAAACATTTAAAAAATTATAAGAGCTGAATATTACAGTAATTACATTTTTCCTTTAGTAGTAATAATAGTAGCTTACCTTTGGAGATATCGTTTAATTATTAAGAACTGCTTGGACTTCTATCCCAGTTTGCTACTTATGAACTAAGTAACTCAAGCAAATAACTTTGCCTCAATCCCCTTTGTAAAATGGGGATAATAATAGTACCCACTACTTGGGGTTGTTGTGATGCTTGAATCAATTTTGATATATAGTGCTTAGAACAGTGTTTAGCATCTATGAATACTTAATGTTGCCTGTTATAGTAACTGTGTCTTCAGTGTTGTTTAATCTCCTTGAAAGGGATAATAAATTTTTATAAAGGGTATAAGTAAGACATTACTTGTGTCATTCAGTCCTTTTATCAAATAATTATTGAGCACCAGTATATGCCAGATACTTCCAGATATTGGGTATAGAGCAATGAACAAAGCAGATTTAGTCAAACTTGAATTTTTGTTAATTTTTTTTGTGTGTGTATGTGTAGAACTGGGGTGTAGGCCAGAGGTTTGGGGGTGGGGAGTGAGAAGATTCACCAGAGACAGAGTGGGGAGCGAAACAGGCGTATTTACTAAAATACACTGCTAAGGGGAGCAGTTGGTGAGACAGGAGAGGTCTGCTGGGCCATATGTGAGTTAGCTCCCTGGCTAGGGATCAAACTCAGGGCATAGCAGTGATAGTGCTGAGACTTAATCCCTAGGCTACTAGGGAAGCTCAAACTTGAATTTTTAATAAATTTTAGATGGTTTCCTTGATTGTTAACAGTTTCTGATATTTGCAAATGTTGGTCTCACACTTTATTATTTTTATTCTTACTTCAATTCACAACTTACAATTTTGACTAGAATACCTAAAACTGGATTAAATAAAGGAGGTAGTATACTCATTAGTTTTAAATCACATATTTATTTCAATGAAAATTAATTTATATTTATATTTTAGGGATATCTAACTATCAAGTTGAAGAAGATATTGGAAAGTTGAAGTCTTGTCTCACTGGCTTCCTTCAGGAATATGGATTATCTGTAATGGTGAAAGATGATTATGTTCATGAATTGTGAGTGTTTTTTACGGGCATATAAGAGATAATAACCTGTTCCTTCATAAGATAATCTTGTTACAGAGCAGGGAGAGGGGGGCTGCCCTATAACAGTCTAAATTCCTGTCTCTGTCCTTTCCTGTAGCTGCCGATATGGAGCAGCTGAGCCACATACCGTTGCTGCATTCTTAGGGGGTGAGTTGCATAGATGAGAAGACTGTCATCTGTTGCTATATAGTATAGTTACTATTTCAATATGAAGTTTTTGGATTTTTAGCTGCTTTAATTAGGAAGGTCAGTGAAGCAGGAAGTTCAGTTCAGATTATTTTAGTAGCTCCTGCACTGGTCTCCCTGCTTTCCATCCCTCCCACTACTGTCCATCTTAAATTGAAGAGTAATTAATCTTCAAACAGCAGAGCTCTGAGTGCATCTCTCACCTAACTAACCCTACCAGTATACGCCCCCTCCCCTCCCACATTATATTGTACCTCAGAAAATAAGTCTAAGTTCACTTGATACTAAAAAAATCTTAATTTTTTTGGTTAGATTTATTTATTTATTTATTTATTTATTTATTTATTTATTTATTTATGCATACAAGAACTGGGGTGTAGGCCAGAGGTGTGGAGGATGAGAGGATCTACCAGAGACAGAGTGGGGAGCAGAACAGGCACTGAAATACACTGCTGCAGGGAGCAGTGGGTGAGATAAGGGAGGTCTGCTTCGCCATGTGGGTGAGCTCCCTGGCCGGGGATTGAACTCATGCCTCAGTGGCTGGTGATAGCTTGATAACACTGAGACTTTAACCCCTGCACCACCAGGGAGGCCTAAAAACTTTTAATTTAATCAAATTAATTGCTTTCCCCCCAGACATACTCTTTGATTTCCTGCTTCTTAAATCTTCACTTCTCTGGACCTGTTTGCCTTAAATCTCCCTCTCACCCACAAGTCTAAAATCCACGTAACTAACACCCAATTCAGAAATGCCATATTGTTTATAATAACTTCTGTATCTCCCTCCCTTACTCTATATCCCCCTAAAAAAAAATTACTCTCTAGACTGAGCTATTTACTTGTGATATATTCCTTCTAGATAATTAACATTTTGGAGGCCATTCCAGGTCTAATTAATAGTGTTCAAAATGTAAATAAGTAAATGTACATATGTAAGAAATTCTATCTGTAGCTGAATCAAATTGAAGCCTGTCTCTGGGTAAGCTAAACTGAAACCACATCTCTTGTGCTAGAATAGCGAAGATAACCTGTCATTTCCAGAGCAAGGCAGAAATTATACTGATTCTAAGAATAGACACATCCACACATCCAGAGAGGTTGGATGACTAGAGATTTGCCTTTAGCAGGAAAAAAAAAAATTTTTTTTAAGTTTTTAATTACTGTGCTGTATCAGTTTAGGTTACCATAATGAGATACCATAGAATCAGTGATTTAAACAATAGATACTTATTTTCTCAAGTCCTGGAGACTGAAAGTTCAAGATCAGTGTGTCAGTATGGTCCCCCTTTTTTTTTTTAAAGATTAATTTATTTATGCATACAAGAGCTGGGGTGCAGGCCAGAGGTGGGGGGGGGGCGGTGAGATGATTCATCAGAGACACAGTGAGGAGCAGAACAGTGGCAAATACACTGCTGAAGTGAGCAGCGGGCAAGTCAGGAGAGGTCTGCTGCACCATGTGGAAGCTCCCTGGCTGGGGATTGAACTCTTGCTGCAGTGGCTTCGAATAGGTTCATAGTGCTGAGATTTAATCCCTTACACTGCCAGGGAGGCCCAGTATGGTCACATTCTGATGAGGCCTCTCTTTCTGCTTGTGGGTGGCTGTGATCTTTCTGAGTGCTTACATAACATCCTCTTTGCACAGGGAGAGGACTAATGGGCCACAAGCTTTCTGGGTCTCGTACCCTTATGAGAGATAATCTAATCCCATTATGAAGTTTCTAATACCATAACTTCATCTAACCTCAGTGACTCCCAGAGACCCTGGCTCCATCTCCAACTTCTGTCACATTGGGGGTTAAACCTTCAACATAGGAATTTTGGAGAACACATACATTTGGTGGTCTATCATCATTCTGCACAGTGCCGCTATATTCCCTCACTTCTTTCAGGTCTTTAACTGATATCTTTCCTGTAAGGCCATCTCTAACTCCCTGATTTAAAACTGAGTCCCTCTTCTTGCGCTCAGCTATCCCCCTTCTTTACTTTTTCTCTTTAGCATTTGGGGTTATTTGATACACATTTTACTTATTTGTAAGTTGTCTCTCTCTGTCTACTACAAAGTAAGATCCGCAAAGGCAAAGATTTTTTTCCTTTATTCCCTATGGTATCCCTAGTGCCTAGAACAGTATGTGGTACATAATAAAGTCTCAGATTTTATGAAATCGTGACTTTGTGAAAGATGAAGCTTTTTTTCTTGGGTTCTTTTTTTCCCTTTCCTTTTTTGTTTTGAGTATCCACAGTAGTCTGGCAGTATTTAAAAATAAATCCTTTCCAAGCTGCAAGTATATTTTGAACAAATAGTCCTTTGTCCATTTTTTATTACAAATGTAAAATAGGCTCAAGGTAAAATTCAAATGCAGTAGAAAGATATTCTCTGAGAATCTCTTTTGCCTACAGCTTTTTAAAAAGTACACTCTGCCATACTACTCTTTTGACTTTGCCTTTGTTTACTTAATACATCTTACCAACCTTTCTAAATCACTATAATTCATTCTTTTAAACTTTATCATAACACCTCATGGAACAATAGAATAATAAAAATTTCCTTTAATGCAATGTAAAAAATTGTAGTTCTTTATTTTGATGAGTCAGTAAGCTATGTCTGTTTTCAACTTACTTTTGCCTTTTGAAAAAGATTTTTTTAGAGAATTGAATATTTTTATGTAACTCTTGAAATTTACCTTTTTCAACAATTTGCTTGTCTCCTTTTTCCTTGTAGGAGCTGCTGCTCAAGAGGTTATCAAAATAATCACCAAACAATTTGTAATTTTTAACAATACTTACATCTATAGTGGCATGTCACAAACTTCAGCAACTTTCCAATTGTAGGATAAGTACCCTATGATTATGTTAGTGGTTGAAAGTGTAATTCAGGTTCTGCTCTACCTGTCAAATTCTGCTAAGGGAACTGTTAAATTGTTTCCTTAATAAAACATTTTTCTCATTTGTAATGGCGTGTGTTGTTCTTTTCAGGGAGAGGAAAGAAAGTGGTCATTTTCTCAGAATAAAAGCTATCTATTTTTCATTGAGTCATTAGTACTGGCTTGCTATTTCAAAGTTGCTATTCATAGAAATATCTTGTGTTTCATTAGGAATAGTTTAAAATATTTTTTCTGTCTTAACAAATTTAAGCTACATGCAAAGTTTGGCTATAGACATGTTAGAACCATAGTATTAAATCTAATGGAATTTTGAAAGTCAAGTATTTAAGGTGTTTCAGTTTTATCAAAAGACAAGACCATCCCCTTGTATGTTATCTTAACTGATTTAGGTTTTTCCACTTGAAAATTCTAGGGGGTAATTCCATCTATACTACATAAAATGTTAAATTTCAGTTTAAAGAATAATCACATTGAACTAATAGCATTCACCAGCATGCCAGAGGATTGGGAAACAAACAAAAACCAACCAGACACTAAGATGAAATTAGAAGCCGACTGAGAGGAAACCATGGAAGAGGCCCAGTGCCCAGTTTCTGATTTATTTATGGCTGAGGAATGTGTCACATGACTGTCAACACCTTATGGCTGCTAAACCGATTGCACCTCAGTCTCTACCACCATTGTCTCCTAGGCAGCATCCTGTATTAGATGGACCAAAAAAGTGCATCACGTGGGTCCAGTTTTTTCCTGGACCCTTCCTGATCTTACTGTATCAGCAGACATTTCCCACAGCAGGCACTGCTCCCTGATAGTATCTCGTGTTCATCTGTCAACATTCCTGTTGGCAGATGGGGTAGATTTTATTATGGAGGAGACATGGGACAGAACGTAAAGACAATGCTAGGCTTTGGGCTCCTTGAGGCTCAGGATCCCTGGCCCTTTTGGTAGGGGAAGGGCACCTGGGCTGAACTCCAGAGGTAGCCAGATGATACAGAGGCCACACAGGTGGGCACATTGGTGGTTGTAGTGGGCTCTACCAACGAGATGCAAAACCCAAGAACAGAAAGAAGGCCACGCGAAGGGAAGCTCGGGAAAGAGGAATGAGGGTGGGGCTCAAGAGGCCACACCCCCTTCTAACGCCTGCGCACGCGCAGTGCGTGTGAGCGGCCGTCGCGGACCCACCCTTCTAACACCCCTTCAGTGCCCCTCAGTAAGAAGGAAGCCACCAAACTAGGGCGGCAGGATTAGGGGATTTTCCTTTCAAATTTGAATTTCTACCATCTAAGCACAAGGCACCACACACTTCACCCCGCTGCCCTCGGAGATTTTGCGCGGAAAGTGGGTCGGGCGTCGTGGTTGGCTGGCGGCGAGGGAGAAAGGGCGGGAGCCTGCGCGCTGCCGCTGGAGGGTAAAGGCCTCGGGCCCAGCTTCCGTGCGTTTGAGTCCTGCGCTCTGCCCAGAACCTGTCTGCCTTCTCCTGTGGAAGGCGGCTGTAGGACGCCCCGCTGTGCCTTCCTAACCGGTCCTGGTGAGGGGCGGGGAAGCGGCCTTCCTGAGGAAGCCCAGACCCCAGCGGCAGTTGCCACAGCAGCTGTGTGGGGATAGAGAATCGTCAGATACTGTCCAGTCAGGCGTCGAGACCTGGCAGTTTTGTACCATGATTGTACTTCCGAGGCCCCGGGGCGCCTACAGCCGCTTTGGGGGTATTGGGAGGGGTGGGAGCCCTTTCTCAGCGGCCTGGAGGGGGTGAGGAGGTGGGGGGCCGGGGCCGGACTGCGGATTTCAGACCACCCGCTGCTGGAGAATCTCCTGTGGTGGAATCAGACCTCACGCTCCCGTTCCTCACAGGAGTTTGCGAACCCTGATCTAAGAAGAGCCCCCGCGCACCACCTATGCTTTTGAAAAGTTCTTCCAGCACTTTCGGTGAGCCAGGCCATGGTGTTAATGAGTGGAAACTGAGAAAACAGGGTGGGCGTGGCCTTCACTCCTTGAGAAGACCGGCTGCGGGGCACCTGTGGATGCCAGGAGGAGGGTGGGTGCGGAGCTCCCGTGGGCTGGGTCTGAATGCTGAGGTCGTCAGCCGGCTCCCCGTAGCCCTTTCTTGGGGCCTCATTGTTATTTCTCAAGCTGTAAACTTGAAACAGAAGATTTGTGAGACAGACACTTGTATGCTTGCGCCTCCCTTACCTCCCCCCAAATTACCCACTTGGTTTGAGTCCAAGCTGGATATTCACTGTCAGCAATAATAGGAATTAGGGGAGGGATTTCCAGCCCTGCTTGCCTTTCCCAGAAAGGTGTTAATTATCTTTCTGGTATTGGGTGCTATTCGTCTTAACATTTTTTAGATCAGGTAAAATTGTAATGTTCAGCCAGCTTTCTTGCTTAAATTTGAATTTGAGTTAACAGTACTGTTAGGGGGTTGTAGATTGAGTGAAACTGGCAAATAGGATTATTTCTTCTTGTTTCTTGGAAAAATCCATTTTCTTTCTGTGAAAGTCCAGTGAAGATTTGGGAAATCTTGTTGTCACAAAACACTTAATCTGCTTAATTGGGCAGATGTTTTTATTCTTGGGACTAGACTGTGATTTTAAGTTTTAAATGTAATTCTATCATAATCGGTACTTTGAAAGATATAACTTGTCCTTTGTAGTAGATGTTTTTAAATACTTAACCAGTAAATAGACGACTTACATTAATGCTGCTAGGTACTTGCACAAAATATCTTATTTTTCTGTGCAAAATAACCATTAGAAAACAATATAAGAGGGCCTCCCTGGTGGCACAGCGGTTAAGCGCTGGGCTGTGGAGCTGTCGGCAGCAGCGATGCGAGTTCGACGCCCGGCCGGGGAGAATCCCACATGGCGCAGCAGACCTCTCCTGCCTCGCCCGCTGCTCCCCTCAGCAGTGTATTTCTGATCTGCCTGTTCTGCTCCCCACTCTGTCTCTGGTGAAGCCTCTCGCCACCCCATGCCTCTGGCCTGTACCCCAGCTGTATGTATAAATAAATAAATCTTAAAAAAAAAAAAAAAAGAAAACAATATAAGAAAGACAGAGGGGAATGGAAGATAGTTTATGTTGTTAGTTTCAATTTCAAGACATTTAGGTTTAAAAGCTATATATCCCTCTTCACAGTTATAACAGAAAAGATTAGGTTGACTACTTAAAACTAAGGAATTAGCCCTCCAGCTCCCTCATAAAGCAAAAACCTCAGTGATACAATGGTTTCATTTTTTAAAAACAGTCTTACTTTTTATTTATTTATTTTTTAAAGATTTATTTATTTATGCATACAAGGTGGGGTGTAGGCCAGAGGTGTGGGAGTGGGGAGTGAGAGGATTCACTACAGACTGAGTAGGAAGCAAACAGGCAGATCGACTGAAACACACTGCTGAGGGGAGCAGTTGGAGAGACAGGAGAGGTCTGCTGCACCATGTGGGAAGCTCCCTGGCTGGGGATCCAGCTCAAGCTGCGGTGGCTCTGATAGCTTCATAGTGCTGCACCTTAACCCATTGCACCACCAGGGAGGCCCACCGTCTTATTTTTTAAATCTCGTTTTCTAAATCTTAGTCCGTTTGCTCGAAAATGATGCCTGTTTATATGTGGAAGACAGTATATTGAGGGATAGGAGTACAGCTCACTTGGGAGACTGGGAGTAGGCCGGGCCTTCAAATAATCTTGGTTCTCATTCTAGTTCTGGTACTTACTAGCTGTTTGAACTTGGGCAAATTGTTAACTCTCTTTTCATCTCTCTTTATCTTCATAGTTTCCTCATAGGATTGTTGTAAAGACTAAAAAGATGTTTATTAAGTTTATAGAACAGAGTTGGATCTCTGTATTACAGGCCTTACCAAATGTTCATAGCTTTTATCTAAAAAAAAATTAAAAAACAGAAAACAGGAATAAAATATCAGCCAAAAACAGCAGTTATTGATAATGTTGCTATTTTTTACTTCATTTTATTTTTTTTGCCTCTACTTAATAGGGGTCATATTATATATAAAATTTTGTCTTGCTTTTTTTTTTAAAGATTTATTTATGCATACAAGCTGGGGTACAGACCAGAGGTGTGGGGCGGCGAGAGGGCTCACCAGAGATAGAGCGGGGAGCAGAACAGGCAGATGAATGGAAATACACTGCTGAGGGGAGCAGCGGGCGAAGCAGGAGAGGTCTGCTGCGCCATGTGGGAATCTCCCTGGCAGGGCTTCGAACTTGTGTCGCCGCAGTCGACAGCTCCACAGCGCAGCGCTTAACCGCTGCGCAACAGGGAGGCCCTGTCTTGCTCTTTTTGATTAAAATTGTAACAGAGACATTTTTCCTTCTTATTAAACATTTCAAGCACTGTGGATATACGCTGATGCACATTCCTCTTTTAATGGAATATTTAGATTTAAAAATGGCAAAATTAATAAATATTTGCATATTCATGAAAGATTCTCACGTTAATATTAAAACCTTTTTGTTTGAGAATTTTCATTTTGAAAGTGAGAAAGGAAAATAGAAAGTATATAGGCTAGTGTGAGAAGGAATAATATTTTAGAGTTCTTTGAACCCTGATTTATTGGTTTAATTTAATTGGACTCATACATTTTTCTAAACTTCAGTTTGACACTTTAAAGGATCAAATGATTGCCATTTATTTAAAAATTTTCTTTAATATACATGAACAAAAATTTAAGCTCAGTAGTGGAATAGTATGTAAAAAATAATCATAGTTTGTTAGAATTTTTTTAATAAAGCTTAGATTGTGAAGAGAAATGCAGATATCTAAAAAGTATGTGTGTGTGTGTGTTTGAAACCTCTGACTCATGGTGAAACAATATTTTGAAAATAATCATAGGTGGTTAGAAAAATTTTTAGAAAAACTCAACCTGTAAAGATAAATTTCTGCAGAGCTAAAGTGTGTGTGTGTGTGTGTGTGTGTGTGTGTGTGTGTGTGTGTGTGTGTGTGTTAAACTTCTGATTCATGGAGGGGTTCCCAATTTGAAATTTTTGAGTAAACTTTTACAGGAAAGAAAATAACCCGATTAGGTTGAGTCAACCAATCCTTCATGTGTTTGTTTAAAATGTGATGAATGTAGTACTTAAGAATGCCAAATAAATTTTTAGGTATGTTTTCAAATTTAACTCTCAAATAGCAACTCTTAATGAAGTAGTAATTTTCTGTTTTACGGACAAGAAATCTGATCCTCAAAAAATTTAACAATATACATACCTAATAAGTTGCAGATTCAATTCCTACTCCTCTCGCTTCATAAAAACTGTGTTTTCCCTACCCCTTTACTTTTATAATTCTGGAATTCTCGAACACTGATTTCAATTGCCAAAAAATACCTTTACCTTATAGATGAAATATAAGGAAAAAGAATATAAACAAGCATGGAAAGTGAGAACAAAAAAAAAATACAAGGTAAGAAACTCATCATATATCTGAAATTAGTTTTATAATATAGTTGTAGAATATACTAAAGATGATCTGACAGGTCCCAGGAAAGGAAAGACTTGTGTAGCAGTTTACATAAATACTAACTGAGCACCTTCTCTGTGTCTGTCATACTGACTTCAGGAAATTGACATCGTGGAAAAGGCCTGCTGATTACTGATTTAATATAAATACAATACAGTACCATATGATAACTGATTTAATATAAGTATATACAAGAACATTGTGTACCTGAGAGGACCATCATGAAAGTATGCCTGGAGGTCCAAATTTCAGAGTTTCTCTGAGAAAGACGGAAATTGAATCCATGGGCATGGAAGAGGTTAACCAAAAAGGAAATGTTAAAAGAATGATGTTCCTTAATGTATCCGATTACATGAGGGCTTGACAGAGGAAGAGGGCCCTGAAAGAAAACATATCCTTAGTATCAGAAAAAGGATGTTCAGGAATATGGTGTCTGGAAGTCAACCTTAATAGGATGTTTTGTGAGAGAGATTACGTAATACCGGTGACTAGCTCCAGTTACCCATAGTAACAACTTCTACCTGCCTTCTATTTCCTGTCTCATCTTCTCTAAAAAGTACTTGCACTTAGGCCATTGACTTGTGGTCTACTTTGGGGGAACTTCATACTAAAACATAAAATGGAAGAGATCAAGATATGGGCCTGGGTTGGAGGTTTGAAGAAAGCTGAAGATTTGAAATAGCCATGAGGCAAATGAGAGAGGAAACAGAAGGTAATGGGAGCTAGAGCTCTCCGTGGATGGGACTTCTGAGTCGGGCTAGAAGTTGTAACTTGAGAATGTATGCCAATTATTTGTAATGGTATAATTGCTTGCTTGCATTTTCCTTTAGCAATGACACATTTGGGCTACACTGCAAAGAAAGGCACAGTTAGGATTTTAGCACTTTTTCAGTAGGACAGAGATCAGAGAAATCCTAGCAAGATAATGTTTGAGGTAATGAACATTGGATCTGGGATGAAGGGGGAAGGAAGGAAAACTAATGTCTTGGAGAATAGGAGTAAAGAATTTAGAGATCTTAGGGGTCAATGAGTAATATAAGAAGCAAGACAGTTGACAGAATTAGAGAAAATGAAAATGATAGTGTTGAAAATATCAGTGATAAAACTTTTCTGACTAATGACAAGAGTACAGAGATTATGGAAGTGAATAACCTTTATTTTATTTTACTTTATTTTTATTGCTGAGTGTCTTTTTATTGAGTTTCAAGAGTTCTTTTTATATTCTGAGCATAAGCCTGTTACTGGATTTCTTATCTGTAGACATTTTCTTCCAGTTTGTGAGTTGATCTTTTCACATTCTTGATATATTTTGAATTTCAAAAAACTGCAAGACCAGTCTATCCAATTTTTTTTTATTGTGTGTATTTTTGACATTGTATAAACTGCAGTTTTTGTTTGCTTATTTATTTTCTTTAGGAATTACTGAAGGGATTAGGTTACAAAGCCTGGAGAAGTTGAAACCAAGTTGTAGATCTCACTAGATGCTTTGACTGGGAAGGGAGGGATGAAGATTGGAAATATCAAAGTATGAGATGAGGTGCACAGGGGAATAGAGAGGAATACAAAAAGAAATTTTTTGCCCTCTGCTGCTGTGCTTAGACTTGAAAATCACCATGCCACATAAAAAAAATCCTTTTTGACATGTTGATGATGAACGGCTTATTATCCTCACTGTTAAAATAACCTTATTGTTTTTGTTAATGTAGAACATAATTCCTAAATGTTGTTGCTCAAAGACAACATAGTGATAACTTTTATAGTCAGTTTTTTCACTAACAAATTGAGCCATAGATTTTTTTTAAACTAAATTGCCAGTTATATCTCATTCAAAAGGAAGGCTAAATATTAACAATGGATGTTAGTTCCTTTATGTATGTTCCTTTTTAAAAATATATCTTCCCATTAACTGATCTTTGAGAACTTTGAATGTTAATTCAAGCATTATGTCAAAGTCTGTATATAATTTTATTTAAGTCCTTAAAATCAAGAGAATTGTTTAAAGGCTATAGTAAAGAATTTTGTATGAAAGTGATTTTTAAAATTGTGCATGGATAATTTTTTTTATTTAATGCCTTTTGTGTGCTAGACATTTTATTTTTATTTTGGGATTACAGTTTTTGTCCTCCATGTGTGTACATGTTCTAACTCACCTGCTAGCAAATCACCCATACTATATATAGCCCATCTGCATTCCTCCCCCACTTCTTCTTTACTGCCCATTGCTCCCTCTGGTAACAATTAAATGCTTTCGCTAAGTCCAGAATTTATTTTTGTTTTATTTTTCCTGTTTTTTGGTTATCTGTATTACACAGATGAGTGAAAGCATCTGATACTTGTCTCTCAATTTCTGACTTGTTTCACTTAACATAATCACCTTGAGGTACATCCATTTTGTCCCAAAAGACGCTATTTCACCTTTTTTAATAGCTGTGTAGTATTATATTGAGTATATATTCCACAATTTCCTTATCCATTTGTCTGTTGATGGATTTAAGTTAGTTCTAACCTAACCTAGTCAATTGTGGACAGTGCTGCTATGAGAACATATGCATACACAAATCTTTTTGTATAAGCCTGTGTTGGCTTATTTAAAGATAATATTTGGATTTTCTATTCCGATATTTCATGCATGGGGAAGCCTATAAGTTTACTTCAAGTTCCTTTATTTAAAGAGCATCTTCTTATATAACTTTACTGTTTGTTAGATTATAAAAGTGTAGTATATGCTTATTATTTAAGATGCCAAATATTACAAAAATGTGTATTAGAAAATGAAATTTAAGTGTTTGGTTTTTGAAAGGAAACATTTGGTTTAAAGTAGTTAAATTTTTGCCCTTTAGAAATGAAGACTGACCTGAACTTATTATTGGAGTGTCTGAAGTATCAAATGGACAACCCTTTTTCGCAAAAGGAAGCTTTGGTCACTATTCATTCAATTTGTCAACAAAACAGTAAGGCATGATAGTGAATTTTTATCTGTGATTTTAGTTCTTTAGTACTGTCATATGTGATACATTATGTTCTATTTAGTCACTTTATCTGTTATGTAACTGTTTACATTATTTATGTTATCCTTAGAAAAATCAAAATAGGCAGCCCACCTGTAACTATACAAGATGCCTGTCTTATTCACCTTTTTCTAATAAACTTATACTTTTAAAATGTAAAAATAAAAAAGGAAAATCAACATAAATATTTCTTCTTTGTTTTGTCTGCACAGGTAATGCGGGTATTTATTTTCGGGAAATTGGTGGTCTGATGTTTATAAAAAATCTTGCAAAGTCAAGTGAACACAGCATGGTTAAAGAAGCAGCTTTATATACATTAGGAGCTATTGCAGAACAAAATGGTAAAATAAAAAAACTTTATTTCATTATCCTTTAAGCATTGTCTTTTACTATAATCATCTATTAAAAACTAATTTTAATATAAATTTATTTTTTACTCTATTGCATAATTTTATCCAATGCTTTGTCAAAAGTTGAAGATAACCTACATGTAACCATCTTCACTCATTATGCTCTGGGTATAGAGATTCATGTTGGCAAAAATATTTTCTGCTCTATACTTAAAATGAGGTTGAATGTAAACCATTGATTTGTCAATTTAATATCCTTATATTTTTGTTCATTAAATATTTCCTCATTTGTTAAGAACCTCTGGAGATAGAGAGGTTAAAAAACAATCCTTTTCTAATAACTGGTTCCAGACACTGGGTAAAATGCTGACTATATTCCCATGTACAAATTATTTTTTAAAAATTTTGCTTTTTGCATGATTATCACACATACACCAAGAAACCCCACTGTCAGGTAGTTGTCATTTTGCTTGTGAGAAATATATTTTTATTTCTAGAAAGTCTTAAAAAATTTCTCAAATGTCATCTGTCCCTCTGTTTCCTAAAGCAGGTTTCTGAATTTTTCTTAATTTTTTCTTGCTATTTTGTTTCATATTCATCCTCTTAAAATTTCGTGTCATATTTAAATTTTTTGCTTACTTAGGTTTTTATTGGAAATTTTCAGGGATTGCTGTACATGTTTTGGAGCCTAGATCAAGTACTTCAGATTAACATATTTCTTCTGTAGTTGACTAATTGAGTAAGCGTGTATCAATTTGTCACAGATTTTGTTGTATGACTAATAAATGTAGAAATTAAAATATTTTTATGTTTCAGTGTACTGTCAGCAGACTTTGTGTACTTCAGAATTATTTGAAGACTTAATTGGATTCTTATCTAACAATGATTCAAGCACAAACTTGAAAAGAATGACTGTGTATGTTATTTTGGTCCTGGTTTCAAATAACCGTAAGTACATCCTCTTATGTTGTAGAAACATTTAAAAAAATAATAAATTGAAACAAAGTAGAATAATCCTTTTATTCTATCAGTATCCTTTGATCTTACTATTAAGAACTACTGGCTTTAAAGAAAAGAATTAACATACTTATAACTGTTTGATATTTATTAATTTTAAGAAATAGTAAAATGGTTTGCACTATTTAACATTGAAAAGAAAAATTTAAAAGAAAGGAGGAGGCCTCCCTGGTGGTGCAGGGGTTAAAGTCTCAGGGCTATCAAGCTACTGCCAGCCATTGTGGCCTGAGTTTGATCCCCCACCAGGGAGCTAGCCCACAAGGCACAACAGACCTTTGCTGCCTTGCCCTGTAGTGTATTTCAGTAGATCTGCCTGTCCTGTTTCCCACTTTGTCTCTAGTGAATCCTCTCAGCCCCTGTCCCCAATACCTCTGGCCTGCAGCTCAGTTCTTGTATGCATAAATAAAAAAAAACCAAATCTTAAAAAAAAAAATCAAAGGAGAAGCATTAAATCATTTAGTTTGGTTGATTTTCTACTGACTTAGCCATTTAATTACAGTATTTTCTGTCTTGAATTTCATGTAGCTGTTGGCTAAAGTTTTGTTTGGTTTTGAGTTCTTATTTTGGAATAATTTCAGATTTACAGAAAAGTTAGAAAGATAGTATAGAGAATTCCTTTACATCTACTTCCCAGGCTAAGGTTATTTTTTTTTTAAGATTTATTTTTTATTTTTACATACAAGCTGGGGTACAGGCCATAGGTGTGGGGCATCGAGAGGGTTCACCAGAGACAGAGCAGGTAGCAGAACAGGCAGATCAGAAATACACTGCTGAGGGGAGCAGCGGGCGAGGCAGGAGAGGTCTGCCCCACCATGTGGGATTCTCCCTGGCCGGGCGTCGAACTCGCGTTGCCACTGCCGACAGCTCCACAGCGCAGTGCTTAACTGTTGCGCCACCAGGGAGGCCCTAAGGTTATTTTTTTTAAATATAGCTTTACTTAATTTTTAACTGTTAGAAATTTTACAAACATCTTACATAGTATTTTTAATGTTTTTTTTTTATGTTTTGGAGCATATTTTGGCATTGTAACTCAGAACCATGCAAAATAAGCATTTAAAAAATTTTAGATGAAATTTGAATGCTGTCTTTCTCTAAGCACATGTATATTCCATTATAACCTTAATTACAGATTTTTATCTATTGTAATTTCAAGTTATATTTTGTAATACTATAAAGCAATTTATAAGTTTATTCTGTATTAAAATACTACTTAAATGGGGCCTCCCTGGTGGCACAATGGGTTAAATCACAGCTCTATGAAGCTATCCAGAGCCACTAAAGCATGAGTTTGATGTCCGGCCAGGAGCTCCCCATATTGTTCAGCAGACCTCTCCTGTCTCGCCTGCTGTTCCCCTCAGCAGTGTATTTCAGTCAATTTGCCTGTCTGCTCCCCACTCTGTCTCTGATGAATCCTCTCATTCCCCCGCCCCCACCTCTGGCCTATACCCCAGCTTGTATGCATAAATAAATAAATCTTTTAAAAAATAAAATACTACTTAAATGTTTTCTATTTCTGCAAAAATATTTCTAAATAAAATTCATAGTCATGTAATATATGGCTATTTTTTAAGGGACTGGACAGACCCTTGTGAGAGAAACAGGTTGTATTACAGTTCTGTCACAGTTGTTCAGGTAAGCAAGTATGAATTTCTTATTTTTAACTAATTAACACTTTAACACATTTGTATTAATTTATTTTATTTTATTTTTAACCTAATAGGACAGTTCTTTCAGAATATGAAGTGAATTTGTCAGATAAAAATGTTTTCCAGAACTACCAGTTGTGGTCTTCGGTGTGTAGTACTCTGTGTATCTGTGTTAACAACCCTCAAAATGGTAATCCTCTCATTTATCTTAAAATATAAACATAAAACCAAATGAAAACTGATATATTTGAAATGTCATATTAAAGCATGATAGACTTTTTCTCCTTTTAGATGAGAATCAAATGTTTTGCAGTTCACTTTTTCCACATGCTAATAACTGGCTAATAAATTGCATGATACCTGAGATAATTCGTCCTATATGCTCATTTATTGGACTCACTCTTGCAAATAACAGTAAGTATTTATTTTCTAGGTTGTACTTAAGGAAACACAATTCAATAACAAAACCCCATTCAATTACTTATCATATTAATTGGATTAATGGGGTGATTTTATTCTAGTAAGTTGAGTCATGTTAAATGCATTTAGACTCTTGTAGATAGGAAAGTATTAAATGTAGATTTTTCCAGGATGTGGGGATGTAGTAGCAGCACAGTTTTGAATCTCCCCAGATAACCTCATAAAACAGAGCAACTAGACAGTAAAATTAAAAGCCAGCTTGTGTTCTCTGACATAAAGAATTAAATTATAAATGAATTAAAATAAAATTAGTGGGAAAGTCCCCCAAATATGGAAATTAATTCATACTGAGAAAAAAGCAAAAGACATGCAAACCCATGCGTCAAAGATTAAGTCATAAAGGAAATAAAAATGTTTTTAACTGAATGATAACAAAAATATAATTTTCAAAAACTGGGATGCTGCAAAAGTAGTGTTCAGAGGTTATTAACATTGAGGCTACATAAAAAAGAACAAAGGTCTTAACTCAGTTATATTAGTTTCCACCTAAGAAACTAGGAAACAAAAAAACATGTTTCTTTAAATTTTTAAAAATTTTCTTACATCATTATTCATTTTTGAACAATACTTGATTTCTCCCCTCAGGTGTAGTCCCCGTAATTCTCCCATGACCACAGCACCCTTGAACTATCACTATAGTCCCTTGAGTTCTTCCCTCCTCTGTTTTGACCTTTCTTCCTCCCACTCCCCTGCTGTGTACCTCAGATCTATAGTTTGCCTGCAAGTTTTGTCTTTTTCCTGATTCTTAGTACAGTTTCCCTATATTCCCCCTATAAGTGAGACCATCGATATTTTTCTTTTTCCTTCTGATGTATTTTGGTTGGCATAATCCCTTCCAGCTCCATCCATGTTGCTGCAAATGGCATGAGTTTATCTTTTTGATCACTGAGTAGTATGCCATTGTATATATATATACCACTTCTTCTTGTCTGCTTTGGGGCATTTGTGTTGTTTCCATATCTTAGCAATTGTAAATAGTGCTGCAATAAACTTAGGAGTAAAGGTTTTAATTAGTGTTTTTGTGTCCTTTGGGTATATTCCCAGGAGTAGAATCACTGGATTATATGGTAGATCCATTTTTAGTGTTTTAAGGGTCCTCTACAGCTTTCCATAATGGCTGAATCAGTTTGCATTCCCACTAGCAGTGAAAAAGGGTTCCTTTCTCTCCGTATCTTCACCAGCATTTGTTGTCTCCAGTTCTTTTGAAATGGGCCATTCTCACTGCTGTGATATGGTATCTCATTGTGGTTTTGATTTTTGTTTCCCTGATTATATGTGAACGTTTTTTCCATATACTTATTGGCCATTTGCATTTCTTCTTTTTAAAAAAAGACTTATTTTTATTTGTTTATGCATACAAGAACTGGGGTATGGAGGAGGGAGGTGAGAGGATTCACCAGAGACAGAGTGGGGAGCAGAACAGGCAGATCGACTGAAACACTGCTGAGGGGAGCAGTGGGCGAGACAGGAGAGGTCTGCTGTGCCATGTGGGTCAGCTCCCTGTGGGTCAGTTCCCTGTTAGCTCCCTGGCGGAGGATCCAACGTGTTTAGCTGACAATAGCTTGATAGTGCTCAGACTTTAACCCCTATGCCTGGAAGGGAGGCCCCATTTGCATTTCTTCTTTTGAGAAGTGTCTTTTTAGCTCTTCTGCCCATTTTTTTTATTAGATCGTTTGCTTTGTTTTTGTTGAGTTGTATGGTGTGCAAATATTTTCTCCCATTCCGTAGGGTTTCTCTTGCTATGCAGAGCCTTTTTGGTTTGATGTATTTCCAGCTGTCTAACTTTTCCTTCATTTTTTTTGCTTCTGGGGATGAGTCATCAAAGGTGTTTCTGAGATAAATATCATGTAGTGTTTTGCCTATGTTAGAAAACAAAGCATGTTAAACTCAAAGTAAATATAACAAAATAAATAATAAACCAGAAAGCAATCAAATAGAAAAAGAACTGACTAAGAGAGGAGGAGGTGAATAAATCAGGTAAAAAGGGCCACGTTACAGGGTAAAGGATAGAATTGAACTTTTAGTGATGAACTTAATGTATTATATACAGATCTGGATTTATAATTATGCAGGCCTGAAACTTACATAGGGCTATAATGCAGTTTTACCTCACTAAAATTTTGTCAGTGAAAAAGAGCAGAATAGAGGGGAAAAATCAATGAAACAAAAGAAGAAATTCTTTAAAAAGATTGATGAAATATAGTCTCTAGCTGGACTGATCACAAGATAAAGGGAAAAAGCCCGAATTACCAGTGTCAGGAATGAGAGGTCACATCCCTCTAGGTCTTAATAGATGTTAAAGGGATGATAAAGGAATAGTAGAAACAATTTTATTCCCTTATATTTTACAACTTATATGAGTTGGACAAAAATTAAAAGACCCAAACTATCAGAACCCACTAAGAAATAGGTAACCTTAATATTTCTGTATATATTTAAAAAAATTAAGTTTGTAGTAATAACTCCAACAAAGGAATTTCCAGGCTTAGATGACTTCACTGGTGAATTCTACAAAATGTTTAGGGAAAAACATCTACATAAATTATTCCAGGAAATAAAAGTGGAAGAAGTACTTCCTAACACATTTTATAAGGACAACATTGATCCTGTCCCAAATTTGAAAAGGGTATTAAAAGGCAACTTTAGACCAATATCCTTAGGAACATAGATGCATGCCTAACAAAAGAGTAACAAATCAATTTCAGCTGTATATAGAAATGTTAATACATTATGACCAAATGGCCTTTATCATAGGAATGCAAGGTTGGTTTAACATTAGAAAATACACCACATTCACAGACTAGAAAAGAAAAATTATGCTATAATCTCAGTAGATACAGGAAAAGCTTTTGACATAATTCAACATATATTCAGGAGTAGGATGTTTTGCTTATAAGCCTGAATCTTCATTATTTAGACTATAACTAAAAGTCTTTGTGGTAACATAGTGCTGTTTTCATCTATGCCTTTAGAAGTACTTCCTTTTTCAAGTTTTTTTTTTTTTTTAATGAAATACTCTATAGTAAAGAAGCCTGATTTGGCATCTCCATTATGTTGCAACTGTTTACTTGTCCTTAAGTAACATTTCTTAATAGTTCCTTGTCTGTATGTAGAATATGCTGAACCTGATTTTTAAAGATTAGTATGTCTTTTATTGAGTACTAGAAAAAGTAATTTTTGTCTTTAAATCTTGGCTTAATTTATATTACTGGAGTAGACTGGAAAGAAGACTTGGAGCAAAATTATACTCACTAGTCCATAAGCATTGGTGATAAGCACATTGCTGGGATAAGAGTTTGGAGACTATTATATACACAGACCCAGTGGGATACCTGTTGAAACATTTTCAAGAGGAAGAGAAAAAACTTTTCAGACTTCTAAAACATTTTCTAAACATTTTCAGACATCTGAAACATTTTCAAGAGGAAGAGAAAAAACTTTTCAGACCTCTAAAAATTGTGTGTTGGGGGCCTTCCTGGTGGTGCAGGGGTTACAGTCCCAGTGCTGTCAAGCTATCGCCAGCCACTGTGGCATAAATTCAATCCCCAGCCAGGGAGCTAACATATGGCACAGCAGACCTCTCCTGTCTCCCCCCCTGTTCCCCTCAGCAGTATACTTCAGTGGATCCACCTGTTCTGCTTCCCACTCTGTTGCCGGTGAATCCTCTCACCACCACCACCACCACCACCTTGTACCTCAGGCCTACACCCCAGTTCATGTATGCATAAATAAATAAATCTTTTTTTAAAAAGTATATGTCATTGATTTTGTGCTTGAAAAAGTTGTTTAACTCTCAATAATCTGTTAAAATTTTATGCTCCAAGAAGTAAAAGGATTAGGTTTAAGTAAGATGAATTAAATAATTGTTCTTTTGGAACCGTTAAATTATTTTGCCCTTGTAGATTCAAGCAATCTGAGGAATGAGTACTGTTGGAATTCAGAAAATAGTCAACTTACTAATTATAATACCAAGCTAAATGAATAAATCAATCCTTTATAGCTTGACTGAAAGGACTTGAGTTTAATAATGCTCTTACAAAATAATGCTAGTTATCACTAAATGAAACAAAATAACACACAAGAAAGAAATATATGTAGTTGTACTAAGTCAAAGTGAGTTTCTTACATAGTGATCCATTTTATGACTATATGCACAGGTAAAGATTGGAATTTGAATTTCAGGATTTTTGGTAAGTTTTTGAAAAAGTCAGTTTTGTATGAGGACAAATTAATTGATGTCTTTTGTTTGAGGTGTTAATAATTTTACCACTTTATTTCTTAAGCTCGAGTTCAGAAATACTTTGTATCTGTGGGTGGACTGGATGTATTGTCTCAAGTCCTTGTGCAGCTGGAATCTGATTCACGCAACACTGTGTCCAGTGCTAAGCTTGCTGTGGTGGTGACCAAAACAGTGGATGCCTGTATTGCTGATAATCGTGAGTGAAAATGCTAAGTAATGTGTCTACAGTTGTATTTTGTTTTAATTCAGCATGTGAGTGTTGAAGTAGTACCTTGGATACTTCCAGTTTCTCCCAAGTGGGAGGGAATCTTGGAAATTTTGTAGTGTAACTCATCTTCATAGAGGTTATGACTTCTCTAAGAGTTCAAATCTAGGCCTTCTGAGTTCAATTGCAGTGCTGTAGTTAATGTCAAGGGACATTTTGGAGACATAAGGAAGGGAAGGCCCAACTTGAAGATTTTTTAAAACTTGTGTAAAGAATTGAGGCATGTCTTCTCTCTGTTCAGCATGAGGTCTGACTTAAGCAACACACCTAACTAGTGACTGAGAGTCACACTTGAATCCATGACTCTTGTTCACATGTACAAACACCATGGAAAGATAATTTGTAAATCTTTGTAACAAGCAACTATTGACATTCACAAATAACTGAAAACAAAGTTAAATGGCTTTTAAAAAGTCAGTTATGGAGGGCCTGCTATGTGCTGGTCTCTATGTGAGCTCTAGTAATTCAAAATGATTAAGATACAGACTCTTGAGGAATTTACCACCTTATTTTTGATACCAGTATTGTTAGACTGTCAGTGAATGCCTACACAAGAGGAGAGTAAAAGCTCCATGAGGAGAATTATAGTTTAAAATGAAAACTTTGAACATCTCAGCGTAGCTTCAGGTATGCGTCATTAAATCATTACCATCAGAAGGTCATGACCAGCTAATAGTGTAATTCCATGAAAGACAGGTTACATAAGAAGGTCTTGACTGTTCATTTTAGATAAGAAGAGTAAACATATGTAGCTTTTCAGAAGTTAGTAATAATCGTATTCACAACATTATGAAGGACAGTTAAGAAGAAACCATTTTTTAAAAAATTTAGTAAAGTGTCTTTAATATGGGAGAGGGATTAATAAGGGCTATATAAGCTACTGTCTTATTGTAGTGCATTTATTTATATTCATATACATTTATAAGATATATCAGTTATGAATATTAGTGATTATATAGGTATATAACCTTCTAGAACAAGATCTGGAAAATAGTGTGTACAGGAGCTGAAAACTAATATATGTATAGTTTTTTAAGTTTGTGATTACTGCCACTTTTTTTTTCCATTTTTTACTAATAGCTACTTTTGGGGTAGTTTTGTCCAAGTACTGCATTGTTTCAAAACTTCTGGCATTACTGCTTCATGAAAGTCTGGATTCAGGAGAAAAGTTTAGCATAATACTTACTCTTGGTCATTGCACAGAGGATTGTGGTAAGTATTAGATTTATTCTTTTTAAAGATTTTTATTTATTTATGCATACAAGCTGGGGTACAGGCCAGAGACATAGGGCAGCGAGAGGGTTCACCAGAGACAGAGTAGGGAGCAGCACAGGCAGATCGACGGAATTAAACTGCTGAGGGGAGCAGCGGGCTAGGCAGGAGAGATCTGCCACGCCATGTGGGAATCACCCCGGCCGGGCATCGAACTCATGTCGACTGCTGCTGACAGCTCCACAGTGTAGCACTTAACCGCTGCGCCACCAGGGAGGCCCAGTATTAGATTTATTTAGTGTGTTTCCTAAAACGGTGGAGTGGAAATACAACCCCTTCCCCCTATTACTTGAAAAGCTTTTAAGTATTGCCTTTTCTTCCATTCAGGCCCCAAATTAGTCATTTTGCTTCCCCTTCTTCTTCAGCCATTGAATTTAGTCAGTCGACTGTTCATTTGGAACAGTTAAATTATTTTGCCCTTGTAGATTGCAGCAATCTGAGGAATGATTTCTTTTTAGCCCTCCCTATCCCTTCAATTCCAGGGCTGCCCTCCCAATTTAGGTATTCAGTCCCATGGCATCTTATCGTAATTGCTTCCTCCTTGTGCCCCCTTCCATCTTCATCCTTCAGTGCATTCTTCATACTGCTGCACAAATTTGGTCCAGTTCTCCAGTGCCAGAAACCTTCAGAAGTTCTGTTTCTCTACCTGACATTCTGTCCTTTCTTTCTTCCATTTTCCTCCCTCTCTCTACTCTTCTTTCCAGCTCCCTCTATGTTCTTCTCTCCCCTTTCTTCTTCTAATCTCCTCTCCTCACCCCTCACACTTTCTCACTCTCCTCTCTCTACCTTTTTCTCCTTTCCTGTTCCTTGTATTTTCTATTCTATCAGTTTATTTTTTATTTTTTCTCTTAGTCCCTGTATAATTTAGGATTTACCATATTGTTTTTTAAACCAAGTGAGGGCAGTTTGTTTGCTCTTAGGAGATTTAACTACTCTGTGACTGCACTTCAGAGATCACTTATAAGACTTGGGTATTTGATGTAAATGGATTGTTTCCTAAAGTGAAAATACTTTTGAAACTGTTCATGATTACAGGGAAGAATTGTGATCTCATGTAGATAGTTTATGATAAAATAACTATCTCCTACTTTATTTCTTGATGTATTTTCTAGAGGAAAATCAGTATGATCTTTTTAAAAACAACGGACTTCCACTCATGATACAAGCTTTAACTGATTCTCAGAATGAAGAACTAAACAAAGCTGCCACTTTTGTGCTTCACAACTGTAAAAAAATTAGTAAGTTTACTATTACTTTAAGAAAATAACCAACCAAAGTGTATGAAGCGGAATTTATGTTTACTTTGATGGATTGAGCCCTTTTACTTCCTAGACTCTTATATTTGAGAAGCAGAGCATACATAATTTGAACATGACAACTAGTGTATCTCAGCATGAAGAAGAGAGCAGTAGATAATTCACTTAGTTCATACAATCAGGTCTGAGGGTGATTTAGGAGTAAATCATAATATAAAGTACATTTGTTATTTTAAAAATGTTTTAGTTCCTGTTGTTTGCCAGATACTATGTTAGATTTTAGAGCTATGTAGTCCTAAGAAACAACACTCAATGCACTCATAGAGCTTAGTGTAACTAGGGAAATAGATAGTAATTGAATATTCTAAAAAATGAATGTGTTAAGATTAACCTAAGGATCAGAATGTGTGGAGCTCAGTTCTTACCTTGTAGTAAAGGAAGCTCATCTAGACTTAGAGCAGAAGTGGCCTCAGGAAAAAGTGATTCTTGACCTGAAATCTGAAAGTACAGTTATTTAGGTGAAAAGAAAGGAAATTGTTAGAAGTAAATGTCTCAGGCATGATCAATGTTGAGACACAAAGGCCTTGTGATAGAGGAGCCTGAGCATTGAAGAAACTGATGGCCATTGTGGCTAGAACACAGAGGGAGGGCAATGTGTATGGAAATGATTTTGTCTTTGTGGAAGAAAAATTGCCACTGCAATATGTGAAAAGAGTGTTAAAAGATTATAGGAATGAGCTACTTTATGAAAACCATTTAAAAAATTAAACTTTTAAAACCAGTATCCATATACCTGAGTATTTTATATGTCTGGCATAGCATTTTTTTCATGCTATTATTTTTACTGTAACTCTTAAGAATAAGTTATGACTGTTTGGGTCCTAAGTCTACTGCCAAGCACTTATTTTCAGTACCACTTAGGCAGTTAAGATAGACTGAATGGGCAAAATTTTAAGGGGAGGGCACAAGGGGATATGGAATATGAGGATGTCCTTATTTAAAGTATTATTAACCTTTCTAGTAATTGATGAACTCGTTTTTTCCCCATATTACAAAGCTGAGAAATTAAGTCTAGGGGAATATTCTCTTGATGAAAATGAAGTAAAACAACTAAAGGACATAAATATGAAAGAGAAGAATTTCGGTGACTTCTGGAAGAAAGCAAAGGAAATTCTATACAGAATAGAACAGCTTGAGAGAGAAGGAAATGAGGTTGGCTTCTTTTTTCAAAGAATATAGAACTTTTTTCAAATATTTATTAACAATAGAGGGTGGAGCATAAAAACAGTTTTCTTGCCAATTAAACTTTAATGGTTTTAAATTTGAAATTTAATAGTAATATATGAGAAGTCATCCATGAACATAGAAAAGAGAAATTTTTAAAAAGAGGCAGTGATGAATGAAAAAATATAAAACATAAATACAGAGCCAAGATATAATATAATATCTGTGTAAAAGTGGTTCAAGAAAAGAAAGTATGGAGAAATTACTCTGTCTCTTCTCTCTCTACATATATGCATGTGTGTGTGAGATGTGGTTATGTGTGTATGTGAACATACACACATTTCCATATTTTGCTATGTATGTATGCTTTGTGTCTTTATATATCCATGTATTTTTAAAAACAAAACATTGTTTCTTTGTAGAAGTTGTACCTATTTACACTCCCATGGTCATGTACTCGTGTGTCTTTATACCCTCTTGGTCTTTGCCAATGTCATAGGTTGATTTTGATAGAAACATAATTCAGTTTTGCTTTAATGTTCATTTTTCTTCTTACAAATGGGTTGTCACATTTTTTTCATAAGTTTAAGGGGCATTTATATTTCCTTGCTTTGAACTGTTCATTTCTTTTGCCTATTTACCTAACTATTGTTTCTCTTTTCCATATTTCATTGTAGTAGTTTTTTGTAAACATGATTAGAAAAATTGTACGGCAGACCAAGATATGATTTATATACATGCTTTCTGGGCATTTCAATTTCATTTTGTTTTGCTTCTGGCCCTTTTTTCTCTGAAAATTCTTCCCCCCTATATTGTTCCTAATCTCTAGAGAAGTTAAAAAAATTTTTGTATGGTCAAGTATAGTAGTTTTTATTTCACATTTTATTGACTTTATGTAATATTTGGAAAGGTTTTTCTCCCTTTGACATTGTTAAATGTGATGTTTCTTTTAAAACATGTAATTTCATTTTTTATATTTAAATACTTAAGTTCATTTTGACTTTATGTGTAAATTATCAGATATTGATTCAGATTATTTTCCTCCAGATAACTATTCTGTTGTCCAAATCACTTATTGAATAGACTCCTTTTTTCTTCCTAATGTTAACTACCCTTTTTATCTTGTATATTCTGTTGACAATCCTAAACTTTCTGCATTATTTAAAGGGAATATAAATTGGATTATAAAGCAAATAGATTATTTTCAAGTTATTTACTTGTCATTTTTACATTATAGGAAATAATACAAGGAGAAACATATGATGATAACATTTCATCTGTGAATATAAGTATTCTTGATACTTTGAAAGACCTCCATACAGATAGCACTGGTGGAGGTCCCAAAGCAGAAGACAAGGATAAAAGCCAGTCTAGAAAGCTTCAGAGTTGTAAGTCCCGTGGAGTCATGTCTACAGCCAGTGTAGATGATGACCGAATGAAGACCCTATTAAAGACAGCAAATCCAGTTAATGCTTGTTATAGGGAGAGTGGGAAAAAGAAGACTCTATGTAAAACCAGTTTAACCTGCAATCAAAACCTACATGAAGAAACAACCATTGAAAAAAGGGATTTTCTTTCTCATTCAAGGTATAGTTTAATAATTGTTTCTAACTTTATTCCATAAATGTTTTAATTCAGTTCTGTGTACCACACTGTTACGTACTGGTATATAGAGTTGATAAAACATAGTTTTGTTTTCTATTTCAAAGCAGCAAATACAGGGAAAGAAGCAGTTCATGAAGAGATATAGAGCAGTTCAATGAGGGCATTTTATGTCGTAGAATTTCACTTTTAACTCAGAGTATATGGAACCATTGATGATTTTAAATTGAGTGATATAATCAGATTTGAACTTTCAAGGATACTCAGAAAAGAAAACCTGAGTTGAAACCCTGTACCTAAAATAACAATGCATGCATTGATTGATCGTCCATGTAGCAAAAACCCGTTTGTGAATCCCCTGTGATCAAGGGAGGGGGATGTGATGAAACATTGAATTAGGCTTGCCCATTTGCTTGTTTCCTGCACCTCACCTCCAGCACACATGCTTGCTCCCTCACAGGTAGCCTGTGGGACTTAACCTTTCCTTGTGCTCTGCTCTTCTGATGCTTACTGTGCTGGAGGGAAACTGCAGAGGATGATGCTATGTTTTAGGCAGGTTGCAGGCCAAACTAAGTGTCTGCAAGGTGGATTACATCACCACACCACTTTTTTCCTCTTCAAAATCTTGAATATTTTAACTCTATTTTTCAGGGATGTGGAATTAGAAAGGAGCAAGATACGGTCTTCAGCCACTCCTCTTGCCCTTTGGTCACTGATTATAATCTCTTTTATTTTTTTTTCTCATCCCTTGTTTTCTTCTTTTAAAATTTTTTCTTCCTTATTTTTGCAGGCATCAATGTTACTACTATCTGGAGTCTGTCTTAACTCTACTTGTAGAAATAGGACTGTAACCAGTGCAGGCCCTACTTTTGGCAGAATTGGTAGATTTTGGTAGATCCTGGACCCAGCTCCTCCTGCCTTCCAAACACCCAGAATCACACCTATGCTTGCAGAAACAGTTGTCTACACAACAAACATTATATGAACAAACAGTATGTTTATTTTAATCTGGTGTCTGTTTTCCTTTAGTGACCATGTTTTTAAACATCCAGAACCCATTGTCAAAAATAAAAAGCAGCAGCTACCAGTGACAGGTATGATTACAAATATTTCTTCTTTGGTTTTTCAAGAAAACAGTTGTTTAGGTGACTAACATAGCTAAAAATGTACATTGGTATGTCTTCGCTCTAATGTACAAGCCATCCCTTAACTCTCTTTTTGACCTCAGTCACCTTCTATTGATACATAGAACCTTTCTGTTTATCTACTAGAATGACTGGATGCATAATGCTGGGCTAAAGTTTATAAAAAATCTTGAAAATTAATATAGCTTGTAACTCTTAGAACCTTTTAATGAATTTTAAAAAATCTTGCATTTTGCATTTTTTTCCAGATCCATTTACATTATGTTCAGATATAATAAATAAAGAAGTTATCAGTTTTCTAGCAACTGACAATTGTTCTAAACTGTTGAAGTATAGGTGCTCAGGTAAATATTTTTTTAATTTGTTTCTTAAGTAAAGCTTTATATGCTATCAGTTAACTGGAGTTTATAATAGTTCTACCCGTGTAATTTAAACTTCATTTCCTCTGGAGCAAGGACAATATGGAATATCATAAAACAGTAAAATTAATACCTCACATCAGGCTACAATTCCAAAATTTGTTTATATGAATCAACATGACTAATGCATTTCTAAAAAATTACTTCATTCTCTTTTTGTCACAATAAATACAAAGCTTAACTCACATAAATTGTATTTTCAGAGAACCAGTAAATTGGTATGTATCCTAGATAATGCTTTAAACATATGTATTAAGCAATGCCTATTTTTATGTTCGTAACAAATATATAAATGTTACTAGTGTTCTATGGTCTGTTATTTATTTTTCTGTGGGGGCCTTGTAAATGTTCATTAGTGGTTATCCATCCTTTCTCCTCCTCTTCATACTCCACTATTTCCCCCTTGTTTACTCTTATTGTCACACTCTGCTCTGTGGAGAAATTGAAGATATTCCACAATCAACTCAAAATGTCACTTCATTCTTGGATGAGGAATTTATCTTTCTTCTAAAATGAATATCTAGCCGTAATCTGAATCCCATCTCTTTTTCTTCCTATTTTAATAATTGAGAAGCCTTTCTCTTCAGTCCCTTTCTATCCATTAACTCCTTTGTGCCACCTTAAGCTATACTAACTTGTCTTCATGTTTTTAAAACCCCAAATATTTTGTGTGGTTTGTTACTCCTTGAAATATTCATATACTGTTTTCTTCCACATCCTTAGATTCTGCTCTTGCTTCCTTCTCTTTCAGTGTATTTATTTCCTGCTTAACTCCTGAAGTCTGGCTTCTTTTATTGCCATTCTACCAAGTTTTAGTGTTAAAGTTTACCTGAATCCTCTGTCTTTCCCCCAAACCAGTGACTTTTAAGAAAAAAATTCTTACCCTCTACATTGTGGACTACTGTTTCTTGAAATCCTTTCAGTGGTCCAAAGCTACATTTCCCAAATTGTCTGCCCAGATTCTCTGGGGCTCTGCAGTGAGCTCAGAAAGGCATGGCATAATATTTTTTAAAAATTTTTTAAAGATTTATTTATTTACGCATACAAGCTGGGGTACAGGCCAGAGGCGTGGGGTGGCGAGAAGATTCACCAGAGACCGAGTAGGGAGCAGAACAGGCAGATAGAGGGAAATACACCGCTGAGGGGAGCAGTGGGCGAGGCAGGAGAGGTCTGCCACACCATGTGGGAATCTCCTTGGCCGGGCATCGAACTCCCGTTGCCACTGCCGACAGCTCCAGAGTGCAGCACTTAACCACTGCGCCACCAGGGAGGCCCCACAATATTTTAAATTTGATACGTGAAACACAGCAATAGTCAGTAGCGGTTAGATACCACATGAAAGTAGTTCACAGTTTCAACATTAGACTGCACTGCTTTCCTTTGGGTGATGTCTTTTTTTTTTTTATATTTATTTATGCATACAAGAGCTGGGCTATAGACCAGAGGTGTGGGGTGGTGAGAGGATTCATCAGAGGCAGAGTGGGGAGCAGGACAGGCAGATATAGTGAAGTACACTGCTGAGGGGAGCAGCAGGAGAGGCAGGAGAGGTCTGCTGTGCCATGTGGGAAGCTCCCTGGCCAGGGATCGAACTTGTGCTGCAGTGGCTGCAGATAGCTTCATAGTGCTGAGACTTAACCCGTTGCGCCACCAGGGAGGCCCAGATGGTGTCTTATCTTTATGGAGCTGATTTTCAGTGACGGTTGTGATAAAAAGCAAGCACCACCTGAAAATCAGTATGGAGCACAAAATGAGGGTGGCAGTGTCTAGTTTTATTCTAAGGGTGAGAGGATATGCTGTAACTAGTAGGTGCACGTATCCCATTAACAAATAATTATAAAACTACAGGTAACCCTGAAATATAAGTACTTTTCTTTCAGTTTAGGTGTATTATTTTTTTCAAATAGTTGCTAAACTTAATACTTAAAGTTTAACTGCAGTAAAATAAATACCTAAGTTGTTTTCGACATAACAAAATGTTTGATATTTCTTTTGGCCTGGGGAGTGCTGCAAAAAAATCTCCAAGATCTTAAAGGTACCATGAGTTGAAAACACCTGGGTCAGAAATATTCTAGTCAGCAGCTCTGTAACAGAGCTATTAACTGTTAAATTCCTCTTATTCCTTATTTAGTTTGCTTGAGATGATTCTTTCCTAGTTCCTTCCCTCAGTGAGCATTCATTTCACAAATACTTAGGGAGTTCATTACTGTGGCAAAGATGAATAGTACTCAGTTCTCACTTCAATAATCTGAAAAAACACTCTGTTTTATCATCCTTTTCACTTTCTCTTTCATTTCCTGCCAAATTTCTACAGATTTCCCTCTCCCTACCCCACCTATCTCAAGGTATAGTCTGCAGCACTTACTCAACCTTGTTGCAGTGGTAAATTTTGTGTCATCAACTGTCATTTTTTACTGGTGATTTTCAGATCTGTATCTCTACACTTGGCTTCTACCTTGAATTATAGTCTCATTCTTCCATTTCCAGCTGTAGTCAGCACCTGCCCACTTCTGTATCCTGTTGTTATTTCAAGAACAATGCATTTAAAACACAACATCTTTCTCCCGCTTAAATTGCCCTCCCTCCAGCCACTCCTTTTCTGTTAGTGTTGCCACTGTTCTTCTGTTGTCTACACCTCAAACCTTGAGTCATTTATAGATTTTCTTTATATCCCATACTTCTAGTCCATGGAATTTCATTCTTGTTTTCTTTCTATATAGAACTTTTTGCTTCATGCCTAAATTACTCCAGCAACTTTTTAGCAATCTTTTGTCTTGCCAACCCCGACTATAAAGTTCGTATTGATATTAACCTCTCTTCCTAATATGTGTTTTTATCTTATCACCATGCTAAACAACGCTCAGTGTTTCTCTCTAGCTCACTGAATCAAACTTGACTGGTTTTCAGTTTTGTGGAATTTTGTCCTGTTTCCACTTGTTAGATTTTATACACATTTATTCCCTTTAAGTCAGCCAGAAATGTGCCATGCTTATTCCAAAGTGTGCAAACTTTTCAGTCAAGTACCAAATTAGTTAGTAATTATCTAAATTTCTCCTGTGTTCCGAGAGCTCGTTATTTACCAATTTTATCTCAGAAATCTGCATTGTCCCTGCAAATGCTCTGTTTCAGAATTCCCTTATTTATCTTTGAAGTAACCCCTCAACTAATCCTATTACCTTCTGTAAAACAAATATGATTTTCTTTCTTAATAAATATCCTTTGGTAACTCTCCCCACCCTCATTGCTTTGAAGACAGAAAATTCCTTCGTATGTCAAGACCTTTCTTCATCTAACCCCTGGCAATCCTCACCAGGCTCAACCTTTCTCACATCTTCTTTTGTACCTTATATTTCAGTCTCACCAAATTATCCATGATTCTCTGAACACGCTGTGCTTTTTCATTCTTCTATGCTTTTCCCCATGTTCATTTTACTCAAATTGTCCGCATCCCACCCAACTTTGTGCTTGGTCAACATCTGCAAGTCCTTTAGAAAAGGGCTGGCAGTATCATGACATGTGACAGGCTGATGGAAAACTTTATAATGGATATATTGGCTAAAAGGATCAGAATCTACTGAACAATCTTTACTTAAAAAGAAGATAGATTTCATGTGCTTCTTAGTATGCTGCAGCAAGAAGTATACGATACTACCCATTACCCATGAGGAATCTACTAAAAACAATTGAATCTGACCAACCACCTAGGTCTAATTACTAGTTTATTAGACACACAGGAACATTTTAAAGGATATAACTGGAATGTAATCAGCAAAACCCAGTCTTTGGGAAACTATAGCACAAATACCCAATGTCTACAAGTAACTGACAAGAGTAAAAGAGGTGAAGTGATAGATTACAAGAAACTCAAGAGACATTAACTGGATGTATTGGTGAACTTTATGTGGATCATGATTCAAACAAAACAACTGTAAAAATTTTTTGAAATGGTGGAGAAATTTAAACACTGGGTGTTAGATTATATGAATTATATAATTTTCTTAGGTGTGATAATAGTTTTGTGTGCTTAAAAGAAAGAGTCCTTATGTTAGGCATGTATATGAAATATTTACAGATAAAACACTTTAATGTACATTCCAGGTTTCATAATCCTTCATGCACATGGGGGCAGAACGGAGTAGGTGGGGTGTAGATAAAATGACTGGCCATGAGTTAATAATAATTGAAGCTGGATGATGGATACGAGGAGGTTTGTTATCCTTTCCCCTTTATTCTTGTGTATTTAAAACTTTCCATAACGAAACATTAAAAAATAAGATTATTGGGCAGAAAGCACACTTCCTTTGAGTATATCCCCTAACTGACTCCTGCTCAGATCCAGATCAAGCTAGATGCTCCCCTTCTAAATTGCCATAGCACTATTGGTACTTCTGTTACAACATTTATTCTATTGTATTGTATTTGTGGTCTTCACTCTCTCACATGACTTATAACTTCTTGACATATTTGTAACTAAATTCCTGATTACACTTCAGTTACCATCATAAATATATTTGCTTTCATAAATTTTTGTTACTATTTTGTGACATCTATACATCACTTTAATTTGTTTTCTTTTAGGTTGCATAGCAGTAGGAAAATCCCTGAATAGCCGAAATTTTAGCAAGCTCTTGCACTCTTGCCCATACCAATGTGATCGTCACAAAGTCATTGTGGAAGCTGAAGACAGATATAAAAGTGAACTAAGGAAATCACTTATTTGTAACAAAAGTAATTAATTCAGCAGCTTTAAAACTGTAATTATGACTATATCTTCTGAACTGTGATCTAGAGCATTAAGTATATTAAAAGCACGAGGATATAATAGGATATAATAATGTTGAAAAGAAAATCTGTCTCTGAGCAACTAGTCATTTAAGATGTATCCAGGGAGCAGAGTTAATCTCTGCTGGTTTAAAAATTCTTCCTAATCCACATAAAGGGAGAAACGGGAAATAGTCTGTAATGGAATTGATGTGCTGTTAACAGATTGACATTTTAAGTATGCTAAATGTTTTCCATATTTTTCAGAAATTCTGCTGACCCCACGTAGAAGACAACTCAGTAATGAATCTACTACCTCTGGAAGAATAAGTGAATATATTTAACTTATAAATAAATCTAAATTTCATAAATTCCTGAGAACGAGAACAGCTAGTTGTTCTCAGTTTCATTAATGGCTCTGATGTGGTATCCCTTGGCACTGCCAAGGGTCATATGTCTTAAGAGGATTCCTTCTTCCTTTCCTCATGTTGCTTGCTCACCCACTGATCATCAGCTGGGGAGGAAGTGGAGGAAACTAACATTTATTAAGCAACTACAGTGTGTGAAGTGGTTTATAGATATTATTTCCTTTAATTTTTATACGAGTTGTATGCACACTTTAGGGCATAAGAAGTGACACAACTTAGATTCACCTGCAAGCCCATCTTTCTCCAGAAGCCCCTGCTTTATCCTCTGGATCACAATTCTATTAACAAAATTATTCACCTATATATAAGTGTTTTCAGAGAGATTTTATGGAAGGTTTTGGCTCATAACTATAGCACCTTAAACAATCAAAATTGAAGAGAAAGTTTAAAACTAAAGCGCTGCTTAAAAATCAGAATACTTCTTAAGTGAATTAATTTACAGGATTTAAAAAACTTAACTACATGGCTAACATTTCAGGTTTATTACCATTCCAAAATTTTCAGACTTAACCAATTCCCGTTACTCATATGAAATGAGTACCTTCAGAGGAACAATGAGCAGTGGAGTCCATTACTTGTCAAAGTAACTTAGAAATTGGGCCTCCCCGGTGGCGCAGCGGTTGGGCGCTGCGCTGTGGAGCTGTCGGCAGCGGCAACGCGAGTTCGACGCCCGGCCGGGGAGAATCCCACATGGTGCGGCAGACCTCTCCTGCCTCGCCCGCTGCTCCCCTCAGCAGTGTATTTCTGATCTGCCTGTTCTGCTCCCCGCTCTGTCTCTGGTGAGCCCTCTCACCGCCCCACGCCTCTGGCCTGTACCCCAGCTTGTATGTATAAATAAAAAATAAATCTTTAAAAAAAAAAAAAAGTAACTTAGAAATTGGTGACATCTATAGAGCTATTCTATATTGCAAAGATATTTAGGCTGGGCACAACCAGGACAAAGTATTTTGCCATATACTTTTGTTTGGCCATTTTCACTGCCAAAACTTTGAAAGAAATTTCAAATTTATTTTTATGTCTGGATTTTTCTGCTAGGTTAGAAATTGTGCATGAAAATTAAATTTTGTAAAGTACCATTGTAGTTTAGTCAGCCCACTTTTCGAAGAAATCTTTTTATAGAAACTGTTAGAAATGGGTTTTTCCATTAAAAATGAAAATCTTAGAAATCTTGTCCTTGGCAAAGAGTTGGCATCAACTTAATAATACATTTTTCAGTGATGTATCTTAAAGACAGACATGTGACAGCTATAAAAATGTTTGCAGAACCTCATGAAATAACATAATTATGGTTTTACACTGATTATGTAGAGGTATCCTAAATTTTAAGTGACAGCTCATATTTTTGTAAATTAAAATTGCTTTATGAAAAAAAAAAAAGTAACCTGCCTTGCTCTTTTAGAATTTAGAAAGGCATATTGAGGAGGTAGTGATTAGATTGGTTTTGTTTCTCTTTCAGAAGCTGTCCAGGAGTGTTTGTTATACTGCCTCTTGCTCCCTCTCCACTCCCCTGGATAAATTTCCCTTTTGTATTAGAGGCATTTTCCACCATTCACTTGGTTATAAGTTACACTCAAATTTGAGAGCATTCCTTTGAGAAATGACCATTGTAGTAGCTAAGCATTTAAGAACCTTGAGGACAAGGCTCTCTTTTAGGATAGATAGGTATCTTGAGAAAGTTTGAAAAACAGAGTCTCTAGAGCCTCCTTGCCTATTTTTGCCCACTCTTTCCTAACCCAATGAATATTAAGAGGAACACTAAATAAATCACAGAGAGAGAGTCTTGTGGTGTAGAGCGCAGCTTCCTCCTCCTGGGCTGCCCAGGGCTCTGCTGAGGTAACCTTTGAGGAATTAATAGGGCACAGATGTTAAGTACAGACGTCAGTGAGGTGGCAGCTGTACTGGAAGATTAGGGTTGGCTTTATGTAAACAACTCCAGGATCCTATTATTCTTGAATATTAAAATAACATATTCAGTCTTGATTGATTATAGCAAGTGCAAATGATTTAGCAGGTGAAGTTGAAAATGAGTATTTCTTGGATAACCAGTATTCTAGTAGACCCAAAAGTAAGGAGTAACTTTGTTGAAAAACTTTGAAAGGTTTTTTTTTTTTAGCCAATAATAACTTTTTTTCCTTTCACAAGTATTTATTGATCACCTGCCATGTGTCAGACAGTTTTCAGCACTGGTAATACAGTGTGGTGAGCAAAACAAACAAAAACTCCTGTCTTCATGAGGCGCTTGCATTCTAAGTGATACAGTAGGTAGTAAGCAGACATTTTCATTGCTTTCTCAGCGTTCTGCTGTTAAAATTTATGTTTTAAAAGATCTGAACTGTGGTTCCTGTCCTAGGAGAGGTGGACAAATGGCCAACAGTTTACAAGGGCAAGATTTTCTCCTACTACAGTAAATAAATAAGTGGAAATACAAGAAAGTCCTTATCAGCACCTACTACCTAATAACCTCAATTAACAATACAGAAACTGAAAATGATTCCTTGTATTCATTACCAGAAAATGCTGTGTTTACAGATACCAAGTGTATATTCTTTCTGTGGTAGAAAGCATCCCTAAAAACCAGAGTTAAAAGCTACTTTCCCCATTGTATTTTTTTGAGTTTGAATCAAACTGAGCACCCCTATACACAGTGAACATGTTTTTTAAAATGATTTTCAAAAGACCCTTATTCTCTAAACTATCAAACTTGATGTTTAACAAGTGTTGATATTCTTTTCTGTTCTATGAAGTTACGGAGCCCTTTGGGAAGACTGTATCTGTAAGATAGGTAAGCTGTTTGAACTGTCCTTGCAGGAATGCTGAGAGAATCAACAATCAAATGTTCATAAATGTTTGTGTTTCTTGATTGAAAGATGTTGCAAGTAACATTACAGTAGGATTAAATTATAATTACTGAAGTCACAATAACAGTTTTTAGCTTAATAGTAGGCATTCAGTTTAAAAAAAAATTGAAGTGGACTTCTATATGATGAGTAGCCTAAGCATGAAGTTTTCTTACTATATTAGTTTAGAATAAATCCAGCACTTATTTGGGTCTCAAGAAGATCCCCCCTATTTTTTATCTTGGCAAGTACTAATCAATAATTCTCATTAATTACAGAGAAAAGAAGAATTCGTAAAAACTTTACTAAAGAAGAAGTAAATTACCTTTTCAGTGGAGTTAAGAAAATGGGAAATCATTGGAATTCAATTTTGTGGTCTTTCCCATTTCAGCAAGGACGGAAGGCTGTGGACCTTGCTCACAAATATCACAAACTGATCAAGCACCCCAAGTATGTGGCTCCCTGACTGGAAAAAGACTAAAAGTTTAATTTAGTTTAGCCTTGAAGATAAAAAAATTGGAAATACACTAAACTCATGAGACAGGGAATGTAGAATAGGGAAACTGTAATTAAACTGTTTTTGTGGTGCTGTAACTCATCAAATTATTGAAATTCATAGAACAAAGACATTTTCTTTTTTCTTTTTTTTTATTTATACATACAAGCTGGGGTACAGGCCAGAGGCGTGGGGTGGCGAAAGGGCTCACCAGCGACAGAGCAGGTAGCAGGACAGGCAGATCAGAAATACACTGCTGAGGGGAGCAGCGGGCAAGGTAGGAGAGGTCTGCCGCACCATGTGGGATTCTCCCCGGCTGGGCGTCGAACTAGCGTGAACTAGCGTCGCCGCTGCCGACAGCTCCACAGTGCAGCGCTTAACTGCTGCGCCACCGGGGAGCCCCAAACAAAAAGACATTTTCAATGTACAAATGAGTAAGCAAGATTTCTTCATAAATTCAAACATTTGCTTTAGGATTATGCTTTAATGCGTTTATGCTCAAAGAACATAAGTCAGAGGAAGAAATTATCAGCCTTTAAACATCATTTAACATATTGCTGTGAATGCTACGTAAGACATTGGACTTTAGTATTTTTATCCAGTGTAAGTTCCTTGCCAGAAGTTGGAAAGAATAGTTTGCCAAGCTGTTCAAGGGAGGTTCCCACACACTAAATCAGTTTGACATTTTGTTAAAGTGTTTCCTCTTCTAAAGACTAATTGTACAGTTGCTGTGAATACTCCTAAATTCTATGGTCAGGTTCACTTGTTATTTTTTTTAAGATTTATTTATTTATGCATATAAGAGCTGGGATGTAGACCAGAGGTGTGGGGGGATGAGAGGATTCACCAGAGACAGAGTGGGGAACAGAACAGGCAGAGTGAATGAAATATACTGCTGAGGGGAGCAGTGGGTGAGACAGGAGATGTCTACTGCGCCATGTGGGAAGCTCCCTGGCCAGGCATCGAACTCCTGCTGCAGGGGCTGAGGATGGCTTCACAGTGTTGAGACTTAACCCCTTGCACCACCAGGGAGGCCCAGGTTCACTTCTATATTTTTAAAATATTTATTTATTTTTGCATACAAGCTGGGGTGTAAGCCAGAGGTGTGGGGCGGTGAGAGGGTTCACCAGAGACAGAGTGGGGAGCAGAACAGGCAGATTGACTGAAATACACTGCTGAGGGGAGCGAGACAGGAGAGGTCTGCTGTGCCATGTGGGAAGCTCCCTGGTTGGGGATTGAACTCATGCTGCAGTGGCTGCAGACAGCTTCATAGTCCTGAGACTTAACCCACTGCATCATCTGGGAGCCCCCCCACCCCGGTTTACTTCTTGATGGTGTATATTTATTTGCTTTTTCTTTCTAAAAGTTTAAAATAATTTAGTGGTTTTTTTCTAGTTTTTCAATTAAACTTTTAGTAAAGAGAGTAGTTCATTTCTAAGCTAGTTTTCTTCTAGTGGTGAACCAAATTGTTAATATTAGATATCAGTTTTCTATTTTTCTTACTCTATTCTATCGTGATCTCCAAAAGTTGCAATTGCAGCGCTCATTATAACAAAATGCTGTTGCTGTGGCAAGTGTCAGAGCCGGAAAGCTCAGCTTGTGCTTATGGTCCCTTTGTCGCAGGGCTTCATGTCATTGTAGTAGATTTCCTACACTCCCAAAGGGTATTTCCCTCCAAGTATATGTCCTTTGACCTTCTCAAATGACTATTTCCACTTAAAGAAGAATTTTTATTAAATTTTTCATATTCTAATCCGCAATGAAAGTCCCAGAGGGTCAGTAAGTTGAACACTTTCTGTTTAAGTTCTAATTTAGCCATGTAGGCAAAAGAATCATTTACAATTAGGAAAATTTCTTGCAACATTTAAAGTGTAGGTGAATCTAATTCATTATCTCTCTGTATTTACTAATATTTTTTTTTAAAGATTTATTTATTTATACATACAAGTTGGGATACAGACCAGAGGTGCGGGGCGGCGAGAGGGTTCACCAGAGACAGAGCGGGGAGCAGAGCAGGCAGATCAGAAATACACTGCTGAGGGGAGCAGCGGGTGAGGCTGGAGAGGTCGGCCGCACCATGTGGGATTCTCCCCGGCCGGGCGTCGAACTAGCGTCGCTGCTGCCGACAGCTCCACAGCGCAGTGCTTAACTGCTGCGCCACCGGGGAGGCCCTGTATTTACTAATATTAAGCACTATGGGGATGATTTAAATAGTCTGCTGGGTTATTTCGATTACTGCTTGTCAGGATTTGTGAAAGTTGTTTTAAGTCAAAGGGGGAAACATTTTGTCTGTTGCTAATGAGCCCCTATTACTTCAAGCTCCAACACTGTGTTATGTCTCCTTATGAGTGCCAATGACCACTGAACAACTCTGTTTATAAACTGTCCATAAGGAAATGTGACTTGACAAGCAGAGTAATCTCAGCTTCTTCCCAATGAGGTTTAATGGACCTTACCGAGATCTTTTTGGTATTTTACATGACCAACCATATTATAGTTAATATAGTTAGTAAAGTTTATATAGTTAAGACTTCTAAATAATATACTCTGTATTCCTTTCTTATTCTTAGGCATTTGTTTTTAATCCAACGACAAAACTTGAGCAGTCCCTGTTAAGTTTCATCTTGTTACATATAATCTATACTCATTTGTCATTTGGTATACGAGGCATTTCCTGCTTTTTTAAAATTAATTTTTTGTATCTTTTATATTATTGTGTATTCCCCACAGGTTACCCACCACCAATTCACCCATGAACCGTCACCATAGTCCCTTGTGCTCTTCCCCCCCCACCTTTTTGAACCCTTATCCTCCCCCTCTATCACTGAATGTATCTCATTTATGGTTGCCTGCTAGTTTTTGTTTTGGTTTTGTTGTTGTTGTTATTTTCTCTTCCTGATCTCTTATTCGGATATCTTGTTTGGATCTCTTATTTGGTTTTCTTATATTCCTCCTATAAGTGAAACCATTTGATATTTTTCTTTTTCCTTCTGGCTTATTGCGTTGAGCATGATCTCTTCTAGCTCCATCCATGTTGCTGTGAATTGCATGTGTTTATCTTTTTTGATTGCTCAATAGTATTCTACTGTGTGTATGTACCACATCTTTTTGATCCAGTCATCTATTTTTGGGCATCTGGATTGTTTTCATATCTTAGCTATTGTAAACAGTGCTGCAATAAACATAGGGGTGCATGTATCCTTGTGGATTAATGTTTTTATATCTTTTGGATAGATTCTCAGAAGTGGTATCACTGGGTTGTATGGAAGCTCCATTTTTAGCAGTTTGAAGAACTGCCACACAGCTTTCCATAAAACTGGTTGGACCAGTTTGCATTCCCACCAGCAGTGGAGGAGAGTTCCTTTTTCTCCACATCCTCACCAACGTTTGTTGTTGCCTGTTTTTTTAATGTGCACCATTCTCACTGGTGTAAGGTGGTATCTCATTGTGGTTTTGATTTGGATTTCCCTGATTATAAGTGATGTTGAACATTTTTTCATACTACCTGTTGGCTATTTGCATTTCTTCTTTGGAGAAGTGTCTTTTTAGCTCGTGTGCCCCCTTTTTTTTTCATAACCTGACAATTTTTTTTATTTTTATTTTTTTATATATATTTTTTATTTATTTACGTTTGTTATTCATATCTTTTACATTATTGTGTGTTCCCCATAGATTACCCACCACCTGTTCACCCGTGGAGCCATCTCCATAGTCCCCTGTGCTCCCCTCTTCCCTCCTCTTGAACCCTTACCCTTCCTTCCTCCCCTGCTGAATGTCACATTCTTATTTGGCTCCCCTATATTCCTGTTATAAGTGAAACCATTCGATACTTTTCTCTTTCTTCCTGACTTATTTCACTGATCATGATCCCTTCTAGTTACATCCATGTTGCTGCGAATTGCATGTGTTTGTCTTTTTTGAATGCTGAATAGTATTCCATTGTGTGTATGTACCACATCTTCTCGATCCAGTCATCTATTTTTGGTCATCTGGGTTGTTTCCATACCTTAGCTATTGTAAACAGTGCTGCAATAAACATGAGGGTGCATGTATCCTTTTGGATTAGTGTTTTTGTGTCCTTTGGGTAGATTCCCAGAAGGGTATTGCTGGGTCATATGGAAGCTCCATTTCTAGCAGTTTGAAGAAATGCCACACAGCTTTCCATAGTGGTTGGATCAATCTGCATTCCCACCAGCAGTGGAGGAGAGTTCCTTTTTCTCCACATCCTCGCCAACATTTGTTGTTGCCTGTTTTTTTAATGTGTGCCATTCTCACTGGTGTAAGGTGGTATCTCATTGTGGTTTTGATTTGGATTTCCCTGATTATAAGTGATGGTGAACATTTTTCATATTACCTGTTGGCTATTTGCATTTCTTCTTTAGAGAAGTGTCTTTTTAGCTTGTGTGCCCATTTTTTTTTCTTTATTTATTTTTTTATTTTACATACAAGCTGGGGTACAGGCCAGAGGCATGGGGCGGCGAGAGGGTTCACCAGAGACAGAGCAGGTAGCACAACAGGCAGATCAGAAATACACTGCTGAGGGGAGCAGCGGGCAAGGCAGGAGAGGTCTGCCGTGCCATGTGGGATTCTCCCTGGCCGGGTGTCGAACTCACGTCGCCGCTGCCGACAGCTCCACAGCGCAGCGCTTAACCGCTGCGCCACCGGGGAGGCCCTGTGTGCCCATTTTTTGACTGGATTGTTTACTTTGTTTTTGTTGAGTTGTGTGAGCTCTTTGTAGATTTTTGTGATCAGTCCTTTATCGGTTGTATTGTGTGCAAAAATTTTTTCTCAATCTGTGGGGTGTCTGTTTTGTTTAATGTCTCTTTAACTTTACAGAAGCTTTTTAGTTTGCTGTAATCCCAGCTGTTTATCTTTTCATTCACTTTCTTCACTTTGGGGGATGGGTCTTTAAAGATTTTACTGAGATGTATGTCATGTAGTGTTTTGCCTATATTTTCTTCTATATGTTTTATGGTTTCAGGTCTTACATTCAGGTCTTTTATCCATTTTGAGTTAGTTTTTGTGCATGGTGTGAGGTAGTAGTCTACCTTCTTATTTTTGCAAATAACCCCAGTTTTCCCAGCACCACTTATTGAACAAACTGACCTTGTTCAATTGCATACAAATTTCAATGAGATTCTTCAAAAAAATAGAACAATATTGATGAAATTCATATGGAACCACAAAAAACCCCTGAATAGCTAAAGCTCTCCTGACTGAAAAGGAAGAAAATGGAGGTATAACACTCCCTGATTTCAAACTATACTACAAAGCCATAATAATTAAAACAGCATAGTACTGGAACAAAAACAGACACACAGACCAGTGGAATTGAATAGAAAATCCAGCAATAAATCCACATATTTATGGATAACTAATCTTTGACAAAGGAGCAAAGAATATGCATTTCCTGCTTTAGGTCATAAACAACGTGAGTGTGCTGCTTCATTCTTATCTACATCACTAATGGCACCCTGAATTGTCTGCACCAGGATGGGAAGTTGGGGCAGGCCTTTGGCAGCCTCCTGTGGGCCTAGTCTTTTACAAAGCCTCAATGTAATCATCCTACCTACATTTCACTTAATCTTGTCTGTGACGTGACTTGTCAAATGCCATGTTGAAATCTGCATTTGCTGTGCCTTCAGCATCCTCCTACCTGGTATTCTAAAAGAGAAAAACATTGTGTATTCTCCCTTTTCCAAATGGCCACATTAGGTAATTTCACCCTGGATGACTGAAATTCACTGACCTATAGTTTTCAGCTCCATTTTATGTCCTATGAAAATTCAGATGGTGGTTGCCACTTCTGAGATTACCAACACTTTGCTCTTCCCAGACTTCCAGGGGTGTGATTTAGTGGATTTTCACACCCTTTGTCTTGTCTTATATTTAGGCTGGGTACCCATTTATTGGCTGTATTCATGCTGCCAAAATTTTGGCAACACCAAGCATCAGAATCCTATTCATCTGAAACCCATGTAGGTGGTTGGCTTTCTGCCACCTTTTACTTCCTTCTGATATTAAGAAATACATTGTAAAGTGAGTCTGCTTCCAGGGAGGATAGCAAGAGTTAACAGACTGAGGCTACACCTAGTTAAGGTTAAGCTAAATGGGGGTGTGTGTCTGTCTGTGTATGGGGGGGGGGTCTCATTATCTTCCCCTTTCATATCTCTTCCATTTCCTCTCCATTTGCCCCCCCAAGAAAGAAAACCTATTTCTAATGTCAAATGATGTCTCTCTGAAAATACCTCTAAAAATGTTTTAATAAAGCCAAGTGTGTTGTTCACTGCAGTAAAGATCACTTCCTCAAGTCTTAAGAGGGTCAAAGAGGAGGAGAAAGGGTATTTATGAGGATTTGGGAGTCTAGTCCAAGGCCTGTATTTCAATGTGAGGTTTTCTTGTCTAGAAACAGTCAATAAGATTGGAAGAACCGAAGTGTTACCTTCTAGTTTTGTGATTTTGGGCAGGTTTCTTAAAACTTTATGTGCTTTAAATTCCTCACCTGTAAAAAGGTTGAGTAAAATTCAGTAATAATGTATGGCTTGCACACGCTAAGTGCTAGACGAGTGGCGCTACCGTGTTAGTCTCATTCCAAAGCTTGGATTTAGCGGGTCAGTCCTTTTGGTTGCCTCTGGCCCCCCGACAGTGCAGCGCCAGCGGCTGCAGGGCGGGGACGCGGGACTAGGAGACACCGCGCCTTTCGGCCAGCAGGGGCCGCTAGCGCACCCCCGACTGGGCGGCTCCGGCTCCCTCCGCCACCTCCCTGCGCAGGGCTGTCCCGGCTACCGCCTGACCGCCGCCTACGCCTCACCACCGCGCCAGCCTGACGATCCTGTGGGAACCCACCGACATCGAGGGCGAGGCGGGGCGCGGCGGGCGGCGCGGGCACAGCGGGAAGGGAGGCGCGAGGCGCGGCGCAGGGGCGGCGGGCGGCGGGCGGCCCTGCCAGGGTCCTCGCGGGTCCTCGCGGGCCGGGGGGGAGGGCCCTCTTTGTGGCTGCAGTTGGCAAGATGGCGCCGGTGGGGGTGGAGAAGAAGCTGCTGCTGGGTCCCAACGGGCCCGCGGTGGCGGCGGCCGGCGACCTAACCAGTGAGGAAGAGGAGGGCCAGAGCCTATGGTGAGCTCACGAGTCAGCCGGACTGGGCCTGGCAGGACCGGGGAGGACGCGACCGGGCGGGGAGCTGACCGGACCGTCGGACCGACTGACGGGCCGTCGCGGGTGGGTCAGCTCCAGGTCGGCCACGGGGCTGACCGCTTTGCCGTTGTCCTCACAGGTCCTCCATCCTGAGCGAGGTGTCCACCCGCTCCAGGTCTAAGCTGCCGTCGGGCAAGAACATCCTGGTCTTCGGTGAGCGCCGGCGGTGGGGCGTTGCCCGGGGACCTGGGGTGGGCGAAGTGGGCACCCCTCTCGCACACCGAAACTTTTCTTTCCCCTGCCGCCCACCCGTAGCTTGCCTCGCCTGGGAAAGCCGGGAGACTCTGGCTGGACAGCCGGAGAGTGGCCAAGTCCCATCACGCCTGAGGTTGGGATGTTGCCGCTTTTGGCTCACTGATACTGGAATGGGTTGCTGGTACATTCCTTAGTCATATGGCCGCAACAGCAGTCAGCCCTTTTTAAATGCTTCTGACTGACTTCCTGCACTTACAGCCTCGACGTACAACAAATTGTGGGGATGGAGAGGGGCGTGGGTAACTGAGGTTAGGTGGGGTGGGGGCCGGGGGCGGGGAACGAAGTGACTTGGAATAGGGGGATGTGGGGAGAAGCCCCAGGGACCCTTTGCTCAATCTTCATGAGCAGTGCACAGTTAAGAGCTTTTAGGGACTACGAATGATAGCAGACCTGGGAGTCCACCCTGCGCACGTCCCTCCATCACTCCATCCTTCATTGTTGGGTTATCTGGAACAGGTACCTTAAGTTTTGTGGTCTCAGTTTCCGCATACAAATGAGGACGTTTGAGTAGGTTTATTCAGTCAGCAAACCCATTTGTCGACCGGGTCCTGTGTCTAGGCACTGGACAGCACGCTACATAAGGTTCTCAGTCTAGTGGAAGACAGATGCGTTGGCGATTACACTATGTCATGCGGGGCATGGGCAGATTATTGTGGGAGCATCATACTTCTTGGTGCTGTTTTGGAAAAGGGTAATTTTGGGATCAGGTGTTTTGAAGGATAAGTGTCCGTGTTTGCAGTAATACAGTGGTGACAAGATGGTATGGGGTTTTAGAAGTTGCCAGAAGCTCCTTGTGGAAGGTGACTGGTGAGGTCAATTGGGGCAAATTGTGAAAGGCTAAAGAATTGATGCCTTTTCCTGAGTGTCTTTAAGAAGCGGGGCGTCAGGGTCACCTGATAGGTGTTTTAGAAAGAGATCTCTGGCAACAGAGTGCCAGGTGGCTCAACATGAGCATGAACTGAAATCAGGCTGCCAGGCACTCACTGCTGTCCAGATGGCAAGTGGAAGGCCTGAATAAAGTAGTGGCATTGAGATGGAGAGGAGGCCTTTGATCTGCGGAATGCTTTTCAATTTCCATGTTCTGTAATTCCATATTATTAAATCCCAGAGGTGCCTAGTGATGTTTCTTGGTAGTGGTTCTTTCCTGGTGGGGAGGAGGTTGGTAGTTGGGTGGAGGGGGATGAGGAGGTGCTTGATAATTACTAAGATTGTGCTTAAGAGTTTTGCTTTGGTCTCTAATTATTTTCATCAGATTCTTAGCCTTTAGGATGCTTATGAAAGAGCTGTACTAAGATCAAAAGTGAATAGAGTTCCCATTCTTCACAATTGTGAGGCAGGACCAGACTTTTTTTGTTTTAGAGTTCCTGGGTTTTTGAGAGATTTAGCGATTTCTTGGTTTTATTTTGGTAAAAGTTTATTTTGTAAGAATGTAGTTCCACTTTTTACTTTCACTTCTCCAAATGCATCTCTTATAAATTGTAGGTAGCACCATAGACATGCCCTATTCTTCTTGTGAAGTAGAATGTCATTTTTGATGGAATTTGCCACCTCTCTCCTGCCTCCCATACCTGCCATCCCCCATCCACTCTTACCCCATACTTGCCCTCCCCCACCACTCTTATAGCAAAGCTTGAGGCAAGACCTCAGCAGCGGACTTTGCATGAAATTCTTAGTTATTCCTTGTCAAGTGAATGTCCACGTGCTCCAGCTTTGCCAAAATAAACAGTACATTTTGTCTTATATGTATTATTTGTAGGTGAAGATGGTTCAGGTAAAACAACCCTCATGACTAAACTACAAGGAGCTGAACATGGCAAGAAAGGAAGAGGCCTAGAGTATCTCTACCTCAGTGTCCACGATGAGGACAGAGATGGTAAGTGAAGGACTGATCCGTGGTAAAGGGTGTGTGCAGGTTTGGTTCCTTGGTTGGCTTCTGCACCATGTCCAGGCAGTCTTAATTTTCTGTTTCGTTCTCAGAGAATTAGTCACAACGGAATAGGTGAAGTATATGTCTTTTGCAAGACTTAACCTACTTTCCTTTATAGAGTATCATAGCAAAAATGGGAATCAGGCTGTTAACTGCTGCGGTGGGTAGCCCCTACTTAAGGGGGAATACTAAGAGTGACGTTTCGGGTGTATGTAAGGTTAAGATATATGTTTTTAGAAACTTCGCACTTTACTGTGAAACACTCGGCACACTAATCTGGGCCACATTGTCACTCTGCCTGGTTCTAGTTGTGAATATGAAATTGGTGAGGTTCAGAGTAGAACAACTTAACAGATACTCACCAGAGTTTTCTTTGTGACAGTTGGAAAAGGCCAATTTCCTGTATTTCTTTCAGCAGAAAGAATAGAGGCTCAGAGGTAATAATGTTTTCTTTTAATTCTTCAGCTTTGCAATGTAACTGGTAGTTTGTCCTTATATAGGATGATTAAAAGCACAAGATCACACTTTAACAAAGATTCAATGTCACTTTAAAATTTGTTTTTATAACTAACGTCATGAGTTGGATTGGCGTAATGGTTTTGGTTACCACTATCCAATATTACTTCCTTTTTACATTTTAGGCTTTCTCTTAGAACTTTGGAATGACAACAAAATAATTATTTGTGCCTAGGTAGAAAAATTATCTCTGCAGCTTAAAGATGAAATATCTTTGTTAAATTACTCTATATTCGCCTTTACCCATTTAAAGGGTAAAGACTATGATGGTAGGGGATTATGTAAAAGGGCAAATCTCACCACCTCTGGTCTCCCATTTCCTTATGAAGATGAAGAAAGTGGACCTATATCTTTTCCAGCACTCTAATTCTTTGCTCTCCAAGAGTTGTTTAGTAGAGGGCATGAGTAAAGTTCGGAGACCTGCACTGTGTCAATCAATGTTAACTTTAGTGGTAATTTTAGAACCCCAAGGACTTTATTCCTCCTCCTCCTTTTCCTCCCCTGGCTTTCATTGCCATGCTAAACAGGCCCTGAAGGGTGTGAAAAAACAGCAGCCCCAGTGCTGAGGCCTCTCTCTTCATGTAAGAAGGACAGAGGCATTAATCTAGGTGCACTGTGCATGTAGGGCTGAGATTCAGGGGCCGCTCACTGGGCTGGGTATAAAGGACCTCATGTGTCTGAATCTTTGCTTCCTGTCTTTGTTATACAGCATGTTTACTGTGGAGAGAATTTGGGTTTTAGAGCCAAGCAGAGCTAATTGAGAATGTGATTCTTGTAGTCACTAGTTCTAACTAACTTAACCACCTTGTACCTGGATTTCCTCTTGTAGAATTGGGTGACTGTATCTATTATGTGACTGAGAATTGGGGTGTATCAGATGTAGCTGAGTGCTTAAGGCTCAGTGATAGCTACAGTGCTTTTTGTAAAGTACACAGCATGAAATAGATTATTTTGAATCTCTGTAACAGTCACTTCTACTTCAAGATGGCATAAGCATATTTTGTGCCAAAACATCATGTTAAGCATGTTCTGTGCCTTTGAATTAAAGGCACATGTTAACTTCTATTTCACATTCTTTGGGATTGCCTTAAAAACTTCTTGGCTTCTAGGGCTTCCCTTGTGGCACAGGGGTTAGTCTTACCACTCTCAAGCTATTGCCAGCCACTGCAGCATGAGTTTGAGTCCCTTTCCTCCAAACCCCCCACCCTGCACCTCTGGCCTACACCCCAGTTCTTACATGTATAAATAAATAAAAATAAATATTAAAAAAAAACCAACTTACTGGCTTTTGCATTTGTGGTATTTTTTTTTTTTTAGGACGCCTACTTGGAGGTTCCTCTTTGATGAAAGGGTTGATCTTACCTGTGGTTAATTATGTATCTTTCAACCCTGGTCATCTTTGTTGTGTACCGTGACTGGGTTATAAAAATATACTTTATAGCCAATCACCCAGGTAGAGAAAATAGTCTCTAGCTTGTCCCTGGTTGGTGATGGGATGTGACATGTCAAAAGGAAGGCTGTTGCCAGGATTGGAGATATTTTTTTAATGTACCATGTGGTGGGTATTATTTCTAGGCACTTGAGTGAGTTATGGGTGGGAAAGGAGCTAGGGTATAGGCCAGAGGTACAGAGGGTGAGAGGATTCACCAGAGACAGAGTGGGGAGCAGAACAGGCTGACTGGCTGAAATACACTGCTGAGGGGAGCAACGGGCAAGACAGGCAAGGTCTGCTGCGCCATGTGGGTTAGCTCCCTGGCTGGGGATTGAACTTGTGCTGCAGTGGCTCTGGATAGCTTAATAGTGCTGAGACTTAACCCCTTGTGCTACCAGGGAGGCCTCTGGTTACAGGACAGTATTTTGAAGGCATTCATAGACCCTCAAAACCACTATCTACAATGTGTTAGAGTTTTGAAGATATAACTAGAAGTAGGTATCTTATATTGTTGAAATAAAATTATGTATTTTTATACTATGTTAATGAACTGATTATACAATAAAGGCAGCTAATGGAAGAACAGAATTTTAAAATGTATGTTGGAATTTATTGGGTAAGAACTAGTGAAATCGTTTTGATGGTAAGTGTTCTTTAAGACACTTTAAAAAAAAAAGTTCTCATAAAAGAGGTCTGTAGTATTTAGAGAATGTACTGTCAATTTGGAGTATTGTCTTGTACAGTTTGATCTTCCAGGTATGATTTCGGAACAACGTGCTTTATTAAATTTCAGTACTTGCATGTTTGTGTATATGTGTTTTTAACTTTTTATTAGGGAAAACAAAATGTAAAACAAGACTGGTATCATGAACCGCAATGCGTCTGTCACCTGCTTTCAAAGGTTGCCAGTTCTGGTCAATTTTATTTCCATATACTCTCATTCCGCATTGGATTATTTTGAAGCAAATTACATTAATTCATCTGTGAATAATATAAGTAATGATTTTATCTTGGCATTTCAGTACAAAGGTCCTGTCTCTTTGGTGCCCTTTGTAGTGTGTGAATGAGCTGCTTAGTGTGACTGACACAAGAAGAGCTTGTTTAACCACAGGCTCTTTGGCACAGCTTGCTGCCTCCCAGGTTGCTGATATCTTCGGAGAATGGATGATTGACACTAGCACCACTGATGAGTGAATATTTGTAGCTTTTTTAAGTACCTTTTGGTTCTTATTGAAAGTTAAAGTGACCTTCACTTTTCACTCCTTAGGCATTGCTGGAATCTTTTTAGATTTGGACACTTAATATATTATGATAGTTTAAAAATCTGTATAGTTTACCAGGCACCTTGACCAAAGTTTGCTTTCTGCTGAATATTTGAGCTCTTTTTTGGGCGGGATTTCTGTGTTGTACAAGGAATTCCATGACTGTTGCCTTCAACTTCATCCTGATGTGGCTTTTCTTACAGCTGTGCTAAAGTCACTGTTAGGTAGTAACTTAGCTTTACATCTATTCTTAGATCACACACGCTGCAACGTTTGGATTCTGGATGGAGACCTGTACCACAAAGGCCTGTTGAAGTTTGCAGTTTCTGCTGAATCGTTGCCAGAGACCCTGGTCATTTTTGTTGCGGACATGTCTAGACCTTGGACTGTGATGGAATCTCTACAGAAGTGGGCTAGTGTTTTACGTGAGCATATTGATAAAATGAAAATTCCACCAGAAGAGATAAGGGAGCTGGAACGGAAATGTAAGTAAGATAGAATTTTCTTAATTGGAACATTCACTTGTTTATTTGGATGGTTCCAACTGGCTTTCTTTTTATGTTGTCAAGAGCCTGCAAAGCTTCCCTTGTGGAGTGTTGTTTGTGTTTTGTTTTCACCATTAATCTCAGAGTTGCACTCATAAATTCAGTACTCAAAAAATACTCAAAGCAGTTTATCTCTAGTGTCACAGTTAAAGAAAATAAATGAACCAGCATTCCTTGTTATCGTCATTGGTTCTTTTTAAAATAAGGGTCCTCCTTCATGCCGCAAAATGTGATCGGTTCTGTGGGTCCTTTTTGCTCTTTATTACTGTCTGTGTGCTGAGCTAGCATCAGTGGGTGGGGACACTTCCTGTGGTCTCTACGGCATAATTCTACTGCCCTGGAATTGCGTTGAGGCACTCTGGACCCTCTTGTTGGCAGATTTAAAGGAAGCCCTGAAAAAGATAAATCTTTCATCTCCTACCTTAGTTCATTTTGGAATCCAGCAGATACAGTTTTAGTTAGAAATAGGGGTCCTGTTGTGGGATTATTAAAATGAAAGACTATTTTAAGGTTGTGTTCGTTCAAGTCCTTTTGAGAACAAAGATCTTTCAAATTAAAGGAAGTTTGTTGTTGTTTTTTTCCTTAAAGTGGTTTAGAAGCTTCTGTTTCCTTTCCCCTGCTTCTGTGCAGTTACGTCAGCTTCTGTCCACTTGCCAGGGAAATGGGAGGGGCAGGGACGGGAGCTGTGGCAGTGGTGGCGGTGGCAGCAGCAGCAGCAGCAGCAGGCTTGGCTTGGTCTGGCTTATTTCCACGGGATGACATCATTCCCTTTAGTGAGTTGATGAGGGCTTCTGGAGCGTGGCACATGGAATCTTCACATGTTCAGAAATCTTGATGTACTTTTCAAATTAGATTTCTTTCTATCTTCCTACCCTGACTTCATCTTACACTTTTTTTGCAGTGGCTAAACAAGCTAATTTAGCATCTGATTCTTTGCTCTGTGTGTGTGTGTGTGTGTGTGTGTGTGTGTGTGTGTGTGTGTGTGTTTTTCTTGGGCCATCAGCGTGTGTGCTGCAGTGATTGTTATGCAGCTCAGCTTGTCAGTGATCAGCCACTGACCTTTTTAGATAATGCTGCTTTTTCCTCTGAAATAGAGACCCTATAGACAACTTCTCAGAATGGTTCTTAGGCTCATGAGCCATTTTCTTTCTGCGGTACGTTTATCACCGTTCCTACTTTAGTGGGTTAAGGCACTAGAGATTTCAACTTCTGAACCTGTTTCTTACTTGTAACCTTAGAAATTTTGTTAAAACATGAAAAGACTGAAATGGTATTAGCCTACACCCCTAAATCATACATAGTGTTGTAAACCAACTTTGCCTCAATGAAAAATAATTTAAAAAATAAATAAGTAAATTTGCTATCTGGGAAAAAATAAAACATTTAAAAAAAAAGTTTAAGCCAAGGCTGTTGTTTGTTCTTTCCCACACAGGGAAATTGCCTTTCACGTGCCAGGCACTGTTCTAGGCCTTTGGGATACACACAGCAGACAAGATGGCTTTACTTTTGTGTCTCTCTGACATAATGAATTTATTTTTATCATTAATGTCTGTGTCACTTAGGATTAGATTGCATGTGACACAAAACCCAAAATAACAGTGACTTAAGCAAGACTGAGGCATATTTTCTCCTGTCGGTGAAATTCAGAGATAAGCAGTTAAGTCCTAGAAAGCAGCTCTAGGAAAACAGCTCATGGACTCCGGCTCTTTTCTGCTTGCTGCTTTGTCATCTCTAGAGTGTGTTTCTCTTTCTCCTGACAGCTTAGAGCTCTGGCCTCACCTCTGTGTGCCAGGCAGCAGGATGGTGGAAGAGGCAAGAAAGACGGAAGGGTGGATGCCTGTCTTTCTAAGGAGGCTGAAAATGGAGTCCCTGTGGCTGTGTGTTCTAAGGATCAGGGTTCTGTTCAGTTTTAAGGAGGAAGAAGAAAAAGAGCCTACTGCAGAGCCGCTGGCAGTTGCTGGAGCCACGTGCATGCCTCACACCTCCTGCTAACCTGCCCGGGGCCTCTCTTGTTTCCACTGCTCCTCCCGAGGTTTTGTGTTGCTTGCTGGAGTGCTTTTGTTAGTGCTGATTTTAGGTTACATTTTAATAAAACAATGGCCATCCTGTTGCTCAGACGCCTCCCGCTTTCTGGATTAATTGGACTCTAGATTAGTATTGTTAGTGAAGGGGCCATCAGCCAGCCTCCTTTCCAGTCCAGCCCAGTCTCCAGCCTGCTGGACTTGGAAACATGTGCCAAAGTGGGCCCCTCTCAGCGTTAGCCTCCCCAGTAGCCCTGGATCTGTGGTAGGACGTGCCTGCCGTGTCTGAGGGGAGGGAGAGCAGTCCCTGTGCTGCCCGAGGCGCTGCTGCTGTCTAGGGTAGGCGTGTCTTTTTTAGGTTTCTGTCTGGGCCATCCTTTGCTTATTTCAAGAAAAAGACTAGGTGCTGTCTGTGGTTTCTTGGGACTGTGGAGCTGATGGATGATTGCTGAGGCAGGAGGGAAAGAGGAGGAAGAGGTAACAGCAGTGGGGTAGCGTGCTCTGCTCTCCTTCCGGTGCCCACTCCCATCTGATGCTGAAGGGGAGCGGGTAGGCTAATGGCCCCTGCTGTGATCCTGGCATCCCACCATGAGAGAGAAATTGTAACATTGTGCTGTGTGTACACTGGCTTGACTGCCTGAGTGACACAGGCTTCACTGTGCTTTAATCTTTCCCTTTCAGTAACCTCTGTTATGAACATTTGCTTTCCAGCCTATTTTCCAAAAATGGTGAGTTATTAAAGAAAAACATGTGACTTTTCCTGGTGGTGGTGGTGGACAGCTGTAATTGGGCCATTCCCTTAGAGAGTGCTTGCTCTAACCCAGCGCTTCCCAGCCATCTTCGCATGGTGGCACAGGCAGAACAAGGCAGGGCTGTAGCACACTGGCTAATGGAGGTTACAGAGCAGACTGCCTGGGCCTCCCCACCCCAGTCAGCCTCCCCACGGTCACTTAGTTCACCTGTAACCTCTTCCAGACTCTGCCGAGCTCGCTATCTTGGAAGCCCGGGTTGAGTGCTGCGTGTGTTCTTCCCTAGACACTCAAGCCATTGTGTTTGTCATTGATTTGAAGATTTGTTAAAATGCTTTTAAAGAGAAAATGTGAGAACCTTTGATTTCTTCCAGATCTTTCAACAACCGTGCTGATCAGGAAGTCCTCTCTTTTTTTGTCCAAAATGCAGTACAGATCTCGAGTCTATTTATATTGATAATGAAATTATATGAAAAAAATAAAGTTGTAGAGATGAATGTTTTGTCTGTAGAGTGAATGTTATATCTACACTTTAGAGCTTAGTCAATTGGCTTCAACCGTTTGCCCATTATTATAAAAAAGCCAGTGAGCTCCCAGGTAATTCTAGAAGCTCATGTAATGATAACCTAAAATATTTGTAAATTAAAATTCCTTGTTTTAAAATATTTGAAACCTGTTTAATGGGTGAAGAAGTGTATGTGCACCTTTCTCAGTTACTTGCATTGTGTAGTGAGCTCGGTGTGGATGAGAGTAATAGGCCTTTTGGTCCTTCACTCCTGTTGGGTGTAGAAGGGTAGAGGAAGATATTTGCTCCTCTGGCTTTAATCATCCGTCATGTCTTGTTCTCTGGCTTGATAGGTGCCCACGGAAAGGTGCAGGTCTGTGGGCTTTGTGGTCACTTGGCTTAAACAAGGCCATGGACTGACCACACCTTGAAGGCCCTCCTGTGGGTGTGCACCCTTGACCGAAGTAGTGACTTTATGTGCCAAGCAGTGGATGTTTTGCCACAGACCCCTTCTTGTGTTAGGCAGGAACAGGTCTGTGAACACTGCACCTGTGACTCAGGATCCCATAAAGATGAGCCTGAATCCACCAGAGAGAGGATGACGAAGAAACACAGATGATGCGGGGCGTGCCCAGGGCCGTTCCTTGGCGCTGACTCACCTCAGCATGTTCTTTTAAGAATTTGGGTGGTTTTCTAATGAAACTCTTGAGGAGTGTTAGAAGTTACAACTTTCTAGTCACCTCTGTGAAATAACATAGTTCTACTATTCTGATATTTTGAAAGTGTAAGCTATGTGAGTGAGTGGCTTTTTTTCTGGTAGACACTATTTCAGCATTTCAGCCTTAGAAGTTTTCAAAAAACTGTTTAAGAGTTGGATACAGTGGAAGCTATACGGGGGAAGGCCTTTGCTGCTTTGAAGTTTCTGTGCTCAGACAGTATGTCAGGCTTGGTGCTTTGCATAATCCCTTGTGTCAAGGTAGGTTATGATTGGGAAGTTTGTGCTTGTTACTGCCTTTTCCAGTTTTCTAAAGCTGGCATGAATATTTTTATTTGAGTATCATTTTCCTTTTTCTTCTGTAGTTATGAAAGATTTTCAAGATTATGTCGAACCTGAAGAAAATTGTCAAGGTTCCCCACAGAGAAGAGGGCCTTTGACTTCAGGAGCTGATGAAGAAAATGTCGCCCTGCCTCTCGGCGACAACGTGCTGACTCACAGCCTGGGGGTCCCAGTGTTGGTGGTGTGCACCAAGGTGCGTGCGGGGCCCCGGAGGCATGGCTGCGTTTGGCTAGCGAAAACCGCCATCTGAAAGAAAGTTTTGGGAGCTTCGATTAACTGTTTTTTAAAGAGATTTTTAGGTTGGGCTTATTCAGAGTTCATTACGGTATTTGTGATGGTGCTGCTGCAAAGAGGCTGTCACCCAGTGTGCGCATAGCTGGGGTTCTTGAGTGATGGACACTCAGAACCAAAAGCCATTTTTTTGAGATTATATAAACAAGTACTTCTCACCGAAACTAATGGTGAAAAAAACAATGTGGAAGAAAGAGCACAATTCTTTGGGACTTTGTCTCTTAAGTCTGTTGGACTTTTCAGAAAGAAACATAACCCTAGGGGGAAAAAAGAACTGAAACTGAAGGTGTGAGTTTTCCTACTCTGCAGAATGATGAGGTGAGAATAGAAGTTCAGTTGTATAGAAATAAACCTGTCTCTTATGAAAGGATTAAAAAGAAAACCTTTAAAAACATTTTGGGCTTCAGAGCACTTTATTCCTGGCCAGGACCCCTGGGTTGTCCAACTCCAGGGTCCCCCTTCGCCCCCTGTTCTGTGCGTGTGGAGTGTGTGGTGCACAGCCAGGCCAGGGGGCCTGTTTCCTGGTGGGGCGGTGTTTTCGTGATCAGGTCTGTCCTCAGTGGACAGATCAGGAAGCCAAGACTCAGATGAAGGCTAACGGTCTCCTGTTGCCTTTCACGCTTGGCTCTTTTAATTAACGCTTGACCTTTGACTGTAGCTTTCGTCTTTGGAGCTGTGATCCTTTATTTTTGAAGAAGATGCTGTTTCCACCCTCAGCAGGCAGAGGCAAAAAGTGACTCTCTTTCTGTCTTCTCTGCAGTGTGATGCGGTGAGTGCCCTGGAGAAGGAGCACGATTACAGGGAGGAGCACTTTGACTTCATCCAGTCACACCTTCGGAGGTTCTGCCTCCAGTGTATCCTTGGGCTGCTTTCCTGGGTCCTAGGCTCCCCTCTCTTTGTGCTAATCCAGGCTTCCTTCCACATGGGGCGTCTTCAGAGAGATAAAATACTTCCCAAATCCAGGATAGTCTTCTGCCTGGGAGAAATTGTCTGCATCTTTTCACTAGTTTTATATTTTACTTTATTGGCCTTTGATAGTTACCAGCATGCCTGTCTTTGATCATTTCAATTTTTAATGCTGTGCATTTGCTAGACTTTTGTGTTAAAAAGAAAGTTGATATATGGTCTTATTATTTATGATAATTACTTTTATCATACATTAGAAATCTTAAACTTTGCATTTTTGCAGAAAAGATTACTCAGTACAGTTTTGTTTTAGATACTATAAGTGTCTCCCATGTTTGTATTTTGTGCCATTCAGGAGAGAGATGCTGTGTCAGGGGCCTCTTGGGTCATTTCTGCAAAAATCCAATAGCAGTTGATGCCGTAATCTCACCCTGGAGTGGGGGTGGTGGGGTGGGTTCGTCCCCCTTTCTTTCATCTCTTTAGCTTGTCTAAGCCAGTGGAGGCCGCCGGCACACGTAGTTGCCCATCTCTCTCACGGGGTGTGCTTCGGGGTGAACTGGGTCACAGGAGCATCTGCCTGGGTAGAGATCTACTTGGAGATCCTGAGTGTGTTTTTCTGGCAAGCTTCAGTGGCATAAACGCGACTGCTTGGGAAGCGGCCTGCGGGGCGGAAGACAGCAGTTTACTTAAGAGTGAACTGCCCGCTGGCATCGACAGGCCTTATGCTTTTGACCTGACTCATCTGCTATAACCTTTTTAGATTTAGATGTTTAACACTTTTTGTTCATGTATTGAACAAAAAAAATCAGCTGATTTAAAAGCTGATTAACCTGTGTCTAATACTTTGAGGATTGTGCTTGTGTATGTTCGCTTTTGTCTCTTGCAGTGAATTGGTTTTCCTTAAGCATATTGATTAGATGGAGCTGCCTTGATTTACACATCCGTGAAGGAAGAGAAAAACCTCGATTTGTTGTATAAGTACATTGTTCATAAAACATATGGTTTCCACTTTACCACACCTGCCTTAGTTGTGGAAAAGGATGCGGTTTTTATGTAAGTTTTTATAAATGATGCTTTCAAATGCTTTTCTTTCTATTTATGGTACATTTTGCTTTTTACATTTTTATCTCTCCAATTAAGGACCTGCCTCTCAAATGGTCAGCTTTCTCTTGCTTTGTAGCAAAGTACTTGGGCTAGACTTCATAGGTGATAGACACACCCATCTTTCCCTCACTGCTCCTTTCCACATTACTTGTCGTTCTTTCTCCAGTTGAGGAAAGAGGTTGGGAGGTCAGAGGTGCTGTGTTTCTTCATTGAGAGCAAGTTGCCAAAGCTCCAGTTGACCATCTTTGCCACTTAGAGTCAACCTGGTAGAATACTGGCTGGGGGAGGGAGTTGAAGTATAGGGCTTTGGGGGTCTTTATTGTCTTCTGTTGAAGTGTGTGGTTTTTCTGCCCATTGGCAGTGGTGGTTGCAGTTGACCCTCACTGGCATGCCTGTCTGCAGGGGCTTTGGCTCTACTGAATGTTTATTGAGTTTCTAGCATTTCACATTTTGGGATTCTCTGGAGTTGACTATCCTGGGTAGAAACTTGGATACTTGCTTGCCTAAATTTGTATCTTTCTTTCACTAGAGAATGATGAATGTTGAGAATGCATAAATAAATGGTGGAACTGCGGTCTCTTAGAGGATTTGTGAAGTAGATTGCTATTTAGGCTTAATTAGCCTCTTGATTTAAAAGAGAATTGCAGTTGTTCATTCAGCAAATATGAGCCCACTTCCAAGTGCCCAAGTTCTGTGCTGAGGGCACAGATCAGTGAGATGTGGTCACTGCACATGGCACTGTAGGGGACACATCCAGCTGAGTGGGAGGGCAGTAATGGTGTGGTAGAGACAGTGTGGCAGGGAGGCTGAGGCGGGGAGATGGGAAGGATGAGTGGTATATTCCAGGCAGAAGGAAAGGAGGGACAGAAGGGACAGTCTCTAAGAAGCCTGAACACGTGACAACAAAGAGCTCTTGGGGGACTAAATAGATTGCCCCCTGTTCATTCAAAGAGAGCCTTGCTTGGGCTGCTGGCATAGCGAACCTAGACCTTAGAATGATTTTAGAGAATCTTTGACCAGAGCAGTGGGCACACCTCAAAGCCACACACAGAGTCATGTGTTTTGGAGGTCAGCCAGTGCTCTCAGATCACCTGTGATCCTGAGAAGTAAGCGGAGCAAGGAGACATTGGGGGTGCTGCTCGTCTAGAGAAGCATCTCATAGCTTCTGAAGGCTGCGGGGGTCAAGGTGTGATCTTGACCATGCCTTGTCCTGTGCACCTTTGGTCCTTTGTTCATTGCCTGTTTGGGACTTGGTGATGTCTGAAGAGCCATTTGGGTGGTGCCCTGGCTCAGCACCATCTTGGCTGTTGGGCTATGGAGCAGGAGTTGGAAGGCGAATGAGAAGCCTAGGAAGACAATTGCTATCTACTAGAGCTTCTAGACTTCAAAAGTATGTCACTTAGGCCGTTTTACAGTTGGTCCTTTAGAAGATCCCATGGGAACCATAGGCTGCAGGTTAACTTAATGGAACCTGGGTGCCATTGTGCCCTGATGTTGAGCCAGTCAGCACCCATGTAGGAGCCTCAGGAACTCCTTCTGTCCCTTGGGTTTGGGACCCTGATACCGCTTGGTTCCAATGTTCATCTTCCCACACCCGCAGAATTACTCAACCAATCGTCAAGCACAATGTTATCAGAAAGTAGTTCCAGAGAAACAGCCCACAGGAAGGGTTCCTCCATGCCAAACACGAGAAACAGCCCCATCTTGAGCGCTCTCTCTGTGCTGCTCTCTGCATTCTCTGCATCTGTGCTCTTCTGGGTTGAGTTGTGGAAAGCTTTGAACACTCCCTGTGGGGCAGCATGTGTCATCGGTGAGACCTCATGCTGGCACCTTATTCCTTGAGCCCCATGATCACAATGTGAGTCAGGGCCTGTGGTGTCGATGTGATGGCCTCTCCTTGCAGTACGGTATGGCTTCTCAGCCAGCCCCAGCAACTGCAGCCAGATCCTGTGGGGAGGGAGCTCACCCAGGAGTCCTCTCTAACCCAGAATGTGCTCTGCGTGTGCTGTAAAGCAGTCACAGTACAAGCAGGTTAATTTCTGTCTCCTTGCCTTTAGACCTGCAGGCTGGGACAATGAAAAGAAAATAGCTATTTTACATGAAAATTTCACGACTGTGAAGCCAGAAGATACCTATGAAGATTTTATTGTGAAGCCTCCTGTGAGAAAGGTACCCATATCATTTTAGAATTGTAGGGTGTGTGTGTTTGTGCATGTTAACAGTGTGTGGGAGAGAAAATTGTATGTGTAAATATAATTTACACAGTAAATATTTTGGGGGGGAAGTAATTCAGGGATTTTTATAAAAAGTTTTGATGTAGTCTGGTTCTACAGAAATGGCTCTGAGCAATGGGGCGTGAGGAATGGTAATGGGGTGCACAGGTGGAGTTGGGGTGGAGCTTCCCATTTAAGTCCCGACGGTGCTGCTGCTGCTGCCTCTGGGTTACTGTTAGTAGATCCCTCCTATGATCTCCTGCAGACCCTGATGTGGAAGGTGTTGTTTAGAACTTGCCTTGACAGTGGGCCACATGTCAAGGCTGGTCTTGGAAGGTCACTGCCAGACCAGAAGAGCACAACTCTGCAGTCTCGGCAGACGCCGCCTCCCCCAGATTCATGTTGAGACCTGTGCCCAAGATTCTTTCAGCCTCAATTTTGTTAGCATCTGGGTTTCTTGACCTGTCACCACAAACAGGTGTGACTTCCCTTCACAGCTGGTCCAGGACAAGGAGCTGGCAGCAGAGGATGAACAGGTGTTCCTAATGAAACAACAGGTAAGAACCCCTGTGAGGCCAGAGCAGAGGGCTCCTGTGGAAGTGCCAGTTCCCTGGGACAGATTGGGGGTATCATAAAATGCTCACAGCATTAAACAGTTTGCGACCAGGCCTCTTTCTTGTTCCCTCCCATTTCTAGGGTTGGTAGAGTAGGGATTAAAGCCCTTTCCTCGGGAGAGTCCCGCCTGACTTGCAGATTCTCCTGTAGGGATTAGTGTCTTTTTAAGTATAGTACCCTTTCTTCGGAAAGGTCGATTTTCTAGCATAATTAGTCCTGTGTTGACAGTTTACTAAGTGCTCTGACCTCCCTTCCATTATTTCACTTAGTCCCACACAGCCCTGGCATGATGGCAGGTGAGCTGATACACTTGTTTTGTACGTGAGGAAAGTAACTTCCCCAAGATGGCAGCTCAGAATGCAAATCCAGTCTCACCTCTCTGTTTTGCTCCAGCTGTTCCATATGTCATGGGTGTGCCTGGTGGTGCAGGCAGGCCACAGGGGGTGTTGACGGTTCTTTTGCCAACTGCTCCTCCCTTCTGTGCTCTTCTTGCTTCCTTGGCTTCAAAACTGGTTACTTGGAGTATTATCTTTTCACCATATACCAAACTGCACATTTAAATTTTTTACACTTAGAGTGTAAAACCTATGGCTTGATTGTTAATGGTGCCCTCTAGTGGAATACTCGGGAGGAAGTGTTTCTCCAGAGCTTCAGTGCATTCTGCGGGCCTTGGTTAATGGCCAGTGTGTCCCTCTCTTTGCAGTCACTCCTTGCCAAGCAGCCAGCCACGCCCACGAGAGCTTCCGTGAGTACCTAAAACTAAACAGAGGGTTAAAGCCCAGTGTCTTCAAACTTTATACCATTATTTGTGAGAGCTTATGTTTGTGTGGACTTTGTATTTTCAAAAGGAACTTGGTCTCTCTAAAGGGCCAGGGCCAGGGACATCATAGGAACTCAGCCACTGTCTAATGCAGGAATACAGCTCTGGGAATTAGAGAGCGCAGGCTTTGTTGTCTTGATGTCTCTTCTTGCAGAGAATCAGATCTAGAAAGGGACTGAACTGGAAGCAAACTCCCAATCCTGCCACCCTTCTCCCTAGACTGAAGAGGCATGTCTTCTTTTTTGGAATTTGTATTTTGTGTAATTCTTAAGCCCGTATGTGACTTGGGCTGGTTTTGGATTTAGGAATCCCCTGCAAGAGGACCCTCTGGCTCTCCACGAACCCAGGGCCGGGGAGGACCAGCCAGCGTACCTAGCGCCTCTCCTGGCACGTCAGTAAAGAAGCCAGACCCAAACATCAAAAGTACGTATTGTGTCTCTTTGGAGAATGACTGAGGCAAGTCCTAGGCTTCACGCTGGCAGGGGCTGGGTGGCTGGGTTAGAGGGTTGAGGCTCAAGGAGCCAGCCTTTTCTCTTCCCGGAGAAGCTGCTTCTCCATTTCCTTGCACTCGGGGGGAGGGACCTCATGGTTGGCAGAGACCTAGGCTTATTCCTTCTTTGGCGTTTTCCCGCCCTCCTAGCTTTGTTTATCTGGGGTTCACAGAGCCCTTCAGAGAGGAATACACAGTAAGTCACTTTAAAATGTATACTTTGCATCCTTAAATTTGTTTCTCATTATATGTTTATTTCCATTCATTAATTAAGCAATTTCCCCCTCAATTCTCCTGTCAAGCACAATGACTTAGTACTTTTAGTAGCCCTTATTCCAGTGACTTAGTAATACTCCAAGCTGTTGGCTGCAGTAAAATCCTCAAAACAAAATGTTATTTCTTTTTTTAAAAAAATATTTATTTATGCATACAAGAGCTGGGGTGTAGGCCAGAGGTTGGCTGCGGGGGGTTGGGAGGGTAGGTAAGAGGAATCACCAGAGACAGAGTGGGAAGCAGAACAGAAATACACTGCTGAGGGGAGCAGTGGACGAAGCAGGAGAGGTTTGCTGCGCCATGTGGGAAGCTCCCTGGCCGGGGATTGAACTTGTGCTGCAGTGGCTCTGGATAGCTTCATAGTGCTGAGACTTAACCCCTTGTACCACCAGCAAGGCCCTGTTATTTAATTCTTGCATACTTGATTGGTATCTTCTATCAAGAATGAGAGCTTTTCACAGCATCTTTGAGAATTAAAGACTTAGAAAACTTTGGAAAATACTGCCTCATGGACAAGGAAATGATGTGAGCATAGGTATCTATTATGCCTCCAAACAGGTAGGACATAAATAGGTTGCCACTTAGTCATGTGATACATAGGAATCATAGCAAATAAATGTGCTAGTATGCTAGGACGGTGATAGCCACAAATGGATTCCCAGCTGAAAATTAGGTCTTTGTTACGTCATATGGTTTATGTGATGCTTTTTTTCTTAATGTTTCCTTAGATAATGCGGCAAGTGAAGGGGTGTTGGCCAGCTTCTTCAACAGTCTGTTGAGTAAAAAAACAGGGTCGCCTGGAAGTCCTGGTGCTGGTGGGGTGCAGAGCACAGCCAAAAAGTCAGGTACTAAAGGGCCCTCGAAGACCTGTGGCTCCTCTGGTTGAGCAGTGATGGAAGGTGGGGAGCAGACAGTAGTGTCTGCTTTCATTGGGCCTGCAGACCCTCTTCATTTTGAACAGCCAAGCAAGGAAGCCAGTCTCCACTTTATACTGCATTACAGTGGGGGTGTAGGCACGTTTGCGTTGCCAGGATCTGGCTGTTGGTTGAGTTGAGATAGAGCCAAAAACAAACACATGATCCTGCTATAGAAGCTCCCTCAGTTGGAGGTTATGGTCTAGGGTGTACCATTGGCATTTTATTTATTCTATTTAATGTTTGGTGATGCTTTGCATGGATTTTTGTGCCAAGACTCTACTGCTCCTGGTCTTATCATGGACTGGAGCCTCTGAACCCTCACTGTCTCACTGGGGAATCGTCATTTCCTCCATGAAGCTCCCTCATCACACACACACCTCTCTGGTGGGCCACCCACATGTCTTTCCATGTGGGCTAATAGGGCAAGTCTGTACCTAAAACAACAGAACCACATTCTTTGGGAATTATATAGTTTCCTGGGAAACTTGAGGCCATTTTAAAAGCATCTTTGCTTTTAATTTTACATTGGTCATAAGGTCTGTTAATATACCATTTTCCCTAATTGGTGTTTTCAAGTGAAAGATGACCCTTAGGAAACCCCTCTACCCTCAGCTCCGCCTAGACCTTGAGTTCTTAGAGACTAAGAGTCTATGGTCTAGTGACCAGGCTGTAGACTGGTATTTTCTCTCTTTTTTTTTTCTTTGTAGATTGGTATTTTCTGCAAGTAAAAGAGCTCATTTCCAGGCCCTAGTTAATATCAGACAATTAAAAAAAAAAAGCTCCAATTCTTGGTCTTATGTTTCTCATGCAACAGTGTCTCCTTGCTCTCTATGTGAGCCAGTGTAGAGTAATCAGAAACAAAACCTATAAATACTTTCTGTTCTGAGACACAGAAAGTACTTTGTTGCATTCTGCAAATTCAAATACAGGTCCCCCCCACTATCTGAAAGTGGGCTGCTCCTATTTGGTATGACTTGATAAGTTATTTTTGGGGTCAGGGAGTACTCAAACTTTTTTTCCTTGTAAATGAATAACAATAACACTCCCAGACTGAAAAGGTAACCTACCGGGTCATATCACATGGGAACCTTCTGGTAGTGGGGAAATCAGTACCACTGCTGGAGGATGGTGGTGGCTGTGTGTGGGTTTGGGTAGGGAGAAGTTTTCATAAAGCTCTGTGTTTGGCAGAGGGGCATCGCCAGGCAGAAGGACACAGACACCTCTTGTTTGGAATTTAGAAGGGCTGATTTAAGGTCTGTCTTCTCCTAATCATTGCAATGAAGAAAGAATTTCCTTAAATTTAATGAGGTTATCGCTACAGATAATTACAGAGTTGGTATTTTAAATGTCCCAAGTTCTTATCTGTTCCCTCACCACTATTGCTTTTTTTTTTTTTCCTTTAAGGACAAAAGACTGTGTTGACAAATGTTCAGGAAGAATTGGATAGAATGACTCGAAAACCAGACTCCATGGTAACAAACTCTTCAACAGAAAATGAAGCCTGATCCTCCTTAAAAAGTGCATATGTAAAATGACCAAATAACTATGTATATTGATCTGCTAAGACCAGGATTTTTCTGATATGGCACATGCACATGCTATCAGTTTTTTGGGGCAGGGGAGATGAACTTAAAAAAAAAAAAAACTACTGCATTGGCTTGTCCGAGTGTGAAATGCACATTTAGGAAGATTATGTGTCAGACCCCTTTGTTAAGAATCACCCTTGGACTCTCAGGCATGTGGCTCTCTCGTGGGAAGCAAGTGCCTCTGGGCTTCTTCTGCAGGGCAGGGTAGATGGAGAGAAAGAGGGCCTGTTTTCTTTCAGGGTGGAGCAAATGAGACCAGGAAACCATGGTGGTTAGTCTGACCAGTTGTGTGTTAGCAAGTTCACTTGTTCTTGAGAAGCAGATTAAGTAGCAGAAAGTCCAGGAAAGAGAACGACTAAAAGGAGGAATGAGAGAAGTGATGGTGGGAAGGCTGAACGTTGAAGGACATGAAGGAGAGAGGAGGTGAGCAGTGTTGCTAACTCCTGTGTGTTCAGTAGAAGTCAGTCGTTTTAAGACTTAAAAAATCAGAGGCATTTCAAACTAAACACTAAGAATAATGGAAATAAGACTTCTTCTGAATGCATCTTTAATGTATGAAAGCTCTGTGAAGTGGGGAGTCGGGTGGAGGAGACACAGGTGGAGAAGATGGCAGCTGCCCAGGACTCATGCTCTCTGCCCAGACTATGTCCTTGTGGGAGGTGCAGGTCTCCAGGCATGTACCTCGTGGGCAGATAGTCACTGTGGGGTATATTTAAAGTCGTCAGTTACAAAATTAGTTTACTTTGACTTGTGTCTTCTAAATAGCTCCTGCTTTGTTTTTTAAATTAAAAAACGTTTTTTACTACCACAGACCAGCCTCCTAATAGCGAATGGGTGACCAACCTCTCATTTTACCATAATGCAATTGTACACAGAAAGGTTGAGAGAGTTTTTTAATTTAATTGCACTCTGTGATTAATTGGCTTGCACCAGTCCCTGCCTTAAAGTCTGTGGAAATCTTCACAGAGCCCCATTGATGCAAAGGGTCTTGTCCTTCGCTCCCTGGTCTGATCAGTGCTGTCAGATAGACAAATCAGTGTGAATGTTTTGTATTGAAAAATGGAAATGACACGTTTCTCTTGTTCTGTGTTTTTCATCAAATGTAGCATTTTTTTCTTAAGGAAATAAGAGTTTCAGGTGTCTCCATTTAGGGCAAATTCATGCACATTGTCTTGTCACACCACCCTTCTAGAAATTACTGTGGATCTGAAATGGCACTTTTAGTTTTATACATGACACAGAACATTTAAATGCAAACACTACCATGAATTTAATGTATGAAACATTTGTTGTCAAGCCAAGGGGAAAAACCACCCTTCACTATTATGTGGAGTTTACTTTTTTATATGAATGTTTGTTGTACTGTGTTTAAGCTTAACTTCCCTAATGTCATTACTTTTACATACCAGATTTGACTGACCACTAACATAGCGCTGGGCATAACTTCATACCTATGTTACGTAACAGGCTGTAGGACGGTCTGGAATTGCTTTTTTGGTAAAGGTCAAACACTGTTAAGGAGAAAGCTGAGTACTTACTTATCTTTCTGACAAATACAAAAAGATGTTTCTTGTGCCAGTTTTATTATTGAAGATACACTTCCCCCGCTTTTGAAGTTCTTTTTTTTTTTTTTTTTTAATGTATTGTGGCTTCCAGTAACCAGTGTCCAGGTAATGACAGTAAGCTGACTGGAGTTATATGGTACAGTGACCAAGGTGTGCCAGACAGCTTGTGGCCGCGCCACTGGTGGGGTCACTCACTCCCTCTCTACTAACGCAGGGGGCAAAAGAAGTGACCTCACAGACAAGCAGACACTCTTGGAAAGGCACATGCCTAAGAGGGATACAGTGTGATGTTAAATTTTATTGTGGAATTTTACTTTTGGTTTCTTTTTCATCGTTTAAACTGATAAGCACTTTTTGTGTCAATATAAAATGTACTAAAATCGACAACATGCTAAAAACATCTGTCTTGTGAAGGAAGAGTTCTTAGAAGATCGTTTTTAGTTTCTGACGGCAAGTGGATGATCTTAGTATCAGAAGAAACTGATGTATAGTGTCATTTGCTCATTGGTTGCCAAAGTCTACCAACTTTGGGGGAGCTGCAGGGTTCTTTTTTGGGGATGGGAGGAGGAGAGATCTTTTTTGGTTTGGGGGGATTTTCAAGCATTGGAACCAAAGGCCAAACAATAAACAGCTTTTACTTTTTAAAGTAAAATTCATTTTATTTGCAGAATACACTTGTATGGCAGACTGTTAAAGACGGTTTTATGACTCTTTGTATATATACATCATGGTGGTTATGTCCGCTGTTTGTCTTTAAAATGAAAAAATCAAAGAAATATGCCCAACCTTAAAGATGGGCCTCAAAGAAGGCCCTGAATTGGTCTTTCCTAAAAATGCAACGGGTATGCTGCTAGAATTATTTTTTGTTTGCACTTTTTTTTTTGATTGGCATTTTAAAATCAGTATTTAAACTGAAGATACTGTGTTTTATTAGTTTAACAAATTGAAAGTGACTGCTCTGTACATCATGACCTTAGCAATGTTGATGCTGTAGGCAAAAGTTCACTGTTGTCTCTCTACTAAGTTTGTTGGTGTTTTAAAAGGAAGACTGCAGATTATTCCCCCACCAGCCTTAGTCCAGGGGTGTGGCTCTATCTGGACACAGTATGCAGTCATGTGGAATCTTGCTTTCTAGTGCTGGAAAAGAAGATGTCTCTAATTACTGGCTTCAATAAACATGAATCCAGACTGCTTATAATTTTTGGTGAGTTTCTTTATATCACCCCACTACGGATACATTGAATTGCCTGCTGATCATATGGGGTATCCAACCATGTAGCTAAAAATGTGTGCCTTTCTCACTTGAAACTACTAGAAATTCTGATAAAAAACATTTATTTATTATTTGTGTGTTTGTGTGCCTTAAAACAACAGAAATTTACTCTTCTCATAGTTCTGGAGGCTGGAAATTGGAAGTCAAGGTGTCAGCAGAGTTGGTTACTTCTGGGGGCTGGTGCTTATTGGGAACCCTTCGCATTTTGGGGCTCACAACTCATCGCTCCAGTCTGCCTCCACCATCACACGACTTTTTCCTTGTGTGTCCATGTGTCTCCAGATCTCTCTGTCTGTATAAGGACCCTGGTCATTGTATTTAGCCCCACACGAGTCCAGTGACCCTCTTGGCTACATCTGCACCGCTGCATTTCCTCACAGGGATGGGGTTGGGTCTTCACTACATCTTTGGTATGGCAGGGACACAGGGGTGCCTTGTCACACTCTTCTTGGTCCATCTAGTCTTACTGCTCCTGGCATTTATTCACCAGCTTTGTCCACCGCTCATTTGTTCAGTGGACAGAAGAAAATCGTAAAACCGTATTTTGAGGTATGTAGATTTCCAAGGTGTGGGTAAAGGGCAATGGGGTTTGTGAGTTGTCTGACATATTTCCTGCCTCTTGGATAAATTTTTGATTATCTGTTTGGGCCAACTGATTTTATTTCATCACAACATTTAATCGATGCCTAACTGCACGTGGCCTGAGCTGCATATGGGCTATGAAAGTTACGAATGTCTTGCTAAAACCAGGAAAATGGTTGCCCCGTTTCATGTTCACAGAGCAGCTCTTCCTCATATTGGGCCAGCGCTGTGGATGCAAAGAAGGGGCAAATAGCCCAGGGCTAGATTCCACTGAGCTGGCACGGAGCCGGCATGCGGACACCGGGCCAGCCCTTCCCGATCTTTCCGTTCTTCCTGGTGTCTCAGCTCTTTCGCTGTGAAGCCAGAGACCATAAAGGCTCCCTCGCTGGGGTGGGACATCCAGGTGATAGAAGAGAAAGCCCTCATTAATCTTCGAGCGTTTCTTTACTTTTTGGCACAAAAAGATGTTTGAGGTTGAGGTTCACCTTGCATTTTTTCTGCCTTTAACTTGGAACCAGCCATTTTCCCAAGGAGACCTGGTTCCTTTCAGTGGGAATGGCCCACTCCATAGGCACGGCTCATGGTACTGGGTGCTGTTGTTTCTAGGCCCTTTCAGTGGACATACCATGTTACTTTTTTCCGCCTAGCGTTGCTTAAACATTGGTTTATATCTATTCAGTCTTCATTATTTTTGTTTATGGCTGTGTGGCTCTCAGTTATGTGGAGGTACCATAGTTCATTCCACCCGTCTTCTATAGATAGATGTTTCCAGTCTTTGGTTACGATGTGATGCTGCCACGAGTAACCTTGCATATATCATTTCATTTATGGAGATGTGTCTTTGGGGCAGATTCCTAGCAGTGAGACCACCTCATCAAAAGATACGTGTGGTATCTGGTTTTTTTTTGTGAGATGTGATCGAAATTCCATCCATAAGAGTACCCTATTCTACACACCTGTCAGCACTTGGACAAATTATTAGCTCATGGTTATATTTTGCCTTAAAATTGAGTTTAGAAAGTTTGGTGAACAAATACTTACTTGGGGGATTATGTTATCTGATGATACTAGCAGTAACATTGTAAGTAAATACATTAGCAAATAGCATAAATACATAGCAAATACATTAACAAATAGCAAACACATTTGGAAGGGTGGATGTCCTTTACCCTTGCACCATAATGACTCCTGGTGCAGTTCCCGTGGGGTGCACAGCCCCGCCCTGGATTCTAGAGGCAGTAAGTGCTATTTGACTGTGTTCTTTGCCCCGAAAGGCCTGCAGATAGCCACAAGGGGCGGAGTATTGTCTGGATGCTCTGACTTGCTTGATGGGCACAGATGGTGCGTTCTGACGAGGAGGACACAGAGATGACAGGCCGGTAGCAGTGTCGTCAGGAGCCCGAGAAGGAAAGAAGCCGAAACTCCCGCTGTAGATGGACAGTGCACCCTGCTGGTGCCAGCAGCCAGGCCACAGGTGAGGTGTAGCCTGAAAGTTCCACCCTAGCCCTGAATCCCGAGGGAGAGGAGGGGCTGAGGAGAGGCTGCTCTGAGACAGCAGGGGTTGGAGGGGCCAGGAGTGTGGGGGTGGGGCATGCCAGCACTGGTTCGCTTTGGGAGGCTTAAGAGGTCACGAAGTCCTTTCCCCAACCTTGGGTGGCATTTCAGACAGGAGCCTAACCTGCCTTTCAAGTGTTTCTAATCTTAAGAAATTCCTGTGTGGGTAAAGTTAAATGATTTTCCAGTACTGTTAACATTTAACTTTGTGTTCCATCTTGATTGTTTTCATCAAGCAACTCAAGATAAAGCAGGAGAACACGGAGATATTTTCATGTGTGATGTTGTCCTTTAGCATTTCATTGATCATATTTGTTGCACAGCACTGAATTAACATCAGCCTCCTCCATCTTCCTTTCCCCGCCTGCCCCAGCCCACCTCACCCAGCTTTTTCAAAGCACCTCCTAGACAAAGTTCTCAAAAAGACAAGAAGTAGACTTCAGATGATAAGCATCTTTTTGTTTTGGGAAGAATGCTTCCATTTAAAACTGTCCCTTTTTAAGGCAGCCATTTATTTTAAAGAGTGGGGAACGCCTTGGTACATCTGTCAGCAGCCTGTGGCATGTTACATCTGTCCTTGATATTTAAAATATTTGGCACCATTTTACTGTGAATCCATTTTTGACCTACACAGAATCAGCTAACAAATGCTTGCCTGGAATAAAACCAGTGTGTATAGGAAACTAAACACTGTTAATTGCTCAAACTTTATAATGTGTATGCATCAAGAAGGTATTTCAGACATTCCAATTAATGCTAAGTGGTTTCGTGCCTGAAAACTCACCCGGGAGGCCATGTCCTTTCCCGCAGCAGGCCCCTGGGAGACGAGCAGACAGCGATGACCCGCCTCGCCCCGCAGCAGCTGCTGGTTCTGCACAGGCTCTGCCCTGCTCTTGTTAGTCTTGCTCTTGACATTCCTCTTACCATCCGTAAAAGCCTGAATCCAGGCTTCCCAAAGTGTGTTCTGGGCCTATCATAGATGGTTAAGTAGGCTTGGAAAACTTAGGCTTCATCAAAATCGATTTTTGTTTTGCTCTCTTCTACGGTGACTGGTTAGGTGTGACTTCAGAAGGGCCCACGTGTGGACTTTACGAGCTGGCTGTGACTGGACATCCTCCAGGTTCCACAGAACACCCTTTGAGAACATTCACATGGAGGGTTTCTAAGGCTTGGTGAAGGTCTGTTTTTTATGCTTTGGACTGCACTCTGGTGCTCTCGTGGCCTCTCAGTTTCCTCTTGCCCCACCTTCTCTTCCTCCTCACTTTCCCTGCCCAGGGCAAATCTGCATCTATAAATTGGATTTTGCCATGCAAGGACAGCCCTGGGAGGTTTTTGTCCCTGGAAGCAGGTTTCTTCTGTGACTGCCATGGATGGCACTGTCCTAGGCACAAAGGGGAGTATGAACACCTCCCTGCATCCCCAAGTCCTCAGGGAGGCATCCCCAAACAGCCACTGTAGGCCAGATGGTTCCCGCCCGCACTTGGAACCACAAGGATGTCTGGCATTGAGCTGAACCGAACTGCCCCGACATAAAAGGAAAATTGTAGCCTATAGTTCCAGCCCTGTCACCTGGACTGTCTCAGGTACCCTGAGCCAGGTAGACTTGGGTTTGAGACCTGGTTCTAGAACTCACTGGTTGTGTAACCGTAAACTCGTCACCTAACCTCTGTGAGCCTCAGCATTGCCATCTGGAAGTGATAGGATCTGCCTACCTCAGAGGGAGACCAGCCACACTGAGACGTGTGCTTCAGGCAGTGCCCAGAATGCAGGTGGTCCTTAAATGAACCAGCCCTGATGGTGGGGGAGACGGCCCTTAGTTCTTGAAAGGGCATTAAGAATTGCCACTTTAGAGATAAATAAGACCAGGGGGCAGATTTCTTGGCAAGGTCTCCTAGAAAGGAGCAGTTGGACTGAAAATCCGGAATAGTTGCTGCTGTCTCTGCCTTCCGCTACCCAACCTGCATGCTCGCCCCTGCCCGTGCAGTGCTGAACACCAGGTCTTCAATTGAAAGGAATAAATTGCTGGTTTGCGCTGAGCAAGAGAGCTATTTTAGGGCAGACAAGCTTTCAGCAAGCCATAAATTCCATCACCTGGGCAACTGCCTGATTTCTTGAGCAAGGCGGCTCTCCGCCATCTGCATGTGTGGGCATCTCAACACATGGCTGAGGTGTGTGGCCTCCTGGGGCCTCCTCCCTGCCTCTCCTCAACAGCCGTTGCCATCTTCCAAGGAACCATGGCTGAGTGGGCGACACTCGAGATGTTGACAATCGGGCCCTGCCCTGCAGAGCTCATAGTCTGGGAGCAGCAGATGAGCTAACTGATGTCTCCGACACCAAAATCAGTTCCTCTGCTCAAAATAAAAGGCAAAGCCTTGGCAGTGCTCTTCCTTTTCCCCAACAATTTGGCCCTGAAGCCTTGAAGTGGACAGAGCATGCAGGTGCTGACTCCTGGGGCTATGGCAGGAGCTGTGGTGACCCCGAAGCCAATAGTGGAACCCAAATATGGTGAAGAGTGTCCCTATGGGGTAGGTGGGGGAATGGTCTGGCATAGAGTGTTATCCAAAGCAGGTTTCTGTGGGACACAGGGCATCAGAGCCCAGTGGGGTGAGGAGACCAAACCCATACATAGCCAGCCTCAGGGTATCTGCCCAGGTCGGGGGGAGGCATCCACATGAGGTGTCAGAAAGTGAGTGGGGTGAAGTGAACTTCCACATGAAAGAAGGGCCTGGTAGGGGTGGGTCATGTGATAAGGAGGGCATCTGTAAGAGATGAGGTAATGGTAGGGATGGAGAGGAATTACATATGGCAGCATGGGTCACGTAAGTTAGGGGATGGGAGAGAATAGGTTCTCCGAGCCAAGGGGAATAAATGGAAAAGCTAGATGTTGGGTTGGAGTTGGAGGTATCAGATAGAATGTATGGTTTCCAACATACATATAAAAACAGATGTAAATATGTGCACGCATATATGTGCTTGCTTACATGCATACAGCAGCCCCCTCTGACGCCCAGGGAGTACATTCTAATTGAAACTGCATAGGGCACTGAAAACTACAGATTGTATTTTTTTTTTCAGTCATACCTATGATAAAATTTCCTTTGTAAATTAGGGACAGTAAGATTAACAACTGATAAATTGGGAGGCCTCCCTGGTGGCTCAACGGCTTAAGCGCAGCACTATGAAGCTATCCAGAGCCACTGCAGCACAAATTCGATCCCCGGCCAGGGAGATTCCCACATGGCGCAGCAGACCTCTCCTGCCTTGCCTGCTGCTTCCCTCAGCAGCATTTTGTTCCACCTGCCTGTTCTGCTCCACACTCTGTCTCTGGTGAGTCCTCTCACCACCTCCTCCCCACCCACGTCTGGCCTACACCCTAGTTCTTATATGCATAAATAAATAAATCTTTGAAAAAAAGTGTGAAGGGCCTGAAAGTCAAGGTGAGTTTGAGGAACCATTTCAGTTTGAAGGAGGCCCAAGAAGGAGACAAGACCATGGACAACAACCCATGGTTGTTTTTTTATTTATTTAGCATAAAGAAATGCTAAATAAGAACCTACACAAGAACTGGGGTGTAGGCCAGATGTTCGGGTGGTGAGAGGATTCACCAGACACAGACTGGGGAGCAGAGCAGGTGAATCTACTGAAGTACACTGCTGACGGGAGCAGCTGGCTAGACAGGAGAGGTCTGCTGCGCCATGTGGGTCAGCTCCCTGGCTGGGGATCAAAATCAGACCACGGTGACTGGCGATAGCTTGATAGAACTGAGACTGTAACCCCTGCACCACCAGGGAGGCCCAACAACCAGTGATTCTTAACAGGGTCATTTTGCTACAAAGACATAGTGTCATCTGGCAAAACTTAAATGGCATCTGGGGGTTAGATGATGGGAAGGGATCAATAATAATTTTCTGGTTTTGAGGGTTATGTTCTGAAAAAGGAGGACAGTGTCCTTGTTTGTAGGATATCAGTACTACTGAAGTATTTGGGTTGGTGGGGCATTAGGTTGGCAACTTTCTATTAGTTCAGAGAAAAAATCTTGGTATAGATTTTTTGTGTGCATGCAATCTTGAGATTGTTTCCCAATTAATCAATGAAGACACACAAACAACCTTCAAGTCAGCCCAGGTACCACCAGAGGAAAGGTGGTGTGACATCAGGCCTTTCACAACCGCTCCTAGCCTCTCCCTGCTCCCAGCGCGAATTGAGTAAGTGTGTCCTTAGTCACTATTCCACCCCACCCCCACCCCACCAGTCTCCCGGCCTCTTGGACCCTGCCCTTGGCATGTCTGACTGTCATGCTCTCCTGCCCTCTCTGACCACTTGATTAAGGTCCTTTGAAGCTTAGCTCGAGGGTCCATGGAACTAGGGGGGGCCTCCAGTCACCCCACCATAAGAATGAGGCTCCCTAAACTCTGGGGCATTTCTATTTGTCCCAGGTTTCCCCAAATAGAGCTGGGGCTCTCAGGCATCTACAAATGGGGGCTCTGAGACCTTTTTTCCTTTTAAAAAGGCCCTTACATTTCATTATTCAAGATCACAGTGGCCCCACTGTGGTGGTACCATACTGAGGAGATAGGACTAGATTATTCATCTGTACTTTTTGCTTTCCCCCAAATGGGGTCAAGGCATTCCCCAGCATAAAGAACAAAGAGCATGTAGGGGCCTTCAGAATCTGTTCCCAACCTGTCCTGCTTCTGCCTTTCACATGCCTCTTCACCCCTCCCTTTCTGAACGGGAACTCAGACTGCTCCTCCCTTTCAGAACCCATGGATGTTTCCAGATGCCCAGCCCTGCCTCGCGTATTCAGAATGGTAGCAAAAATAGGCAAGTTTTCTGAGTGTCTCTTCTCTCAGACACAATTTAATTCTGAACACCTTAAATTTATAGACAAGGAAATCGAGGGTCACAGAGGTTAACTTGTCTAAGGTTATACAGCTGTGAATACAATCCTGTGTTCTACAAATGGTTCCTTACGGGCCTACTTCATGTCTGGCCCTAACCCTGCTCCTGAGATAATTGATGTTCAGTGTCTGGAAGGACTTCAGACAGATGGCTTCACAGTGACTCATGACAGTGTATCAAGTTGCTTGATGCAAGAGACTGTGAAAGCCAGGCAGGAGCACCTGGTCCAGCCTGGGGACTAAGGGGGATCCTGGACAAGTTACCATCTAGCCTAAGCCCCTCAGGATGTGCACGAGTTAGTCCTCCTCATGGTGCTTTTGAGGATTAAGGGAATTCATATGTGTAGACCAAGTAGAGCCGTGTCTGGCATGTGGAACGCTCTGTAAAAGTGCCTCTCCTCCCACTCTTGGCCTCAGAAAGGAACAGGTGTTGTATGTGGGGGTGGGGGCAGCAGGTGAAAGTATGAATTATGTTTTGACTTCATGGGATGCAGGACACTCCAGGGTGTCCTGACGGACCTAAGTGGCTGGACCAAGGATCAGCAGATGGACCTAAATGGCTGATGCCCAGGACATAGGTCTGGAGGTGGGGAGGAGGATGAAGCTAGTACTCTGAGGAATACTGAACTCTTGGGGCCAAGCCCAGAGATGATTAAAAAGAGCAAACAGAGAAGTAGGAGGAAAATCAGGACAGTCTGGGGCCGTGTGGCCAACCAAGGAGACTCAAGAGGGCAGAATCCCTTGCAGCTGAGTGAACTCCTACTTAGCCTTCAAGACCCATTTAGCTTCATGAAGCCTTCCCTACCACTCCAGCCTTGTAGTCCTTTAGAGACCTATAGTAGCAGATTCCTGTTCCCCACCTTAAGCGTAAAGATCGTGCCGTTTGGGGTAGGTCTTGAGAGTCCTCGAGTGGTTCTCGTGAGCACTAAAGTTTGAGAGCCCCTGCATTCCAGAGAGGAAAACCCCAGGGTAGGATTCTCGTTGGCACAGCTCAGCTCCCACACTCACCCTGAAACAGTCAAGGGTAGAAGAGAACCATGATCGGTCACTCCTCGGTCAGGTGCCCATTCTTTCTGGATGGACATTGCCTGACTAGGGAGGTGGGTGTTGGGAGTAGAAGAAGAGCAGCCCTGGGACAAATTAGGGGGTGCTGTAATTAGCAGCAGGGGGATGGATGCTAGGTAGACAGAAGCAAGCATGTCCACTATGGTTCCACAATTACTCCCCCCCAATTCATTTGAGGCACAGCATGTGGCCCAGAGAAGGGCACATGGGGTTGGGACATCACAAATGCTTGGCTTATTTCTATTGGCTCCCTGAGGTTTACACAGCTGGTGCAGCCAGCACCCGGCCGGCATGGCAACCAGGACTGGAGGGAAGTGAAGGCGGTTCCCACCGTTGCTTATAGCCACACTTTTCAGCTGCCTACGCCAGAAAGCCATCTCCCTTTCTGGGCCACGGAGAGAGAAGGCGAGGGCAGCCAGGGAGAAGGCAGGCGGGGTCCCATGGTAGGTGAGATTCCACTGGGGGCTTCAGTAAGGAGCACAGATAGATTGGCTGCATTGTCCTTGGTCATAGAAACCAGAGGAATGTCCCACTGGAAAATCCCAGTGAGCACTATTTTTAGAGAAGTCTTGGAGAACATTTTTTCGGCTGAAGGGACAAGTTCCTTCAGAAGCAGCAGTTTATTGTAACCCCTGAACCACACCCGCCTGGAATTCACCCAGGCCCTCCCTGTGGGCGGTGAGGAGTCCCGGTCAGTCTCCCACTGTAGGGTAGGAGCATCGGCTTCTTTCAAACACAAAAATGGGTTGTGTGTTTATTTTTACATCTCTGAGTCCAATCCTTTGGACGTAAAGAATTTATTCTGCTGCTTTTCTTTAAAATGTCCTTTAAAAGTAGGGATAATCAGGGCTTCCCTGGTGGCGCAGGGGTTAAGTCTCAGCACCATGAAGCTATCAGCAGCCACTGCAGCACAGCTCAATCCCCCGCCAGGGAACTTCCCACATTGTGCAGCAGACCTCTCCTGTCTCGCTTGCTGCTCCCCTTAGCAGTGTTTTTCAGTAGATCTGCCTGTTCTGCTCCCCACGTGTGCAAAACAAATAAAAATAAATCTTTTCTTATAAAGATTGATTTCTTTATACATGTAAGAGCTGGGGTGTAGATCAGAGGTATGGGGTGGTGAGAGGATTCACCAGAGACAGAGTGGGGAGCAGAACAGGCAGACTGACTGAAATACACTGCTGAGGGGGGCAGTGGGTGAGACAGGAGAGGTCTGCTGTGCCATGTGGGAAGCTCCCTGGCTGGGTATCAAATTGGTGCTACGATAGCTGCCAATAGATTCATGGTGCTGAGACTTAACCCCTGTGCCACGAGGGAGACCTAATAAAAATAAATCATAAATAAATAAATAAATAAATAAATAAATAAATAAAAGTAGGAAAAATCATTTCAAACCAAGTTGTGAATCCTGAAACATTGAACATAAGACTTTCTAGGGTATTTGGTTCCTGTTTAAAATGGATTATTGTTAATGATAAACTAGATCAGCCTTCCCTGTATAATTTAGGCTTGAAACGTTCTGCTTAACCACCATTGTTTATATTTTCCTGTTTGAGGTAGAAATCTCTAAGACTCCTGCTAATGACTAAGCTTATTAAAAGGGTAGCTTAGATCCAGTGCTTAATGGAAGTTACAGGAAAAGCTGCTGCCACCCCCACCCTCACAGGGATTCACCTGGGAGAGGTCTCAGGAAGAAACAAAGTGTGGCAGGAACCCCTCTCTCCTCACCATTATCAGGCACTGCCTCTAGGGACAGAATTAGCAGGGACCACAGTTTGGGAGGTGTTTTTGCTTCCAGCCCTTCATGAGATTTGGAACCTAAACTCCTTGTAGAACCAATGCTGTTTGGAGATTAGATTGTGCCACAGAATCAGTATGTTCGTGGAGGGGGGCTATCGTGAGGAGTTCCCTCAGCTTGGAGATGGTTGCCCTTGGAGGGAGCTAAGTCTAGTTCTAAATGAGAGGCTGGGGGACTTGGGAAGAGGCCGCACCTGAGCCAGGTGAACTGGAGTATAGTGGGGAGAGCCATGTCTCAGGACACTGTATTCCTAGAAGCTCTTCAGGGACGAGATCAGGACCTGAGCTAAGACTCAGCATTCTGGTTACTGGTCTGCCCAATGGCTGCAGTGAATAAAGGGGCATCGGGTTCACTCATCAGTCTCCCTGAGCCCGATTGCCTTGAGTCAGTACTGGACATGTGGACCAGCCTGGGGAACCCGGGAACCTGTCAGAGGGCTGCCACTCCTCTGTCCTTTGTCACCGTCATTTCATCTCCAGCATTTGCAGCCATCTTGAGGCTCAGCTGCAGCCCCACAGACTCACGGGGTATTACAGTTTAGCCCTGAGGAAAACACCATACACTAAGTGTTGTCTAGTACTCTGTGGGATTCCCAGCAATACTCTGTGGAAATCTGTGAATTTCTGTTAAAAACCAGAAGTAAACATTTTGATTCTGTCCCTGGTACTAAAAATAAATGTAGGCCAGTGTCCAGGATCAGCGAACAGTTAATGAGTGCTGGAGGGGCGCCTCCAAGCTTGCTTCCGCTGAGCCATAATGAGCCAGAGAGAGCAGTCTACAAGGCAGACCTCACCAGGCCACTCTCCAGCCTACCATTCTTCAGATCAGATTCTGTCCTCTCCGTGGCCCACAAGCCCCTGTAGGGCCAGGTGCACGGCTAACTGCCAGCCTCAGATCTTGTCTGGGTGTCCTCTTCCCCCGGAACCTTGCACTTGGAGCCTCTTCCCCGTGCCTTGCTTTAGCTTACTTCTGGGTCTTAGCACATGTTCCCTCTTCCTGGAATACTCTTCCACCAACCCGTACCATCTCTTTGTCTATTTAACTGTAGTTCCTATTTCAGGTCACCCTCTGCTGATATTCTGGCCCACAGACTCAATTAAATCCTTGCTGGACATCTGGATATTCCCATACCAATATGAAAAGTCTTCCCCCACCATGACACGCAATACAAGCTCTGTGTATTTACCAGGTCCATGTTGGCACAGGAATATATCCGTCTTGTTTACCGCCAACTTTTAAGTTTCATTTTTTATTTTTATTTTTTTCTCCCGTCCTCAAGATCCATTAAAAAATCATTTCATTTTAAAGTTAAATTTGCACATAGTTGAGGGAATCAAATAGTTCTAAAGGCCCATTGTATCTCCTGCCCCCAGAGGCAATACTTTTTAACTGATTATATTCATATTTACCTTTATATTTTTAATTACCATATCATGTTTAATCAAGCTTCACTTTATTGTGAAAGCTTTGCAGATATATCTTTTGCTGAAGGCTGAGATGGTTAACCTTTTTTTTTTTTTTAAAGATTTATATATTTATGCATACAAGAGCTGGGGTGTAGGCCAGATGTGTGCGGGGTGAGACAGAGACAGAATTGGGAGCAGAACAGGCAGATTTACTGAAATACACTGCTGAGGGGAGCAGCAGGTGAGTCAGGAGAGGTTTGCTGCGCCATGTGGGAAGCTCCCTGGTTGGGGATTGAACTTGGGCTGTAGTGGCTGCCAATAGCTTCATGGTGCTGAGACTTAGCGCCACCAGGGAGGTCTGTTAACCTGTTTTTTAGCAATAAAGTACTTTTAAATTAAGGTATGTAATTTTTTGTAAGACATAATGTAACTTCACACTTACTAGACTCCAGTATGGTATAAATATAATTTTTCTGTGCACTGGAAAACCAAACCATTTGCATAATTTGTTTGATTGCCATATTTGCTTTATTTCAGTGGGCTGGAACCAAACCTGCTACTTCTTGATTTTCCAGTTGTAAGCTTGTGCTGATCTCTCAGGATGGATGATGAGTATTTAGGTCTTTTGCACACCCTCCCCTCTCCCTACCTCTCAAGTAGACATCCTCTCCTGCTAATTCAATTAGGTGGGCAGTCATAGCTTACAGCACTGTAATTATGCAAATATTATTCAAAGTGCCTCATGACTTCCTCACTCCTTTCCTATATATTATATTTTTCCTGCAGTTAATAAATACCTGTGAATATTTGCTTAGTTTTCTATGCATTTACCACCAAGTTATCCCAAAACATTCCCCAAACTATCTATCTGTTTTTTCTGTATATTCAAACACATGCTTTCTTTTTAAATTGAAATACATTCAACAGATAACATTGCGTAAACTTATGGTGTAAAACATGTTGATTTGTTTCATTTACATACGGTAATAAGATTGCTGTTGTAGTAATAATGAGCATGGAGATCTTGTTAAATTATTTTTTCTGTGTGTGGTGGGAATATTAAGTTCTTGTCTCTTAGCAAGTTTGACAAGTTCACTACCCCCTGCACTCAATTGCCAGGGCTTATTTACTTCTCTTTGCAAGTCTTAAACAACATCTGTCTTATTCCCCCACCCCCATTCTTTGGTAACCACCCTTTCACTCTGTTTTTACCAGTTTGACTTTTTTAGATTCACAGGTGATATTGTACAGTAATTGTCTTTCTGCCTGACTTATCTCAGCATAAAGTCTTCAAGGTCCATCAGTGTGGTCACAAAAGGCAGGAATGTCCTTTCTCCTGGCTGAATAAAAACACATCCCTTTAAAAAAAATTATTATTATTATTTTTTTTTAAAGATTTATTTTTATTTATACATACAAGCTGGGGTGCAGGCCAGAGGCGTGGGGCGGCGAGAGGGCTCACCAGAGCCAGAGCGGGGAGCAGAACAGGCAGATCAGAAACACACTGCTGAGGGGAGCAGCGGGCGAGGCAGGAGAGGTCCGCCGCACCATGTGGGACTCTCCCCAGCCGGACGTCGAACTCGCGTCGCTGCTGCCGACAGCTCCACAGCGCAGTGCTCAACCGCTGCACCACCGGGGAGGCCCTAAAAAAAAAAAATTATTTATGCTACAAGAGCTGGGGTGCAGGCCAGAGGGGGGGGTGAGAGGGTTCACTAGAGACAGAGTGGGGAGCAGAACAGGCAGATATACTGGAGAGCAGCAGGGGAGGCAGGAGAGGCCTGCTGTGCCCTGTGGGTTAGTTGGGGGGGGTGGGGGTGGGGGTGGAGCGCATCAAACTTGTGCTGCAGTGGCTGGCAAGAGCTTCATAGTGCTCAGACTTAACCCCTTATGCCACCAAGGAGGCCCTAAAACAAGGAGGCCCTAAAAACACATTTTTAATTTCACCTTGAAAGAGTCTTTCTCAAAGCCTCCTGCTGCTCCAATCTGGTTTGTGTGCCTCTTAGCCCTGCTGCACAGGGGCCTCTGCCCCCCTCACCCTAGGGACCCTTGTTACTCCTTTTTAGGCTGCACCCACCCTTTCCTGGATCCCGTGTCCTCTGCTTCCTGGGTCCTTGTTCTGGTGGGTCCTTCCCGAGCAGCTTCCTGAGAGGCAGAGGGAGACTCTGCAGGCAGAAAGGCATCGCCCCTGTGTCTGTCTGATTGACACTCCCGCAGGAGCCAGACTTGGGAAGGGTTTGCTTCACTCCCCTGCAGCTTCCAGAGTTACTGTGGATAAGTCAGAAGCCCTTCTGATTCCCGATCCTTTAAAAAGGACCCTGCCTGTTTGTGCCTGGAACAAAGACGATCTTCTCTTCGCCCGGGGCATCTGCTGTGCCTAGGAGGGTCCACGTTCAGTCACTGTGTTGGGCACCAGTGTGCTTTCAATGTACAATGTGTGTCCTTTGGTCCTGGAAAGTGTTACAGGCAGGGTGAGGGTCACCCCAGCAAAGCAAATCTGCCTGCTTTAATAGGTTCTGGTATCCACCGTATCAAGACAAAACCTTCACAGACAGGAATTTAATGCAGTTAGTGTGTGATAGAAGAGAAAGAATATAGTTTAAAATAGTTTTCAATTAAACACCCACAGTTACCCAATTCCTTCTGGGTAAATGCTCAAACAGGGTTGGCCCAAAGCAGGACCACTGAGGCCTGAGAGCCTGCCACACGTCTAAGGCACCTTCTAGTGGGCACCCAGAGGAAAGGGGCAGAAGGGGCCAGGCAATCCGGAAGGAAAAGAGCAAAATCTAAATCCATGTCAAGGTAGAGGCTGCTGTTGTCAGCCTCCCCACAGGTCTCTCACCCACGTCTCTGTCTCTTTCAAGTGTCTCCTTCCATGCCCCCCAAATATCCCTGGTACAAGTCCAAAGCCAAGAAGTAAGTGTGGCTTCTTCACATGTCTCTGCTCCCTCTGCCTCTTCCAGTCTTCTTTCTCCATGTCTCTCCTCTTCTTCCTCAGCCCTTTTTGAACTTTTTCTAGCTTCTCCTCCCTGCTCACTTCACCCTTCCTTGGGTGAAGCAGGGAATGTGGAATCTCCCTTTTCTATGTCTATCACACTGTTACCATCGAATTCTATGTTTTCTTTCCTCCATTTTCTCTTTTCTATGTAAGTCTTATTCTATTATTCTCTTGGACTATTTGTCTAATTTCTTATCTATTTTCCATCTCTGTCTTTCTGCTCTATTTCCTATGGGATTTTCTTTAACTCTTCTATTGAGTTTTCCGGTTTTTATTTTCATATATTTAATATTCAAGGACACACATACAAAGATAGATATAAACAGTTCAGTAATGATACCTATGCCCTCCCTCAACGGCGCTGAATGACTAAGATGCCCTATTTTATCTGTTCATGAAAATAAAACTCCAGTCTTGTGGGATGCATCTGAGAGGGACCCGGGGTCCAGCTTCTTCTTAAAAAGATTTTCATTTGATCCGATTTATCACAATCTTCACCCCTACTTCTAGATGTGCTCGATGCTGTTCATTCCTGGGCCTTTGGTGATAGGATCTAAGTGGCATTTCAGCCTTGCCCACTGCCATTTAGGACTTAGCTTTCTTGGATCTTCCAAGGCAATTACCAGTTTTCTGCCTCCAACATTTCGTTGCCTTTGTCTATATTCCCATTCTTTGTCCCTGTGGTTTTATGCCCTTCACAAATTAATCCCCATATCTGTCATTTCACTGGGATTTGGGGAGAGAGCAGAGATTAGAGCCCACAACCAACCAGTCAACTGTCTCTTTGAACTGTCAGTCTATCTCCAGTTCCTAGCATATAGCTCAGCAGTAAGCGCCCTAGAAATATTGGTTGGTTGAATAAAATAGCAGAGTCACTGTCTTTCTCATCTTTGGTAACCAAAGGCAAGCAACCCTATAAATGGAAATATCCTTAGTTTTGGTATTTACTGCCTCTTAGCCTGGAGTGCGCAAGCCCATCTGGATTATATATTAGGCAACATTGTGCAATGAAAAAAGGTGGTACCTGGACTCTGCCCACCAGCGAACTGTGCAACCTCGGACTTCCACCGTGAAATCTTCGGCCCTTCTGTAAAGTGGGAACAACAATCCCCTCCGGTGACGGAAGCTCTCGCTTTCTGATGTGGAAAGGTTCAATTCAAAGTGACAATTCTTAGAAAGTCAGAGTTTTACTTAAGCTTAAAATTAGCCTTCACACTTGAATTGCAAATTGGGCCCTAATTAATGCCCTTCAGCGCAAAATCTGTGTTTAACCACAGTTGAAGTTCAGACAGAGATAGCGAGACCTTTCAGCTGAGAGAAAACTAACGTTACTAGGAGAGGGTCTACCGCGTGCTAGCGCCCCTCCTCCTCAGGCCGGTGGACACAGACCTTACCTTGGAAGTTTCTCACAAACATTTATTCTGTGTGCGACCCGGAGACCCAGTACTAAGCGATCCCCCTTCATCCTTGCCTGGCTCCGCCCCCGGCCCGAGAACCGATCTGCTGCGAGGCGCCCAGAGTGGGAGACCCCTTAGTGCCCTCTTGCCAGTAAAACTGTCCGAGTCAGGCCGACCCTGGGTCCCAGCACCGGGTCTTTTCCGGGGAGTCCCCCAGCCAGTCTGCAAAGGATCTCATTTCCTTCAGGGGGAAACTGAGGCAGGGCCCGCTGTGCCCTCTAGGTCCGCCTCGACCCTCCCCTCTGCTCCGATCCCTCCCGGTCCCCGAGCCCCGACCCCAAGCCCCCGCGTTCGCACTCGGGGAACCACCAGGCGCGGAGAGGCGGCCCGGGTCCTCCGCGTGGGCAGGTGAGGGAGGGGCCACGGAGACGGCGCCCCGCCCCGTCCCGTCCCCCGAGGTCCCGCGGCGCCGCCCGCCACCTCCACCTCGCGGGAGCCGCGGAGCGCCGCCGAGCGGCCGGCGGGCGGGCGCTCGCTCCGCCCCCTCCCGGCCAGCCGAGCCGGCTCCCGCCTCCTTCCCTCTCTGCCCGCTCCCGCCTCCCTCTCTTTCCGCTGCGGAGGCGGCGGGAGCCGAGCCTGAGCGGACCGAGCCGCGGCCGCAGTCGGGCGGCGGGCGCAGAGGAGGCGGCGGCGGGGCGGGCCGCGGGCGGTCAGTGCGGCGGGGCGATGGCGATGCGGCGGCCCCGCTGAGCCCGCCAGCTCCGGGCGCCGGGAGCCGGCCGCGCGAGGCGGCCCGGGCCGGACGGCAGCATGCGGAGCGGCGAGGAGCTGGACGGCTTCGAGGGCGAGGCCTCGAGCACCTCCATGATCTCGGGCGCCAGCAGCCCGTACCAGCCCACCACCGAGCCCGTGAGCCAGCGCCGCGGGCTGGCGGGACTGCGCTGCGACCCCGACTACCTGCGCGGCACGCTCGGCTGCCTCAAGGTCGCCCAAGTGGTAGGTACCGGGCGCGGCCCCAGGTGCTGGCGGGCGGCCTAGCCGCGCGCCTTCCCTCCCGGCTCCCGCGTTGGGGGCGCAGGCCGAGCGGGCCTCCGCCGTGCACCCACTTCCCGCTCCTCGAACCTCCTCTCCCTCGTGGGGTCCTAGGCTGCCCTCCTGCCTCCTCTGCGGACGCCGCCCTCGGCCGGAGCCTGTGGCCCTGCCGGCTCAGGTGTGTGCCTCCTACCTGAGCACCTGCCCTCGGGCCTACCTGTCCGCTCCCGCCCTCGCAGTCGCGAGCCAGTTTCATTATTGGGCTTGGTGGTGCGCGGAGCCCGGTGCCGGGGGTCGTGCTGTCTCCTGGTGGTAGTAACTTGTGGCGGGTTTTCAGGGTCCGCACAACCTCCACCTCTCCGGACGGCCCTGGTGGGTCTGCTCCTACCACTGGGGACTGCCCGGTGGCTTGGTTTCCTCCTCGGCGCCCGCCCGGCACTGTGCCGGGCATACTGCAGACGCTCAGTATTTGTTGAATGGAGGCATGGGGAGCCCAGATCGGCCCACAGAGTCTCCCGTTTATACCGCAGAGGTTTGATTTTGCCCAATTAACCTAGAAGGCAGAACCGGCATCCCTGAGCCCTCCGCCCGGCACGGGCATTGCCCAATTGGTACCCAGAGTTAAATCATTCTGGGAGGGCAGCCAGCTTGGGAGGTAACAGAAACAGAGAACTTTCTGTTGGACTTGTCTGCAGTAGAGCTCCTTTCTCAGAATTCTTATTTTTAGCTTCCAGGGTGTTTAGGGCAGGGGCCTGGGCTCTTTTTGCCCCGCTTCTGTGGTTTTGTAACAGGCCTCTCCTGGCAGTTGCTTAGCCCTGGTGTGGACAGCTCAGAAAAAAATCTGCCCATCCAGATATTACCGGTTACAGGTAGGCCTTCCTGTGAGGCCGAGCCGCAAACTTTATAGATTTCTCTGCCAGAGAAGCCATTTGCACCGAGCTACAATGCATGTGCATTTGTTTCTTTCAAGTATTGGGCTTCTTGTGCTTGAGTATATAGATGAACATTCCTTGGGAATAAGATAATATGTGGACACCCTTTAAATAAAGGTCTTGTGTTTGTAAATTGCAGAATCATAGACTGTTTTATCTCTTTTGGGTGGAAGGCTTGCCTGCTTATGGCCTGAGGGTAGTTTTGAAGAGCTCTAAGACGAATGGAGCGAGGTATCTCTCTCCAGAATTTTAAAGTGATCTTATCCCTTAAGCTGGAACGTTCTCAGAGATATATTGGTTATATAGTCAGCCATTGCTGTTTGCGGAGAATGGAGGAGGGGGAGGTGTGTAACAGCCTTTTAAAAGACAAGCTGGTCAGTGTTTGAGTGCAGCACCATCAGGATCAGGGAGGAGCAGGGTGGGAACTTGGAGCCAGGTGGAATATAGGGCCTTGTTCAGTGCCTTGCTTTGTTTTCTCTTAAGACGTTTGAAAGTAAATAGAATTCATCACTCAAAGAGTCTGATCTAAGAATGAAACCCAGTAGTTTGTATAAAATGGTAATTATCGCCTTGTTGCTGGAACTTTGTCACCTAAGGCCAGAAATGGAGGCGAGTGGTGTTTGTCATTGGCTTTTTGTAAAGTGCTATTTTGTATTGCAAGAGCCTTAGTTTTGATGGGAAGAGCTTTGGGTCCCAGCCCTCACTCTTGCTTGACTCTGCCATTTGTCTGATCTCTAGATTTAAATAGAGGTCATGTGTGGGTGAGTGAGGATGGGGACCGTCTTGAAGGTGTGGAGACTTGAAAGAGCCTCCCATATACTTGACTTTTCCATCTTGATAGAAATTGAGGACTGTAAGGGAAGATCCCCCTCCAGCTCCAAGAAATTGGACTCTAAACTGAAAAAGAAAACAAGAAGTCATTATGAAGTTCTTTCTAAGATGTTATAAAGCTCAGAATCCCATCAGGAAATTCAGATAATAGAAGTTCAAATTCTTGGCTTTGAGAAAAATTTGGCTTCTTTCATTTCAGCTTTTATAGACTTTTTTGGTGGTCTGTGGCCCACTACAGCCCATAGATCTTTGGCATTTCAAGGCAGCAGCTTCACCGACACCTGAGAGCTTGGGAGAAATGCAGAGTGAGAGGCCTTGTGGGCCTTCTGAATCATGAGCTGCCTTTTAAGGAGATTCCCCAGGTGGTTCACAGGCAGCGAGTTTCCTCACCTGCCTGCAACCTTTTAGGTTAAAGACCTCACACAGGTGCTAGCATTCAGTTCTCTACCAGAAACAGTAATGAATGGTCCACTTCAAGGCTGAGGTTTCTCTGTAAAATGAACCTATACCTCTCTCAAAGGATCATGAGATTGAAGTAGTAAGGAGTTAACACCCAGCTTTTGGGGCTGAACATGTAATAAATGTTAGTTATCATTGATGCAAATTATAATTTCTTTTCTCTGTAATTGAGGAGAATTTGAATTGAATTGAATTGAAATTCCTATAATTTCACTCAAGAAACTTGGTGGAAATGCTAGCTTCCCATCATATTTACATATTTGAATGAAAGATAGCTTACTTCCTCCTGATTTAAAAGTTAAATTGGTGTTTTAAATGGAATGTTCTTTGGTAGTAAAACTAATCTGAAAGAGTATGAAAATTAGCATTTTCATAGATTATGTCTTTTAAAAATGAAACTCGTACCTATCTCTTAGTTGGGGAGCATGTCTCCTGTGGCTGTTTCACCCTGTAAAAATGTACTTTTTGTGGAAAAAGAGTGTGAACTATTGACTTAAATTCTTCTTCCTTTTTGTGAATGTAGATTCTGTAAGTGTTGTTTGGTTTTTAGCTTCCAGACCTCATTCAAGGAAATAGTTAATGTAGGCTTATTGTTATTTCTCCAGCAACTTGGTTGAAAACAGTTTTGCTCTTGGGATGGAGCAGGCATGCCATCAAATACACCATGATGTAAGCTTACTCTACTGTTGTCGTCCCCATTTATGGATGAGGAAATTGGGGCACAGATGTGGTGAATCCTTCAAGGTCTCGCGGCTGGGTGTGGGGGAGCTGGGATTTGAACCCCGGCAGTCTGGACTGGGAGTGTGCTCTTTCCGCTTCCCGCACACATTACTTTGAGTTGTTCCACACAGCAGAGCAGGAGATCTTGAGCCCAAGGGCCCTCTAAGGGCTTTGGGCAGCCTGTCCCCCCTTGGGGCGACTCACATGCTGAAACTGTAGCTCCAGCTTGTTGGGTTTCGATTTCGCAGTCATCAGTGGGCTGTTCTGAGGAGTGGTGTTCTGCTCCAGGCCCACAGACCTCTTCTCCAAAGTGCCAAGAGCAGAATCAGCATTTCAGTTCCAGACAGACCCCCCAGGGAGCTCTTCTGCTTCAGTTACCTTTCGTGAGTCCCGCCTGTGCCTGATTGACCAGCTGACGTTGCATTGCTTTTGCTTAGAGCTTTTTATAACAAATTTGGGTAAGAGCAGATGTTTAAATCACATTTTAGCTCTCCTGATCGACTTGAAATATCCATCGAGTCTGAGCTTCCTTGTTGGGTGGTAATGACTGAACATTTTAGGAATTGGAAGAATTAGGGGGTAGGAGCTTTCTTAGATAGTTCAAAGACAGGTGATACTGGCTTGAAGGGGTTGGGTAATAACATATCTTTTATTTGATGGAAACCTTGTTGGTTTTTCAGCTCAAGCTGGTCAGCATAGTCCCGCTCTGTCCTCTCTGTGTGATGAGGGTAGGGCAGTGCAGGGCACGCAGATGATGACAGGTGAAGAAGTGGGTTTCACCGCTTTGGAGTCTCAGAGCTCCCTGAAGGTGGCCTCATTTTCTCTTATGAAGATTGTGGTTATGTTTGAAAGTTGTTTTCCTGGTCAGGGACTTAGAATAAAGTGCTTTTTAGCAGAAAAACAAAGTTAAAGCTACTTTTACAGTTTTGTGATGATTAAAACTAGGAAAATCATCATCTAAGACTTCAGAGAAAGCGTTCAGTACACATCTGTTTTATAAAACCAGACCGAGACAGTTCAAGAAGAGAACACCACAGGCCATTTGCCCTCACGAACATAGATGTGAGAGTCCGCAACAAAAATGGAACCCAACAATTTTATGTGAAGAATAGCTTACCACAGTCAATTGTGATTTTTCCCAGAAATAAAAGGCTGATTCAGTTTTTGAAAATCAATAGATGTCATCCACCCTGTTAACAGCTTAAAGAACAAAACCCACATAATTATATCAATTGACGCAGGAACAACATTTGACAGAATTCAACATTCTTTCATGATAAATGCTGCCGGCAAACTATGAAGAGAAGGGAACTTCCTCAACCTGAAAAAAAGCATCTACCAAAAATTGACATGTAACATATTTAGTGGTGGAAAAATGATTGCTTTCCCCTTAAGATGGGGTTCAAGAGCATGACCTTTACCCTCACCACCGATATGCAGCATCATAACGGAAGTGCTAGCCAGTGCAAGAAAAGAAGGGCCAGATTGGATAGAAAGAAAAACTGCCCCTACTGGCAGATGGTGTGACTGTCTATGTAGACAGTCCCACAGGAATCAATAAAAACCTCCTAGGAAAAATATGTGAGTTAGCATGGTAGCAGCTTACAAAAGCATGACATAAAAATTAAATCCTGTTTCTGTATTCCAGTGATCAGTAAAAATGGGAAACTGAAATTAAAACAAACCACCACCAAATCCCCCTAACAGTTATAATAACTCTGAAAAGACCAAACACTTTCGGTGTAAATCTAGTAAAACATGTACAGGATCTACACACTGAAGCTACACAAAACACTGATGACGGCATCCCTGGTGGTGCAACGGGTTAAACGCCGCACTGTGAAGCTGTCCAGAGCCTCTGCAGCACGAGTTTGATCCCCGACCAGGGAGATTCCCACATGGCGCAGCACATCTCTCCTGCTGCTCCCCTCAGCAGTGTATTTCCTTTAGTCCATCTGTCTGTTCTGCCCCCCACTCTGTCTCTGGTGAATCCTCTCACCACCCCACACCTCTGGATTACATCCCAGCTTGTGTGCATAGATAAATCTTTAAAAAACAAAGCACTGATGAAAGAGACCAAAGATAGCTAAGTGGACAAAAATGCTGTGTTCGGGGATTCGAAGACTGTCAGTTCTTCACAAATCGATCTGTAGGTTAAACACAATCCCAGATACTCAGCAAGATTAAAAAAAAATTATTTGTAGAAGAACTGGGGTACAGGCCAGAGGTGTGGGGGATGAGAAGTTTCACCAGAGACAGAGTGGGGAGCAGAACAGGCGGATCAACTGAAATACACTGCTGAGGGGAGCAGCGGGCGAGGCAGGAGAGGTCTGCTGCACCATGTGGGAAGCTCCCTGGCCAGGGATCAAACTCAACCCCTGCACAGCCAGGGAGACCCTCTCAGCAAAATTTTTTAGAGACAAACTGATTATGAAATTCATATAGACAGTGCAGCTGCTAGGCCCCGAGGGATCATGAAGGTCAAGGTAGAGTGTTCAGGGCAGACACAACCACTTTAATGCTCCTGGGCCGGGGAGCGAGGGGATGGGTTCTGGGAGTGTGGACCTTATGGCTCTTATCACCATGAGGCTTTTATCCAATGACCTGTTTACTTCTGACCACAGACAACTCCTTGCTCAGCATCTGGGCCTGCTGACAGTGCTGCCTGCACCCACCAGCCCTCCTCCCAAAGTGCTCAGCACGGATAGGTCTCCCCCAGGCAATCACGCAGACCTGTTGGTTCTCCAGATTCTCTCTGGAATGATCCAAGTTGGGAAACAAGGTGACTGAGGGCTGAGGTGCAAGGGAGCCTCAACGTTTTATAGCTTGACTTCTCATGTATTTTGAGTTGTCTACTGGGTGCAAATGCCCCTGTCTTTAAAATTGACTAGGACATTAACTAGTTTTATCTGTTCCTTAGTATAGATTAGCCTTAAAGCTGATACAGGGACAACAATTTTTAATTAACCTTTTATTACTTCCCTTACTTAGGAATTTGGAAATTCTTGGGAAGCGTTACTTAGATAATACAGACCTCTGGAAGAAACTTGAAACATTTTTTTTCAATGCATTTTTCTATTAAAAACAAGCACAATTATTGTAGGTGCTTAATGATAAAGTTCTTGATGTTAATGACAAAATTTCTTTGATTTGATTTCATTTATTAGTTACAACAGGCCATTAAAGGAAATTAGGAAAAAAATCTGAGTATGACAGGCGTAAATGAAAAGAACTGGGGGATTTTTCATCTCCAAAGCCTGCATAAGACCACCTGTGGCAAACTCCTGTGATCATGGTTCCTAGATTTTTTGCCCGTGGGAAGAATGTATCAGTAAATGTCCTGCATTCTTCCCTGGAATTACCATTGCTTTTTTTTTTTTTAAAGATTATTTATTTATGAATACAGGAACTGGGGTGTAGGCCAGAGGTGGGGGGGCGGTGGGTGAGAGGACTCACCATGGACAGAGTGGGGTGCAGATAGGCGGATCCACTGAAATATACTGCTGAGGGGAGCAGTGGGCCAGACAGGAGAGGTCTGCTGCGCCATGTGGGCCAGCTCCCTGGCCGGGGATTGAACTCATGCCACTGTGGCTGGTGACAGCTTGAATTACCATTCCTTTAAAACATTTTTTAAAAAGATTTATTTATTTATGCATAAAAAAATGGGGTGTAGGCCAGAGGTGTGGGAGGGGTCAGAGGGTTCCCCAGAGATAGAGTGGGGAGCAAAACAGGCAGATTGACTGAATTACACTGCTGAGGGGAGCAGCGGGAGAGGCAGGAGAGGTCTGCTGCACCGTGTGGGAAGCTTCCTGGCTGGGGATCGAACTCGTGCTGCAGTGGCTGCAGAGAGCTTCATAGGCTGAGACTTAACTCCTTGTGCCACTAAGAAGGCCCCTTCTTTTAAAATTTTAAGGAGTGTACTGTCTAGATCAAAGGGTATTATCTTTAGATTTCTGAACACTTTTAAAAACTATGAACTTGGTCAACATTTCTCCCTACAATATATCTGAAGGTCTGTTTCTTCAAGTCTCAGTGCTTACCCAGAGTACTTACCCTGGGAAATGGGGAACTCAAGAAGTCCGTCTGGCGCCTCTGGGTCACTGGGCTAAAATAATACTTTCTTGACAGCCCTGGAGCACCTTTCTTCTTAGTAAAAGTGTGGTAAGAGCCTTCCCCAGTTCACAGCACTAAAGAGGAGGCTTACAGGCTTACAGGAATACATTGTACATGCCCTGCTGAATCCATGGTGCTTCTCCCTCCACCCCCTGCTCCCACCCCAGAATAGACACCTACCTGGATGCTCGAGAGGCTGTTCCCAGTCTAGAGATGCAACTGCATAAACCCAAGTGCCGCAAATATGTGATCCGCAGCATTAAGGGCTGAGGTCGGCTCATTATTCTCGGATGGTCCTGTCAGCTCCCGGCTGTTGAAATAAGCTGACGTACCACTGGCCTTTACCCTTAGCCGCTGTCTCTGCCTCTTTGTCCTTAGCCTGAAAGTCGCTTCAAATCTCTTTGTAAGGTGATGTCAGATTTCTTTGGAAAATATGGCTGTTTGTTAAAAAACAGCAGTAGTCCAAGGTCTGTGACTGTGGTCACAGATGTTAAACTTTCCTTGTTCGAATATTTTCTCAGAAATATCTCAGTTTCTATACTGCCTCATCAGACCACAGATAAGAACAGCCTAAGTTTTAAAACATTATTTTAAATTGTGGAAAGTATTTCAAGCATGGAGATGATAAAGATTCACTTAACAGGAGCCTGTGTATGGAGGATGTGTCTGATACTTTTGTGTGGAAAATAAGATTATTCCTGGGGGACAGGCTGTGTGTTCAAGAGAAGTAAAAAGCAGGATGAGATGAGCTGGGGTTTGGATTTACTTGCCAGGGCACCCCAGAGGAGGACAGACTGGGAGAAGGGGGGAGCAAGAGAACAAGGAGCTGGGCCAAGGGGATGTCCTCAGGGTTTTGCGTGGTGACAAAGAGTCAGTTTAAACGTCACAGATTCAGTTCAAAGTGGTCCAGAGCTGCGCGCACCCCCACAGTGTGCAGAGGAGGGGAAGGAAGGGGCAGACTTCAGAAAATGACACCTGGGAGGGAAGGAAAAGGGCACAAAATGGAATAGAAAAGAACACAAGGGACCATGAAGATGGATCACGGGTGAATTGGTGGTGGGCTACCCAAGGGGAATACAAAATGTAAAAGACATAAATAAAAATAAAAATATATGTTTAAAAAAAAAAAGAAAGAAAATGACACCTCCTTTGGGAGATCTTGCTTTTTCAGTATCTGGAGACTCTTATTTTCATTTTTGTGTGCAATATTCTCACAGGGGAGCCCTGCCCTCCTCTCAGCGCCTCTGTGTGTGGCCTTGTCTCCTCTCCTGAAATGGTGGGCTTTGTCCCGATTTCAGAGTGGGGTGGCCTGGAAGCCCGAGAGTTTACTAATGTAGAAATGGGGTATTGATGAGATCGAGGAGCTGGGTACTAATTGAGTTTCAAAAACGTCTGATATAAAGTGCATCCAACAGGATAAGGCTAATTTATTTTTTGACAGGAATTTGATGGTACTGATTATTTCATGTCGATCAAAAGGTTTGATGAGCATTTTGATGAACATGCTCTGCCTCCCAGTCTGTCATTCCAGGCTTATTCTGCCCTCCCTCCCTCAAATGCCCACTTGGCTGTGTTCTTCCCAACTGCTCAGCTCTGAGGAGACCTCCCCTCACCACTCGTAACACTTTGTGTGCCGGTGCCCTTTAGATTTACCAGCCCTTGGGGCCCACCATTTTCTGTGCCACTGCATGAATAGTATAAGCATTTAATAAAACACACACAACTCCTGAACTACTGGATATATTTTAATGAAAATTTAAATGCATAGAGATTATATACCAGAGTAATCGATTAGAGTGTGGTATTGTTCAAAACATGTCCCTCTATGGAGTGGAACACAACAAAATCCACAAATAAAGCGGGTTTCACGTCTCTTTTTCTTGGCTGCACATACTCTACATGGTCTGAGGAATTTCCTTGCTCCCAGCACTTATTATTTTCTCTACTTTATGCTTTTTCATGTCCATTGAAAGTCTTCCTGCTGGGTCCATCTTAGAATTTCATTTTTGCTCATTCCCCTTCTGTTCTCAGCAGCCATGATGTCACAGGTTAAAAAAAACTGTAATATCTCTCATAAAACACCTTACGCTTTCACCAAACAATGTGTAAAGCTTCTAGACTGAGTACGATCAAAGAAATAGCTCCTAATAGTTCCAAATAAATCCACCGTGGCGTGAAAAACCAGAGACTAGATGAACACGTATTAATATGTGAGCGGCCACCTGGTACTGGTGACAAAAACATGTACTAATACGTGAGCGGACCACAAAGTGTTAACTCTCCTCATCCCCATCCTTCATCCCCCTCTCCCAGCTCACTCTTTACCACCTGAGGGAAATGTCAGCTCCAGGAGTGTGGAGAGGTTGTTTTAAATTCCCTGCTGTATCCCTAGTGCTTGAAGCAGCCCCTGGCACATAATAAGACGCTGAAAAACAGTTGACTTATACATACCTGTTTAATAAAAGAAAAGAAAAAGTAACGAATTATTACTTAACGTAGTTTATAAAGTAAAATTATTTGAAAGCATGGAACCCATAAAGGCAAAAAATATATATACATATATTTATGAATAAATAAACTTCTAGACTCTGATCTAAATGGAGAGAATGTCTGGAAGTAAAATGCCATTATGCCTTTTTTTGTTTTAAACTGTGTTTTAAAAGTATATTTACTGCTACTAGGAAATGAAGCTTTTGCTCAGGAGAGAAATTTTTGTAAAAGACAGGGGGCATAAGAGGCTTTTTACTTTTTGCCAAGCTTTGCCAAACTTTTTGCTTTGGAAAGTGTACCAGGAAAAGCAGGGATTCTGTGCTTGTTGTTAAAGTTGTCTGGGCTCTGATGTCAGGAAAGAGGGCTACTCAGGACCTGCCAAGCCGCTGTCTTTTGATAATTCTTAAACACTTTATAGCTGAAGAGAGAGTCGCAACTGGGACTAACTAAGGCTGAGGGTTCTAGTGGCTGTTTTCATAAAATAAATAAAAGAACAGCAATTCCAAGGGCCTTGGGGAGGGAGGCACCCATCTGGAGAGCGCTATAGGAACAGTAGTCATTCAGCATTTTGACTCTGAAGATTTCAAATGATTGGTTAAATTTGGGAGTCAAATGGGTTAATAAACACTCAAAATGTTCTGAGTTTAATCAAATGTGGATAGTTTTGGATGATTTCTTTCTTGCCACTACAATTTGATGACTGGCATAGTGGACGCCTTCATTTTTGTGGTTTCCCATTTATTCCAGCATAGCTATGAAAAACAGTTTAAGGCTAAAAGATTTTTGTGCTAGCGAAAAAAAAAAAAAAACCCTCAGGAACAATGATTTCCAGCGGTAGCTGCTTCTCTAGCTTGTCTACTTTCTCTCAACCACCTTTAGTCCCAAACCCTTATTCATGTATGTAATTTGAGATTGAGTTGGCAAAAGAACTTTAGGATTTGAGCAAGATCAATTCAAGATCTGTAGAAATTCCACCATTTTCTCCCCCCTTAAGAAAAATCTATGCTTGCTATATGTTTGAATGCCTCCGTTGGGATAGGTGCTGCTAGATATCAGGAAATAGGATGCAAATCCCAGACCCCAAGGGGTTCACAGTCCACTTGGGGATGAGGGTTGGGTGTGGGGTGGCCAAGTGCTCTAGTAGGTGGGAACACCGGACTTGACAAGGAAGCTCTTGTGGCCTTGTGGGAAATAGGCACATTACCTAAGCTGTCTGGCCAGAGGCCAGACTAAGGTGTGGCGTGTCCCCTGGAGAAGGAATGTGTACCAGGTGCGGGGGG
>PVIJ01001113.1:0-74817 GCA_004024925.1 Scalopus aquaticus | reverse complement strand
TGGTTTTTGAACACTTGACATGTGACTGGTATGAATTGAGATGTGCATACGTATAAAACACTAGGTTTCAGAGAACGGGAAAAAGGATAACATCTCAGTAATTTTTACATTGGTTATGTGTTGAAATAACATTTTGGGATAGACGCAATATGCTATTAAAAGTAACTTCCCCTGGTTTTAAAAATTTTTTGAAGTAACATTGGTATATAACATTATATAGGTCGCAGGTGTTCAGGATTAGAATTCAGCACCTGTGTATACTACATTATGATTCCACCAGAAGTCTTAATTTCTATTCTCCACCATTTCATTGACACTGATATACTCACTTTCCTTCCCCCTACCCCTCTTGGAACCACCAGTCTGTCCTCTGTACCTAAGATTAGCTTTTGTTTGTTCATTAGTTTTGTATCTTTATATTACACACATGAGTGAAACTACTTGGTATTTGTCTTACTGCATCTAACTTATTTCTCTTAGGGTATTAGCCTCAAGGTTGAACCATGTGGTGGCAAATGGCAAGATTTCTTTCTTTTTTTTGGCTGTGTAGTATTCCATTGTATGTGTGTATATATGTATGTAAAGCAACCTGCTAGGAGAAGAAGATATTTGCAAATCATATACCCAGCAAGGGGTTATTACCCTGAATATACTCATGCAGCTCAACAACAAAAAGACACAATTAAAAAATGGGCACATATATATGTGTATGTGTTTGCATACACACACACAGTGATATATGCCATATCTTCTTAATCTATTTATCTGTTGATGGGCATTTAGATTGTTTCCAAATTTTGTCTACTGAAGATAATGCTGGAATGAACATAGGGGTGTATGTATCTTTTCAAATCCCTGCTTCTGTGATGTCTGGATAAATACCCAGAAATGGATGAACTGGGTTACACGATATTGCTAGTCTTAATTTTTGAGGACTCTCCGTACTGTGTACTGCTTTTTTTTTTTTTTTTTTTTTTTTTTTTTTTTTTTTTTTTGCTGCTACACTAGTTTACATGCCCACTCACAGTGTTTGAGGGTCCCTTTTCTCCGCATCCTTGCCAACACTCTTGTTTCTTGGCTTTTGATAATAGTTGTTCTTATAGGTATGAAATGTTATCTTATTGCGGGTTTGACCTGCATTTCATAATAAGTGGTGGTGCGCATTGCTTCCTGTGCCTGCGGACCAGACCATCTGCGTGTCTTCTTTGGAGAAATGTCTATTTGTATCCTCTGTCCATTTTTAATTGTGTCTTTTTGTTGTTGAGCTGCATGAGTATATTTGGGGTAATAACCCCTTGCTGGGTGTATGATTTACAAATATCTTCTTCTCTTAGCAGGTTGCTTTACATTTTGGTGTTAGTTTCTTTTGTGGTGTAGAAGCTTTATTTTAAAAAAAGGTTTTATTTATGCATACAAGAACTGGGGTATAGGGGTGTAGGCCAGAGGGTGGGGTGGTGAGAGGGTTCACCAGAGACAGAGTAGGGAGCAGAACAGGTGGACTGACTGAAATACACTGCTGAGGGGAGCAATGGGTGAGACAGGAGAAGTCTGCTGCACCATGTGGGAAGCTCCCTGGCCGGGGATCGAACTCATGCTGCAGTGGATGCAAATAGCTTCATAGTGCTGCGACTTAACCCCTTGCATCACCAGGGAGGCCCAGAATCTTTTTTATTTGATAGAGCTCCACTTATTTTTTTTGCTTGTTTTCCTTGTCATTGATGATGAGTCCACATTGCTAAAGCTGATGGTGAAGCATGTACTGCCTATGGTTTAGAAAGTCTCTACGAAGCTGGAGACAGTGCTGGTGGAGGATGGAGGGAGGTAAAAACTGAGACTTGATTATCCATCTGTTTGCTTGAGCCAGCAGACTTCAAAGTATCTGGGCTTGGAAGAATTACTGACCACCTTATAGCAGCTGATACAGAATACTGGCAGTCTTTTGCACTTTAGCTTGTTTGTGGGTATTAAAACATACTTTATTTTTAAAAGATTTTATTTATTTTTTAAGTTTTATTTATTTATGCATACAAGAACTGGGATGTAGGCCACAGGTGTGGGGTCATGAGAGGCTTCACCAGAGACAGAATGGGGAGCAGAACAGGCAGATTGACTGAAGTACCCTGCTAAGGGGAGCAGCGGGAGAGACAGGAGAGGTCTGCTGTGCCATGTGGGAAGCTCCCTGGCTGGGGATTGAACTCGTATTGCGCTGGCTCTGGATAGCTTCATAGTGCTGAGACTTAACCCGTTGCACCACCAGGGAGGCACTAAAGCGTACTTTTTTTTTTTAAGTTTTTATTTTTGCCTATAAGAACTGGGGTGCAGGCCAGAGGTGTGGGGCGGTGAGAGGGCTCACCAGAGACAGAGTGGGGAGCAGAACAGGCAGCTTGACCGAAATACACTGCTGAGGGGAGCAGTGGGCGAGGCAGGAGCGGTCTGCTGCGCCATGTGGAAATCTCCCTGGCTGGGCATTGAACTTGTGCTGCAGCCGCCGACAGCTCCACAGCGCTGCTCTTAACCTGTTGTGCCACCAGGGAGGCCCCCTAAAGCATACTTTTAAAAAGATAAAATGATTCTCATATAAATCTTGAGGATCTTATTATTTAATGAGGGAACCAGTAAGATAACACAACCTGTCCAAAGGAAAACTCCAAGAGCAGGTACTTATATACCATAGGGTGAATGTTTCTGGCCTGGAGCAGGCTCTGTTGTCTCTCCACCAGACAGTTCATGTGCCTGAGTTAGATGAGAATCATCTGAGTTGCTGTAAGTTATGTGCAAGTGAGCAGAGCAGCAAAATATCTCCAAGACAATGAAAGGCACAAAACCTACAGGATAAGATAACTTGGAAAGTTACATTCTAACAAGACCCATTTTTCCATAGATGATAGTGATCTTTTTGGTCCATTTCAAAGTCTTTCACAGTTTATCCTGAGATGGGGGGAATCTATGGGGAGGGGTCTGGGTGGATTGGCTTTTATCCAGTTCATGTGTGTTAGAGCTGGATAACACACTTTTGTTCACCAGTTTCTTCTCCGGCCTGCACTGTTGCATCTCCATCACCTACACTTACCATGCCGTGTAGGCCTCAGCCCTGCCTTTAGGGGCCCGAGTCCTGTTGGAAGGGAAAGGCATACAGGAAAGAGGATTGTTACCTGCATGGGGTTGGTGTGAGGAAATAGGAGGTGCCCAGATGGAGCCTGGCCATGGGACGTCCTCAGTGAACTTGCTGTTCCGTCATCATTAATGCCGGTGGGTTCTGGTCAATTCACACTCCCATTCAGTTTCTCTCTGCAGAAATCTGCCACCTCAGCCCGGCCGGAAGTCCCTTGTTCCCCCACTTGCTGCTCCTATGAGGCCGCTCCAGCCCTTCGCCCAGCCGGAGGATATTCCAGAAGTGAGTGGGCCAGGCGAGGCAGGTCCACTCGCTGCACTTCCTGCTGGCCTCCCTCCCTCCCCTTCTCCTTCTTAAGGTCACTAATCCAATCAAGAGAGCCCTATCCCCCTGGCTAATTACCACCCCCCACCCAGGTCCCATCTCTAAATACATTTGAAGTCAGGGCCTCAATATGTGGATTTTGAAGGGGATGGGGATGGAGTTTAGACTTTAGCAAGTGAGCGCATGGTATAAATCAGCTGCGGAGTTTGAAGATGGCTCAAGATAGAAACCCATAATTTTAGGTAAGAAGGAATCTTGAAGCCCCTCCTTTATTTTACATGTGAGGAACCTGCCCCCTGGAGGACCTGAGACTTGCCTGTGGCCGCCTGGCTGCTGGTGGCACTGGCGCCTGTGCCCCAGGCTGGCGTTCCTGCCTCGTAACCAGCTGCTGCTGTTGGGTGAGAGTTTTTTTCCTTTCTGTGAAGCCAGATGTGGGGCAGCTCTGTGAATTCTCATCATCTCTCTTATCCTTTATATAGCTATGGGGAGAGACAGGCACGTTTTAGGAAAGACTTTATATGACAAATTGTGTCCTTCCCTGTGTTGTTCTCTTCGAGTGCAGATATTTAACCAGCCCAGGCAGATGGCCCAGTGGATGTGCTAGACAGCAGGTCGCTGACATGGGAGCTGCGAGGTCTGGGGTCTAACAAAACCCTGCTGTCTCGCAGCTGTAAAATTGCCTTTCAGTTTGATTTCTCGGATAATCAGTTGACCAGCAAGTGGGTCTGTGTATAGATATTTTTTTGAGTATGGTTTTGGGTCTGAGATTGGGGATGAGATTCCTTCTTATCACCGGTAACTGCATCCACGTGGCTCTCTGCATGAGCTGGGATGACGTGATGGTAGAGATGCTGATGAAGATGCTACTGGTGTTTCTCGAAGGGAGGTTGTTGGTTTTTGTTTGTTTTTTAATTTAAAGAGTCACAGCCAGCGTTTATTACTCAAAGATAGTTTTGGCAAGGTAGTCGAGGAAATGTACTTGCTTCACCTTCACTAGGTGCTTTGGGAAAGCATCAGCTGCTGGTGTGACTTTGGGCGCTGGAGGCTGCCTAGCTGGTGAGAGGAGGGAAGCCCCAAAGAATGGCTAATCATCAGCTGGAGGAAGCCCGGCCCACGGGCAGCCTGTGGCGCCTCCTTCTCCTTCGTGTCCAGCTCCACTGTGTTCCACCCGTGGCTCCTTTTCTTTTTCTAATGGATCGTAAAGTCTCCCACTGTGTTAGAACACATCAATATAAATGAAAACAAAGCTAGTCACCTGCTTACAACAGTAAACTTCTTAATACTTAATGCACAGATCAAGACCTGCCAAATACAGGATTTAGCCAAATTGGTTCAGCAATATTATTGTCATAGAGGAACAAAGCGAGTCCTGGACATCTTACTAGAACAGCTGGTCAGGTTGTGCACTCACAGTGGGTCTGATAGGGTGAGAGAGGCTGAGATCCAGACTGTGGACTGTGCTCGCCAAGGCACATGCCCTGGCAGCTGGGCAGCGCCCACTGGGAGGAAGGGTTGCCTGTTCCTAGTTCGTCCGCCTGCAGGGGGACTGTTTTCAATATGCTGGTCTCTTGCTGAGCTGAGACCAGTGTTTCTAACTGTCACAAAGGTGTTGTATGGGACAGCTATGTCTTGATTATTGAATCAGGAAACATTTCAGAGACTCGGCTTAGCAGTGATATTTGGATAGGAGTATATATTTTATAAGACCAAATAAAGCAAAAATAAGCTTTAAATATATTCCAGATATGGTATTTTAAACAGATTTATTTTGAATTAATGAGCTCGTGTAGGGCCTTCCTGCCTATTGTTCGGTCTTAGATGATGATGTATTTAATACTCTGTGGCTCTGAAGGAAAACAAATGAAAAGATACTTGCTGAGGCATTTCAAGAAGAACTCCTGTGTTGTTGAAATCAAACACTTTCAGTCCTGCTTGGAACCTAAATCACCAGTAGAACATCTGTCACACAATCGGCAGATGAGGGGTGGTAGAAGCCGGAGCGGGTAAACTGATGCGCTTCCCACCCTGGGGGTCCTGTTGGGGTGTGTGCACTTAGTGCCCTTTGTGATGGGCTTGGCGGCTGCTCCCAGGGCTGGCCCGTCCCCACAGTGCTGGTTGGCTCTGAGTTGCTGGGGACAAACAAATGGCTTCCTGTGGGTTTACTGCAGGACCAGGGGAACCAGGCCGTGGAAGGGACCCTGGGAAGCCCCAGCCGCTGGGCCTCGTGGATCCTGGGAATTGTACCTCAGCCAGTGCCTTGCTCAGTGGGACGCAGCTTTTATTCCCGGCTGTTGGTTAAAGTCCGTTTGTGGCTCTTGGGCCCCAAAGGGCCCATGTTCTCTCTTCACGGACTGGAATGTGATCTAGTCACATCTGAAAGAGAACACTGCCAGCCTGGCCTGCTTATGGAGGAGTCTGTGCACCGGTTTATCTGCAGGGGAGCGTCTGCCTTGGTCTGAGGATTTGGGGGCCAGAAGTGACGTGGCACAGGGGCCACGGCCGCCGTGGAGGCCAGCAGAGGGAGTGATGTCCCTCAGGTAGCCAAGGCTGGCTGCCCATCTGAGGGAATCCCCGGAGTAAGTCTGGTCAAGGACCTGCGGGGAGGTTGAAAATCATGGTATAGTCGGGTGGTTTTCTTGAAAAGCGTGAACCCCCTGCTTCGTTGCTTCGAAGGAGAGAAAACTGGCTGAGGAAAGTGCTGTTTTAGAGTAGGCGGCCTGCAGAGAGGAGTGTGTCACAAACATTGCTGCCGACTTGCTCCCTGGAAGGAGTGCCTCAGTATCAGGCCTAATGGAGCCAACCACATTTCACTGTTAAGCAGCTGCACAGTCACGCTGAACAGCACTGGGACCCTGCAGCATGTCCACGGAGGTGTTTTTCTGCATCGCGTAACCCACAGGGCGGCCCTGACAGGTCAGAGGAACCATAGAGGAACACTTAGGCGAGCTGCAGATGTTGCATTTTCTGGTAGAGACCTATGACACACATTGTAAATATATCCTGAGAGATGGTCTATTGCAAGTGTTTATCAGGTCCGTCTGCGCTCTCTGCTGCCCACTTGCTGATGGCGGTAGAATCCCACAGAGCCGCTCATTGGCCTAATTACCACTGTCTCTTTGGGTGGAGCTTCCCCAGCCAGGCCAAATTAGAGGCACTGGGCCAGCGTGGGTTGGCAGCCTTTGGGTCAGGTGCCCAGTCCTCTTGTGTGCTCTCTTGAGCTCGTCCTCTGGAGCCGGGTGCCCAGTCCTCTTGGGTCCTGAGCGCGACACCCTTGGGATGGGGAGGACAGGGAGCGGCAAGGGGCTGGAATAGCCAACGCTTGGAGGCGACAGCCAGCACGCTGGCCTTTTCCTGTGAAGTGACCGTTACTGTCTCCATCACACAGGCCTTCGCTTCAGCTCCAGCCCTTCCTTCACGGCTCTTGCAAACTTCCTGCCCTCCCCACCCCCCGTAGGTTCCGTCCCTGCCTTTGTACCATGTTAGGGCCACCCTGCCGCCTTCTCACCAGCCTCATTTCGTCCACATGCCTTTGCCACTTGCCTGACTTCCTACCCCTTCTTGTTCAGAGATGCCAGGAAAGTCACCCCTTCTCTAGAGAAACCTCCCACACTTTTCCTCTTCATGCTCTAGCCACACGTCTGGTAAAGTGTCTTGGGAATCTGGCACTGTAGGAGGTTTACAAAGCTCTTTTTTGCCAAGGAGGGCACAGTCTAAGTCATACATAAATTGACCTGTAATATAAATGTCTCATTTTTTAACTTGAATGTTAAAATGGAAAAACCCAAACAAACCATGTGTTCTCATTAGAAAAGTATCTATGTCCGTTTAAAAAAAAATCAGACTACTATAGAGCACTGAAGGAAAAGGCAAAAGTCATCAGTATTCTCTTCAGCTAGAGAGAATGGCGCTAGCTGCTAGGTATATGTAGCTCTAGACTTCGTGGCGTGTGTGTGCTGGTGAAAATGGGATATTATATGTGCTGGCCTGTATGTTGCTTTTGGGTATGGAACACACTTTTAAAAAATTATAATAACAATTTGCATTATTGTATTTAAGGATGTTCACTGGAAATACAGTCGACATACAGAAAAGCGCACGTCGTGCATAGACAGCTGATGTCTGCGCGTTCAGCTTTGGACACTCTCTGCTGGCTCCATCCAGTGCACTTTGACTTGCTGTTGTACTGGTTGCATTTCAGAAACTGATTTCTTTCTTTCTTTAGGTTGTTTTTTTTGTTTCATGACTGACTGGCAAAATTGAAGGCTTTCCTTTGATATTTTGGATCTGGAATAAACAGCACTTAAAAGCTAATTTAGAACTTGTCATAGCATAATTTTGAATTAGACCAACAGCAGCAACAAAATCCAATAAGGGCGTACCCCCATTTTGTTTCTGGGAGCATAAAAAAACTGACAGAGCTATCAAGGTTTGGGCAGATGCCGAGGATGATGATAGTCTCCACACATCTGTTTTTTTAAATTAAAAATACAATGCAAATGATCTTTTTGGGAGTCAGAAAGTTCTTTGAGTCTTTTTTCTTTGTAAGATTTTATTTTATTTATACATACAAGCTGGGGTACAGGCCAGAGGCGTGGGGCGGTGAGAGGGTTCACCAGAGACAGAGCGGGGCGCAGAACAGGCAGATCAGAAGTACACTGCTGAGGGGAGCAGCGGGCGAGGCAGGAGAGGTCTGCCGCACCAGGTGGGATTCTCCCCGGCCGGGCGTCTAACTCGCATCTCCACTGCTGACAGCTCCACAGCGCAGCGCTCAACCGCTGCGCCACCGGGGAGGCCCCCTTTGAGTCTTAACATCTGTATCCATCCAGATAATCACTGTCACCATTAGAATACAGAACAATTTCATCAACCCCCAAAAATTCCTTATTTCCCTCCTTTGTAGTCACACCCAACCCTTGACATGTGTTCCCCATATAGACAAGTTATCTTATAAATGGAATCAAGAAGTATGTAACCTTTTGAGACTGTCTTTTATTCAGTGTATTGCATTTGAGAATCATTCATGTTATGTTTGGTCAATAGTTCATTCTTTGTTATTGCCGAGTGGTTTTCCATTGTCTTCTAGTTGTGTACCATATCTTCTTCATTCATTTATCTGTTGAAGGATATTTGTTGTTTACTTACAGTTAATTTTTGGTGATTATGAATGGAATTGCTGTAAATGTTTGTATACAGTTTTTGTGTGAATATAGGTTTTTATTTCACTGGCGTTCATACTTGAAGAGTGGAATTGCTGGGTAATATGGTGAGCATAGATTTAACTATATAGGAAGCTGCCAGGAAGTTTCCCAGAGTGGCTGTGCTGCCTTTCATTCTCCCCAGCAGTATATGAGTTCCAGTTGCTTTGCATTCTGGCCAGCGCAGCGCCACCACCCCCCCCTTTTTTTTTTTTTAATAAAGCCAATGTAGTGTGTAGTGGTAGCAGATAATGAGTTTTTTATTTTGGATGTTGTGTTTCATGGTTTTAAAATTTCCATATGGTTCTTCTGTGTAACTTCAATTTCTTTGGGAAGACTATGTCTTCCCATTCATTTCAAGCATGTTCATCCTTTTCTCTTGGATTCTTTTTATTATAGCTGCTTTACAATCTGATTCTTCCAATCACCATGCCATCTCAGCATTGGCATCTGTTGATTCTTAATTTCCATGTGAGTTGAGATTCTCCTGGTTCTCTGTAGGCCACGTAATTCTGGACGATATCGTTGATATATCATTTGCTATGTTTCGAGACTCTTGTTTAAATCCTGTGAAGAGTGTTAACTTTTTTATTTGAGAAGGCGGTCACCTTGATGGGATTCAAGTGGCAAGTTCTGATCTGCCTTCCGTGGGTTGACACTCTGTGTCAGAGCATTTGCAGCGCCATCTGGATTGTCTATTAGTGAGTGCTGCTCCGTGGCCAGGCTCCGACTGTGTAGTGGCCTGTCCCGTAATTCCGTTCTCAGAGTTCTTACTAGGCTATTAAGGTGGAATCTCTGTGTGCAGAACTCTGCAGGGCGATGCATGTGCGGGCCTCTGAGTTTATAAGCCACGTTATGGATCCACTTCCCCTTTCTGCTGCCTCCCTGGAGCCTTCTCTGGGACTCCCCTTTCAGGTCTGTTTCCAGAAAGCTGGCACCGTAGTTACTGTTGCCCGCTACCTGCCACTATGCCCACGCCCGAGGTCAAGCCGTGGGAGGACAAGGGAACAAAAAAGCCATGGACGGTCCTCCACCCTCTGGGGACACTGGTCCTTCTCCCTCAGTTTTGGGCTTCTGTGGGCTCTTGCTGCTGCAGCTGCCTGCCTCTGTCGTTCCCCGGTCCCCTGGGGTCTGGGCTATGAGAGAATGAGGGGGAAAGGTGGAAAAAGAAAATAAAAAGGATTTACCTCTGTCTTTATGCTTAGGAACCCCTTGCCCCACTTCTCCCACCAGAGCTAGTGGGATAGCTGGGTGCTCTCTGCCCCGCCCGGCTGTAGGGTATGGATTTGAGGCTGCCTCCAGGCCATGCTGGGGAACCTTGGACAAAAGAGAGGAAACTGCTGGGTCTGTGGTACTTTGAATGCTGCTCTTCTTCCCCATCTACCTACTGCTGCTTACTCTCTAGAGTCCTGAAGCAGCGGCTGCGTCGCTTCTGGGGCTGTAGTAGCTTTCAGTGGGGGAGCTGGGGTGGAGTTTACTTGCTCCATTAACTGGAATTCCAGAATGGCGGATTTTGGAGGCTTTCTAATTGGTTTGTATTCTCTGTAGCAAATTGACTATCGGCTTACTGTTACGGTCTGCATAGGCTAGAGAGAAATCACAGTGCTGTGATGTTTTATTTTGTTCTTGGAAGTAAGGATGTATTTTAAATATCAGCCTGGATCTACCTGACCTGTCCAGGGAGTTGAAAGACTAATAACCATTTTAATAAGGTTTGGCTTTACTATCTTTTCAAACTAATGAACAACCCTGAGCCTGTGGACATGAAAATGGAACATCCTAGAATTCCTGCCACCCAAATTTGTCTTTCACTTGGTCCTTAACTGACAGACACTAACTCCAGCGTGACATGGCACCTAAAACCCCCAGTCTGTTTTCATGTGGCTGCTGTGATCACATCTGGTCGCCCTTATTCTGTCTTCGTGCAGCCGGGTCTTTGAACCTTAAATGTACATGGAGCAGCCTGACCTCCTGTCCTATTGGGGTAATTTCGAAGCTTATCACATTCCGTGTTAACTGCCCCGTCTCTTACACCAGTTATGTAGCAAGTGATAGACCAGTCTTGTGTGTTTGGTCCCAGATAATTTCTAGAAATGGAAGTGGGCCGGGGCCGTCCCGAAGGCCCTTCCCCTGAAGCCCTGTGCTGGGCTGACATGAAACATTAATTATCACTCATCTGGGTGGTGTCTTGTTCCCTGTGGATATGGCTTAGCGGTCACTTATTAGCTGCCTCTTCATGCCAGGGTGGTCGATCAGTCACTGACTGGCTGTTGACTGAGTGTCTAGGGGCTGGGGCCCACGTCAGAAACGCGAATCCGAGATGGGACCCTCCCTGCAGTAACGGGGCTCAGTGCAGAGAGAGGTGCGTGGAGGCGCTTCCTCGTCCAGCCCTGTCAGCAGGAGAAGCGTGGGGGCAGCTCTTGTTTGTGCTGGGGAGACAGAGGGCAGAGGGGCTGATTGTGGAGGGGTCAGGAGGGCTGCCCAGAGCAGCTGGCGTTTATCTTTTTATTTACTGGTCTTGACGTTACTTTTTAAAGAAATCACACAAATAGCAGCAAGTAAATTTATTTTAGGGAAAAAAAATCAGAAAATACCAGTAAATTGAAAGAAGACAACCAGTTTTGGGACTCCCTGCTGGCGCAAACTTCTATGAAGCTATCAGCTATCTTGCCACTGTGGTGCTAGTTCGATCCCTGGCCAGGGAGCTTCCCGCATGGCACAGCAGACCTCTCCTGCCTCTCCCGCTGCTCCCCTCAGCAGTGTATTTCTGTCAATCTGCCTGTTCTGCTCCCGACTCTGTCTCTGGTGAATCCCCTCACCCCCCACACCTTTGGCCTACACCCCAGTTCTTGTATACATAAAATAAATAAATCTTAAAAAAAAAAAGTGAACCTGGGCCTCCCTGGTGAAAATAAATAAATCTATTTAAAAAAAAAAAAAAAAGGAAGTGAGGGGCCTCCCTGGTGGTGCAATGGGTTAAGCGCAGCGCAGCACTGTGGACGCCCAGCCAGGGAGATTCCCACATGGCGCAGCAGACCTCTCCTGCCTCTCCCGCTGCTCCCCTCAGCAGTGTATTTCGGTAGATCTGCCTGTTCTGCTCCCCACTCTGTCTCTGGTGAATCTGCTTGCCCCACCCCTACACCTCTGGCCTGCACCCCAGCTTTTTTATGCATAATAAATAAATCTAAAAAAAAAAAAAAGACGACTGCCAGTTTCCTAGGATGGCATCAGTCAGCGATGAACACCATTCCCATGGTAGCACCTTCTGTGTGTGTGAGTTGGTGTGTGTGGGCTCCCGCTGAGGGCAGCCCAGCACACGCCGCTTGGTGACGTGATGCCTGCACACATGCCGCTCTCTGTCGACGGACTCCACGGCAGTCCCATTTCCCTTTTCCTGTTTGTAGTTTATAGACAATAAATTTCACTATATTGCGAAAATGCATTATTGCTATATAGTAGTTAAATTAAGTGTTTTTTCACATTTATGATTTCATTATTTTTCGGTTCCCTGGGTTTGGAGGAACATGTTGTCACTTGTGCGTCACAGGTAGAGAATGGCAGACACGCTCCCGCTTTGTCCCCATGACCTTCAGTGTCCTCAGAGGTCCTTTCTCACATAACCACAGGGTCAGGATCAAAGTGGAAATTACCGCTGATACAGGACGCTTGGTTCAAAGTCAGGAAATTGACGTTCATGGAAGGCCACAGCTAAAATACAGACCTCAGTCATGTTCTCCCTGGTTGTCTCCAAACTGTGCTTTATAGTCAAAGAAATGCCCGGATCACGTGTGGCATTCAGCCGTCACATCTCTTTAATCTCATTGTGTCTGGAATAGTTTCTCAGCCCTGGTGTTTGGCGACATTGACATTTTGGAAGAATACAGGCCCATTATTTTGTACAGTGTCCCTCCATTTGGGTTTGTTTGATCATTTCTCCTGCTTAGATGCTGGTTATTTTGTGGTGGTGTTAGGAATAGCACAGAAATGAGGATGTTATCTTTTCTGCATGTCGTATCAGAGGCAAGTGATACAGATTTGCTCCGTTATTGATGATCTTAATGAGATTAGAGCGATATCTGCCGGGCTTCCCCCGCTATAAAGTGGCTGTGTTTTTTTCTATGTAATTCATGAATATTTTTGTGAAGACAGACTTTCTGGATTATATAAATATTCTTGAACTTGTCAAATTTTCACCCATCAGTTTTAATATCGATTGATGATTCTTACTTGAATTAATATTATTAGAATGGTTGCCAAGTGGTGATTTTACAAATCCATCATTTTGTCTGTATTTATTAAGTGGATTTTCAACCATAAGGGAGCGTTTCCCTTCTCCCCCCTTTGTGAATTGTAAGTCCTGGGTTTGTGTGGTAAGATGGGAGGGAAGTACCAGAATTGGGGCTTAAGGCTGGTTTGGCCACTTGAGGCCATTCCTCCCTGCTGCTGTCCCCACCCCTAACCACATCACGGACCCCCTCCCTCAGCTGGATGATGCAGAAGTCCCTGTGGCTGTTAGGGCTGTGTGTCCCCAGCCAACCTCCACCCCCACCTTATGATTTGCAGTTCCCTGTTTTACCCTCAACCTCTAGCAAAAAGCTACTCAGGCCTGGTGGTCTGTCGTTGAGAAAAGCAGTGAGTCCCAGGGGGTTTAGGTAGCTTGTCACAGATGTAGGGTGGGAGCTGGCTGGGAGTGAAAGCAGGGAAAGGAAGGGGAGGAGGAAGGTTTTGCTTTGGATTCACGTGGGGATGTGACGCTGCCTTCTGGGACTTAGCTCTACCCCTAATGCTAGAACATGAGAAGGGGGGGCGGAGCACAACGTCCGAGTGCCAGTTAAGCATCCTCAGATGTGTATGGTTTGAAGGCCGCTCGTTTCCTGTGTCCTCTACATACGTGATGTTTTTGCTCCATTACTAATTTAAATGGTCTGAAAATGTAGCTCTTTGGGCAGCATGGCATTTGCAGTAAAATGTGGGCATTCTTTTGGCAGGAAAGATGCTGACCGTCTGTGGTTTTCTGAAATCATGTGCAATTATATCATCAAACCACATAATAAGTCTTTCTAGACTTTTTTTTTAAGAGCAAGAAATGTTTTGGACTTTATTGGGTTATACCGTGTGCTCTATGTAGCTGGATGTCCCAAAATAAGCCTGCTTTAATTTGTCCGAGACTCTGATGAGCTCTGGCCAGCCACTGTTGACAGATAGGCTGGGACACATGTGCGTGAGAGTTCCCTGATGATAAGGACGATCTTTTTTTTTTTTAGATTTATTTTTATTTGTTTATGCATACAACAGCTGGGGTGGAGGCCAGAGGTACAGGGGTGTGAGAGGATTCACCAGAGACAGAGTGGGGAGCAGGCAGATCTACTGAAATACACTGCTGAGGAGAGCAGCAGGTGAGACAGGGGAGGTCTGCTGTGCCATGTGGGTCAGCTCCGGGCTGGGGTATTGAACTCAGGCTGCAGTGGCTGGCTGTAGCTTGATAGTGCTGAGATTCTAACTCTTGCGCCACCCGGGAGGCCCAGGACAATTGTTTGTATTAAAGGTGAGAACCCTGCTTAAAAAAAAAGGGGGGGAAGAAAAAAAATTGAAATGCAGTCTCCCAAGTTCAACTCTTATGTTTGGCTTCAGGATTCCAACACAGCAAAATTATTTACACAGTAGAACCCAGCTTGAAAGTGTATCCTGGGCACTGATTGAGTCGACACGGGTGGCACCTGTAACATTGCCTTTGGGGACTTGCAGGAGCCACAGCTTGGAGTATATTTGGGCGCAGCCCGCTGGGGTGCACCTGGCAGAATGGCCCTGCCCTGCTTCCCTCTTTTCTTCCAATCAGCCTGAGCCCTTGGCAGCCTCCCCCTTTTGTCCTCAGCTCTCCCTTTCTTCTCAACAATAAGGAGCTTATTTGCCTCTGCCTCTTGGCAACTTGGCTTACCTAATCCTCCTGCCTAATTACCACTGCTGCTGCCAGCCTGGGTGTGTGGGGCTCCTGTGGGTGGCCCTGCCCTGCCGAGCAGGTAGTTTTCTTTTAATTTTTTGCCCCGCTCAGATCCAAGGCTTGGACACTGTTTATTTGGCTGGAGAAAAACGATGACGCAGAGATGTTGACGGCAGGTTAAATAATTTACACCTGCTATTAGCTCCTTTGTTTTGGGACCAGAAAGTGTGTGGGCAAGCAGCGTAGTGTTTCACATCCTCTCGGGATGGCCTCCCCTTGAGAGGAGCAACTCATGGGTTATTTTTCTTAGAAAAATTAAGGTGCTGCTGTGCTTAGAGCCCCTTGAGGAGTCAGTTGTGTGCTTTGTCAGGGACTCTCTAGGCCCTGGCCCCCGGCTCTCACTTGCTGTGTTCTTTTGGTGCTTTCCCCAGGGTCAAAGGTGTGGGGTGGGATCCGCCCCTGGATAAGCCATATGTTGGGCAGCTGGTGTGGGAGAACCAGACATGGGGAGCAACTGGCATTGGCCTTGGACCAGCCTTTTGGGCCGCACGATGGAGATGCCACCTGTTTCCTGAGTCGACGTGAGTTCAGCGATAACGAATGGACTGTGCCCAGCTGGGGTCCTGAGCGCACCCCTCTACTCCTGATGCTTCCTAAATACACCTTTGTTCTTCCGAGCTGCCTGGCACTGCACGGCTCATGATTTAAGCCCCATGGTCGACCGCACAAGCTGGCTTCTGGCCTGCGAGCCCCTGTTGTAAGGTGACCTGTCACTGAACAAATGTGCATGGGCACAGGGCAGCTCAGAGTGCCTGGACTCAGCCCTTGGCCGGTGCGGGGGACGGCCTCTCGCCCCTCTGGGGGCCTAGCTCCAGGACCCCATCTTAGCCTCCGCTGAGAGCGGAGCAGCTTTCTGAGGGGTGGTCCCTGCTCACCACCCTGCTGCCCTGACTGCGCTGTGCTGCCAGGGGTCTGCCAGCAGAAGCAGCATTTTCACAACTTGCCCACTGGGTTCTTATGACTAAATAAAGCCACATCTCATGTTTCAAAGATTTTTTTTTCAGCATTGATGGAATAGAGACACTTTAATTTTGAACGTGCTAGAGTTGGTCAGAGCTTGGTCTGATTCTGGAGGTACTTTGGACCCTGTTGTGTGTGTTTGGGGTCAACATTCAGTGGGCGGGGTCCTTAGCACTTGCTCCCTGCCAGTGAATGAGCCCTATTTTACTCTGTAAATTGTGCATGACCTGACAAAGCTGGCACTCACCAGCTTTTTCTCTCCCAACTTGGTTTCCTCCAAACACCACTGTGTAAAGTGTTAATAGGCGTGCTGAGGAGAAATAGAATTCTCTGTTCAGGTAACGCAATTCACGCACCAAATGAAAGACAAACAGGATTTTCACTGCAGGACTCCACAGAGCCTTGAATAAGCTGGTGTGCTCCGGGGACCCTAGGCCAGGCTCAAGAGTCGTCAGGGAAACAGCTGGGGACCCAGCCCGAGAAGACCCAAAGCTGCGTGTTGCCACAGCCACACGTGTGATCTTAGGGCTGCTGCTCCGTAACTGGGAGGGCCAGGCTGGTTAGCAGTTTCCAGACTTAAATTTTTTTTTATTTTCTTTATGGAGGCGACGTCGGTTTACAACACTGCATTTGACCTGGGGGAATAGGTTCACACCTCCTTGGCTGAAAAAAATTATTTTCAGGCACAATGGAAATATTTTTCTAATGTATGAACTAGGCTGATGATTTGTGTGTTATGCTTCCTGAGCTGTCGTTCAGGAGTCTGAAACAGATGTTTTGTTCTTTGGTCAGAAAAGTTTAAGAAACACGGTTAAGGGGAATGTAACACAGGAACAGAGGGCCTGCTTGGCGTGAGGGGAGCTGTCGGGTCGCTGACACAAGTGGTCTCCCTACGAAGGACCCGCTGCAGATTCACCTTGGAGTGGGGTGAGCCATTTTAGCAAAGGGTGGTTTTAAGTCTCCTTAAAGTTGTTTCAGAATGTGGCAAGTTTTGCTTGTCTGTCTGTTTTAAATCGAGCTCTCTTAGCTCCTTTGATAAACTAGTGACCAAGGAAGATTAGGATCTGGTCTGATCTTCCAGAGTATCTTCAAGATATTAGGGACTCTCCCCTTACTGAGGATCTTTGTTGGTGAGGGTGAGGCCAGCCTTCTCATCATGTGCCGGTTTCGTTGGGTCCCGTGCCCCCTCCCTTTGTGTTAGTGCGGTGGCAGCCAGTGAGCCTGCTGCCAAGGGGGCTGAGACAATGAGCTCTCCTGATGAAGGCGTGGGGCTGGCATGGACGGGCATGGCGCTTTCATTTTTCATTAACGTTTCTGATGTCCCTTAAAATATTCACGAATGGTTTCAAAACAAATACAGATGGAATCTTAGAGGGCATTGACCCTTTATTTTTAAAGATTTATTTTTATTTATGTGTACAAGAACTGGGGTGTAGGCCAGAGGTGCAGGGTGTGAGAGGATTCACCAGACACAGAGTGGGGAGCAGAACAGGCAGACTGGCTGAAGTACACTGCTGAGGGGAGCAGCGGGCGAGGCAGGAGAGGTCTGCTGCGCCATGTGGGATGCTCCCTGGCTGGGGATCAAACTCATGCTGCAGTCAGCTTCATAGTGCTGAGTATTTAACCCCTACACCATCAGGGAGGCCCCTCAGAACTGTAATTATTATCAACTTGCAGGCCTTTCAGTCTAGAAATTCTATGCATGACCCACAGGAACAACTGCACTCACTGCTGCACTGCCTGTCACGTCTACAGGTGCCCACCAGTTCCTCGATTAGGTGAACTATGGCCCACCTACCTACACACAGGAAGGAACAGGCATGGAACCAGGTAGAGTTACATGGAATGACATGGAAAGCTATCCAGAGGATACTTGAAAAAAAAAAAATGAAGTGCAATACATTAGGTACTAAAAAAAAAAAAGAAAACATTTTTGGGGAAGCACAAAAAATATAAGCATATTGGTGTATATGTATACACCCACATGGAAGGATTTGCATTAACTGGTTACAAATCGATTCCTCTATGGATTAGATGGGGAGCAGAAAAATCAGGAAGATTTTTTTTTAAAGATTTATTTATTTTTTATATTTGGAGAACAAGTTTATACAAGAAGGAGACAGAAGAGCAGAGAATACTCGTATGGGCACAAGTGGGCAGGAAGAGCTGCCCTGCAGAGGGATAGAGAGTTGGTGGAAAGAAGCACCTCCATAGTCACAGGTGGGCAGACAGGAGAGCTGCTGCTGCCCAAGATTTATTTATTTCTGCATACAAGCTGGGGTGCAGGCCAGAGGTGTGGGGCGGTGAGAGGGTTCACCAGAGACAGAGTAGGGAGCAGAACAGGTAGATGGACCGAAATACACTGCTGAGGGGAGCAGCGGGTGAGGCAGGAGAGGTCTGCTGGGCCATGTGGGAAGCTCCCCGGTCAGCATCGAACTCGCAGGAGCTCGCACCACAGCCACCAACAGCTCCACAGCACTGCACTTAACCTGTTGCGCCACCAGGAAGGCCCAAAATCAGAAAGATTTCCTCTTTTTTTATTTTAGGTATACCTGTAGAGTTTGGATATGTGAGACATATTTATGGTATATGTGTATACACATATGTATATGTGTGTATATACTTTATAATGTGTGCATATATTACACAACCCTCATGTTATTAGGTGTGTAAATATTTAACTATGCATATGTGTAAATATATCAGTTACATATTAAACTTCTGTAAGAATCTACAGTGAAATATTAATAGTGAATCCATCTCTGAGTTAGGAATGTGTTTTTTTTTTAAAGATATATTTATTTAGTGGCCTCCCTGATGGTGCAACGAGTTAAGTCTCAGCCTATGAAGCTATCTGCAGCCACTGCATAAGTAAATAAATCTTTATTTTTTTTTGTTTTTTAAAGATTATTTATACATACAAGCTGGGGTATAGGCCAGAGATGTGGGGTGGTGAGAGGATTCACCAAAGTCAGAGTGGGGAGCAGAACAGGCAGACTGGCTGAAGTACACTGCTGAGGGGAGCAGCGGGCAAGACAGGAGAGGTCTGGTGTGCCACGTGGGAATCTCCCTGGCTGGGTATCGAACTTGTGCTGCAGTGGCGCTGATTGCTTCATTGTGCTGCGTTTAACTCAGGAATGTAGATTTTTTTAAAATTTAGACTTCTTTTATTTCTTCAAACATCCACAAAAAATATGAGATTTAATTTAAAAAAATTGTATATACATTGTATAAACTTTTTTGAAACATGAGTTAAAGTGTCAGTGCCCTCTGGGCCTACCTGGTGGTACACATTAAAGTCTCAACCCTATCACGCTATCACCAGCCACTGCAGCACGAGTTTGATCCCCCACCAGGGATCTTCCCACATGGCACAGCAGACCTCTCCTGTCTTGCCTGCTGCTCCCCTCAGCAGTGTATTTCTGATCTGCCTGTTCTGCTCCCTACTCTGTCTCTGGTGAATCCTCTCACCACCCCGTGCCTCTGGCCTGCACCCCAGCTTGTATGCATAAATAAACAAATTAAAAAAATAGGTGTTCAATTTTACTGTCTTTCTGGACTGTAATAGGGCAGTCTCTATGGATCTCCTTTGATAAACTGAGAGTGCAAGAACACTTGAACTGGGGCCTCCCCGGTGGCGCAGCGGTTAAGCGTTGCGCTGTGGAGCTGTCGGCAGCGGCGACGTGAGTTCGACGCCCGGCAGGGGAGAATCCCACATGGCACGGCAGACCTCTCTTGCCTTGCCCGCTGCTCCCCTCAGCAGTGTATTTCTGATCTGCCTGTTCTGCTACCCACTCCGTCTCTGGTGAACCCTCTCGCCGCCCCACGCCTCTGGCTTGTACCCCAGCTTGTATGTATAAATAAAAAATAAATCTTTAAAAAAAAAAAAAAAAAAAGAACACTTGAACTCCTCCTGCCATTGAACCCTTCCTTCTTTCCCGGAATCCATTTAGTTGAACTTGTTTGCACTTAGCCACTAGTACTTCAGTTTGGGAGGCAGCTGTGCTTGCCGCTACGCCACCACCAGCACACAGCTAGTATTTTCGCAGCTGTTTTTTTACAAGATGGGTCTACTTTCTTCCTGTTCCTATCTGATCTTGTCATGGGGTTATGATAGCCTCAGGAAACAAAATCACAAATATTTTGTGCTTTCCTTCATTTTAAAAGAGTTTAAGTAGCATAGTCGTCCATACTTTCACTGTGACAGTCTGTTAAGAGTCTGTCTGTAAAAACACTTAGATCCTGTGTCTTTGGGAGTGAGGGGGCTGGCAGCAGTCTTCTGTGAAGTTTGTAGTTTCTCACTGGCCTCCCAGAACACGTGCAAATTTAACATCATGCTGAAGTCCCCTGACTGGGCTCGTGAGCCGGATTGTACTGGAGTAATAAGCAGACCCAAAGCCTCAGTGGCTTAACACCAGGGAAGTTTCCTTCTCACCCATGTCACACACTCATCTTAGGTTAATGGGCCACTGGCTGCCCATCAGCCTTGCTCAGAGGCCACCCACTTCTGGAATGTTGCTGCAGGGGCGGGAGCACAGCGAAATGTTCTATGGGCAGTCAAGGATGCTGCCAGAAGTAGCGGACATCTCGCCCACTCCCCTTCTCGCTGCCCAAGCCCAGAAGTAGATCCTGGGTTTGAGGGACTTGAGACTCACATCATTTCGGAGGCCCACTCTAAGCAAAAAGATATGAAAATTAAAATGTGAGATACAGTAATATTCATTTAGGATGCGAAAGCCACTAAATCATGAAAAAGCTTTTTGTTTTTGACCTCGACCGAGGTAGGTCACATTGCAATTTTTGTATGAGCCCTTAATTCTGGAAAGGTAAACAGAATCAGTCGGGAATCTGGGTGGATGTCAGAACAGTTCGATTGTAGATGCCACTTAGCTGTATTGAGCAACGTGGTCATCCCACGAATATGCCGTGCGTACTACGGACATCGACTGATGGTGGGTCTTTGTGGGAATCTGTCCCTGGGACATTTGTCTCTCCTGTCTGTTTCAGAGTGTACGAGGCGCTTTTGTATCCATTTTATTTGGGACTGTTGGACGTGGTCAGGCCAAGGTCTGTCAGCTACACCACGACGTGGCCCGCTACATAGGGGTGCATCCACCCCCCAACCCCCCATGTACTTGCTCTCTAGTACTGCTGTAGGTTTTGACCCTACACACCCTGGAATTCTGACAAATTCCATTTCATGTGACTCTCACCAAAAAGGGAGAAGATGGGTGGTGTGCTGAGCTACACGCTGTGCCCTGGAGCACATTCGGGGGCCGGCATGGAAACAGCATTCAGGTGCCGATGGAAACAGATGTGTCTGCTCACTGATCTGTGCGCTTGGTGGTCTGGGGGCTCTCCACAGACCCCTGGCTCCATGTGTCTCACATCCCCTTCCTCTTTTGCCACCCACGTGCTGCTAGTGTGTTGGACACAATCCTCGTGAGTTTCAGGGCCTGTTTTCTTCATCATGGTGTCAGACCAGAGCTTCACTGGAAGCCGTCCCGACAGTGTGGGGTATGTGGAAGTGACTACTAAGTGCGAATTTAACGTGGCTCTCAACGTCCAACAAGCTGAAACCCCCAGATGCCCCTTGCCATCCCCCACCCACCACCAGCTGGCAGAGGAGTTGGGATAGACAAGAAGTTGTGGTGGACGGAGATCATGGTCATAGCTGATGACAGTTAAAACAGCTCGCTTGGGACCTCCCTGGTGGCCCAGGGGTTAAGTGTCAGTGCTATCACTACGACACCTGAGTTTGATCCCGGGCCAGGGAGCTGACCCACATGGCACAACAGACCTCTCCTGCCTCGCCCGCTGCTCCCCTCAGCAGTGTATTTCAGGAGATCTGCCTGTTCTGCTCCCCGCTCTGTCTCTGGTGAATCCTCTCACCCCCTGCACCTCTGGCCTACACACCAATTCTTCTGTGCATAAATTAATTAATTAATTAAAAAACCCAGCTTGCTTGTGTAGACTTCATAAAAATAGGGCCTTGTGAACTCACTGGTCCCTTCCAGGGTTTTCCTGGGGCTGATGCAGGTGAGGAGGTCCCACAGCACACGCTTCCTCCCTGGCGTCCCTGTGAGGAGGAGTATAGGGTGTGTCAGGGTGCTGTGGAACCCACCGCCTTCCAGGAAGGTCCTGGTGGTTTATACTCGCATCCCTGCTGACGTGGGGCTTCTTGATGATTTTCTAAGTTTTACCGTACTTAACCAGCCAACCTTTTCTTTCCCCTCTTCCTGGTCTTTCTTTTTTTTTATGTTGCCCATCATAATTAGCTGCCATTGTGGAAATCTGACAACCTTTTCATATATGTTTACTTACCAACTCTAATAATATTTGCTTCTGGTCAACTGATGGTTGCTCTGTGGGGAGAGCTCTCGTCAAGGGCACCCACGATCTCCTGGTGAGCAAACATCTCTGGGTGATTTGACAAACGACATTTTGTCCTCCGTGAAATTATTGTAACTTGAGTTACTTTGGACTCTCTGGTTCCCTTGAAGTAGTTCGTGTCCAGTACAATGGTATTTGAACCCTTATTTTCTTCCTTTTGGTCACTAGGTAGGTTTTTTTTTAATAAAAATTTTTAAAAGATTTTATTTATTTATGCATACAGGCTGGGGTGTAGGCCAGAGGTGTGGGGTGGTGAGAGGATTCACTAGAGACGGAGTAGGGAGTAGAGCAGGAGGCAGATCGACTGAAGTACACTGCTGAGGGGAGCAGTGGGTGAGGCAGGAGAGGTCTGCAGCACCACGTGGGAATCTCCCTGGCCGGAGATCGAACTCATGCCGCCGTGGCTCTGGATAGCTTCATAGTGCTGTGCTTAAACCGTTGCACCACCAGGGAGGCCCTCTAGGTAGGTTTTTCTCTAGCAACAGTTGTTTGATGTCACTGTGCTGGAGGAAAATGTGATATTTGCTGTTTCAAAAGGCAGGCAAACAAAAAGTGTACTGCTTATAATGAGAGAGTATTGGGGGCCGCCTAAATACCTAGCCATATGGGGTTGATTAAATTATGGTGTGTGTATAGATGTGTGTATCTGAGTATCTCTCCGTATGAATACTTGTGATTTGTGATTTTTTTTTTTTGTTTGTGATTTAATATAAGAAGGACATATTTGGTCTTCATCTGTTTTTGGCACAGAGCTCCTAAAACCGTTGGGATTCCTGAAATGATAAGAGAGGTAAAGGTACCTTTTGATATTTATAGCAAACCCCTTTGATGTCTGAGTGGGTGTTAATGAGCCCCTAGGATGAGTCCCTGACAGTTGGGGTGAACCAGGGTACCCAGAATACAGTCACGTGTTTGGAGGGTGGTGGTCTCCCAACCCCACAGGGACAGACCCTTTCCGGCCTTGCCTTGTGTGTCTCTTCATGTGGCTGTCCACTCTTCTCCGTTGATATTCTTTGTAGTAAACTGCCACTCCAGTAAGTAAACAGATTTCTTGAGTTCTGTGAACTATTCTAGCAAATTAGCCATACCCAGGAGGATTTGATTTATAGCTGGTTGGTTAGAAGCACAGGGAGCAACCTGGGCTTGCTTTTGGTATCAAAGCGGGGGTGAGGGCCTCCCTGGTGACGCAACGGTTAAGCGCTGCGCTGTGGAGCTGTCGGCAGCAGCAATGAGAGTTCGACGCCCGGCCGGGGAGAATCCCACATGGTGCGGCAGACCTCTCCTGCCTCGCCCGCTGCTCCCCTCAGCAGTGTATTTCTCATCTGCCTGTTCTGCTCCCCGCTCTGTCTTTGGTGGACCCTCTCGCCGCCCCATACCTCTAGTCTGTACCCCAGCTTGTATGTATAAATAAATAAATCTTTAAAAAACAAAAAGCGGGGGTGAGCTTATGGGGTGAAGCTCTAACCCTGTGCGATCTGGTAGTAGGTTCAGGTAGATAAAGTCAGAATTGAGTTAACTGCTTGGTGGCGTTGAAACACAGAGAAATACTACGTGGCCATTGAAAATAACAGATATGTTTACATTTATGTGGAAATGCCTGTGGGTCTACTGTTTAGTAGAAAAGGTAGGCTGGGAAACAGGGTGTGTGGGACATATATTATGTTTTAAAGATGATGTGTGTTTAGATTATAGCATGCTGCTTATTTCCCTATTTCATATGCAGCTTTTTTTTAAAGATTTGTTTATTTATGCATACAGGAGCTGGGGTGTGGGTAGGTGAGAAGATTCATCAGCGACAGAGTGGGGAGCAGAACGGGCTGACATACTGAAGTACACTGCTGAAGGGAGCAGCGGGTGAGGCAGGAGAGGTCTGCTGCGCCGTGTGGGTCAGCTCCCTGGCCGGGGATCGAACTCGTGCTGCAGTGGCTCTGGATCGCTTCATAGTGCTCAGACTTAACCCACTGCACCACCAGGGAGGCCCTCATATGCAACTTTTATCAGAAGCAGTCCTTTTACAAATCTTTTCAATTTGAATTGGATAGCTTGGGGCATGCAAACAAGGCAGGTATAGATGAGTGACTGGTAGGGAAATAGTCTAGTGAACTGTGAAGAGAGTCATCTAGAAAGACTGAGAACCAAATCTGGGCTGTCAGACTCCAGCACTGCCTCTGGCTCTGTGTCTGGGAGACACAAACTGTGACACGAGCCAGTGTCATCTTGGATGCTTGCGGTGCCGCTGAGTGGCACTGAACAGTGCCTGGGTGGTGCTGGATTGGTAGATAATCCCTGAGTAATAGGTACTTCTTATTCCTATTATCACAATGTTAATGTTACTATCACAACATTAGTGAGAGGTTCTTTTCCCCCTTATCACTGCATAACTAATTACCTTAAAACTTAGTGACTTAGGAGCCTCCCTGGTGGTGCCAGGGGTCAAGTCTCAGCACTATGAAGCTATGGGCAGCCACTACAGCACGAGTTCAATCCCCGGCCAGGGAGCTTCCCACATGGCACAGCAGACCTCTCCTGCTTCGCCTGCTGCTCCCCTCAGCAGTGTATTTCAGTAGATCTGACTGTTCTGTACCCCACTCTGTCTCTGGTGAATCCTCTCACCACCCCCATGCTTCTGGCCTATACCGCAGCTCTTATGTGCATAAATAAATAAATCTTAAAAAAAAAACAACTTAGTGACTTACAGCAACAGATCTCTACTATCTTCCTTTCTAAGGGTCAGGAATTCCAGAATGACTTTGCTGGCTCCAGTTTTCTCTTGAGGTTGTCCTCAAGTCATCAGCTGTGGTTGTGTCATGTGAAGACTTGCCTGGGGCCTAGAACTTGCCTCTAGGTTGGCTCACTCCAGTGGCTGTTGGCCAGAGACTTTAGCTTCCTGCCATTTAGACCCCTCAAGTGTCCTTATGATGAAGCAGCAGGTTTGCCTCAGGGTGTGTGATGCAAGGCAGGCTGAGGCAGAAACCCCAGGGGCTTTTCTGACTTGGCCAATGAGGTCACATATACCCTCCTTGAAGTCTTTTTCTGCAAACTGGTCAGCCCTATTCTCTGTTGCAGGAATGTGACCCAGAGGCGTGGTACAGGCGAGCTACCACATCCAGTTAGAACTGGTGAACTAAATTTAAATCCAGGTTATCTGATTCTTTGTCACCATAGTGTTGGAGTGCCCCAGGCTCAGCCTGGCTGTCTCCTCTCCTTTCTCTTTGCCCCTACCCCAAGTGGGCATCTCATCCAGTCCAGTTGTTACAGGGCAGAATGAGGGGCACCCAGGGACCCCCAAACCTGCATGCTCTAAATGGGTTCTGCCATCCACTGCATCAAGACAAAACATACTCTAGTGCCTAAGATCTTCAATGGAAAAAAAACTTGAGCATATTTAGTGTGTGATAGAGAGAAAAGAAAGAATCTAATAGTTCCCCATGAGGCACCCAAAGTCACCCACCCCCTCGTGGGTCAGTGCCCAGCCAAACAGGGTTGGCCCAGAGCAGGACCACTGAGGCCCCAAAGCTTGAGACAAATCTAAGGCACCTTCTGGTGGGGAACCACAGAGAAAGGGCAAAAGGGGCAAAGCAAGTCTGGGACGAGAGGAGCAAAATCAAAGCATAGGTCAAGATAAAGGCTGCCGTTGTCGGCCTCCCCACGGGGCTCTCACCCACGTCTGTTTCCATGCACCCAAGTCCCTGGTACAAGTCCGAGGCCGAGAAGCAAGCGCAGCTTCTTCACTTAGCTCTCTGCTCCGTGTGCCTCCTCCAGCTCTTCTCCTTTTCTCCCCTTCTTTCTTCCTTCTCCCCATCTTCTCTAGCTTCCCTGCTCATCTCCACCCTTCCTTGGGTGGGGCAGGGAACCTGGAACCGCCCCTTTCCCTGGGGATCACCCTATTGTGCAGCGGCTCCCAGTTGCATCTCCATTCCAGCTCCCTCCTCTGAACTCAACACCCCTACCTCCAGCGACAACTCCTAACCCCCCACCCCAAACCCGCTGCCCCTGTAGAACCCTCCACCCCAGGCACTGACAGTGTCTTTCTTTTAGCTGCTGAGTGTGTAAATCCTTGGTGTCATGCTCCCCAGCCTCTTCCTCTCACCCCCAGTCATCTGCCGGCAAATCCTGCTGCCAGGACACGCGAAGGCCTTCTGATCGTCTGTGTCCCCACGCTCATCTCTGCTCAACACTGTAGGCCAGTGGCCCAGAGTAGTTCAAGCCCCTAGGGCTTCTGCGCGCCCAGAGTAGAGTGACGGCCCCTCCTGCACCAGTGGGCTCTGCACCCCCTGATGCTGGCCTCCCCTCGGTGACCCTCCCAGGGGCCCTAAGCTCTGCCCACATTCGCCCTTCCCCCTGCCTGGAAGGCTCTTCCCCCACACAGTGGGACTCTGTATCTTTAGCTCCTTCTCAAATAGCACCATCTCAGTGAGGCCTCCCAGGGCCCTTCTGCCTGAAATTTCAAGCACCCTCCCCCTGGGTATATTTCACTCTCCTGCCCTGCTTTAAATTTTCTCCTTTGTGCACAAATCACCACCTAACATACTGTATTTTCAACTTAATTCTTAAAATTGCCTCCTTCGTTCATGCCTGAACTAAACAGCAGGAATTTTTGGTCTCTTTTGTTCACCTCTGTATTGAACGGCCTATCAGATTTGCCTATTTCTTGAAGCCATTTTTATTTTAATATTTGAGAATGTAGGTGTTACCCCCCACATAAATATGGTTGAAGTTAGCATACCAGGAACATTTGTAACTCGTCAGTACAGTGTGTTATTTCTTGCCCAAGATTACTAGATCCAATTACAGCAGTTGGGGGGGAAAGAAGCTTAGAAGTTTCCCGTATATGAACTATTTCTTTGTGAATCGATTGCAAGTCAGGCATGTAATTCAGCCAGAGAATCGAAGTCCATGGTTGTGCAGAGGACTTACAGAGGCCACAGCGAGAAGCACATGATGTGTGTGTTCAAAGACCCTGTATCTTTTGTGCGCGGACTTATAATTGACGCGAGAAAAGCGGGAAAGGTGTGGGTCACTGTCCCCGGGCGGGGTCTTGACCGTGGGAAAAGCAAAGACCCCTTCCTCACCTGTGCACTCACGAGTGTGTCAGGAGCTGTCGCTGTGGGGCTTCAGCAGCTCCCTCATCTGCCACTTGCTGGCCCTGTGCAAATGACTGTCCTCGATGTCTTGGGCGGGGGAGAGGACTGGCCTGTGCCCTCCAAAGACAGCGCAGGAGGCAGAGAGGTGCGTAATGGAGTGTATGAAAAGGGGCAAGATCGGCCACAGAGCAAGCTTTCCCGGGAGAGGGTAGAATCAAGTCATTCCAGCGGAGACAGACGACCGGGGAGGCCACAGGGAGAAGGTGGCTTTGCCCAGAGCACTGAGGGGGCTCTGGCAGGTGGAGCGGGCCCCAGCACAGCTGTGCCTGCGGAGCTCCCCACACTCAGACTTTTGGGGCAGCTGGTCAAAAGGAGGTTCTGACCAGGCAGGTCAAGAGGAGGAGACAGAGATGCTCCTGACTAAGAAGCCCCCTGCTGAGGCCAGCGTTGCTGGCTCTCAGGCCAAGTCTGGGGCCATGGCCGCTGCCTGTCCGTCCCCCACCGCGAGCTGAGTGCTGGCCTGGAAGCCCTGGCACGGGCTTGACACGCGGTGGGCTGGGGGGCGCTGGGGCCAGGGGTGGAATGGAGGCCGGAGCCCAGGCCTGCTCTGTGCTCGACGCCACCTGAGCCTGCCTGGGTCACAGGATCACTGACGCAGCCTCTGGGCCTCACCTACTGAATCTGCCTTTAAACTGAATTCCACTGATGCGTGTTTGACTTTGTGATCTCTTGGGGGCATATTGCTCAAATCTTACTTTGATCCTTTGGAAAGAAGTCGGTTCTGTTCTTGGTAGGTTTTAGAATATTTTTATAAACTGCCAGTCTATGTTCTTATAATTATCGATAAACTTTTACAAGACACAGCTCGTGAGTCAATTAGGTGGGCCTCATTTTGTAGAGACTTCTCTTCCAGGGAGGAGGCCTTATGCCAGTCCTTTAAAGCTGCCAGGGGTCCCGGTCCGCTTGTGTGGCTACAGCACGAACCACCAGGCAGGTCCAGATGGCAGAAGATGGGCAGCACCAGGACCTCACCCTCTCAGCTTTGGCACAGCTGAGGCATAGAGCAGGGACACACACAGCACTCTGCTCTTGCTGGTGGCAGAGGAGAGAAAGGCCCCAAACCATCTTTCTGCTCCTTCGCAAGGGCTGCCTGGCACCAGGCTGCTTCCGTGTATGGGGTAGGGGCGAGATGTTCCAATCAGGAATGTGATCCTTTCCTTCGGGCCCTGATACCTGTTTGTTTTTTTTTTTAAAGATTTATTTATTTATGCATACAAGAGCTGGGGTGCAGGCCACAGGTGTGGGGTGGTGAGAGGAGTCACCAGAGATAGAGTAGGGAGCAGAACAGGCAGATTGACTGAAGTACACTGCTGAGGGGAGCAGCAGGCGAGACGGGAGAGGTCTGCGGCGCCATGTGGGAAGCTCCCTGGCTGGGGATTGAACTCGTGCTGCAGTGGCTGCGAGAGCTTCATAGGCTGAAACTCAACCTGTTGCACCATCAGGGAGGCCCCCGATACCTGTTGTTATGTAAGAATCGAAGGAGGTCATATTCCCGATGGTTAATGTTGTCGCCCCCAGATTAAAAGGCTGTGGCTGAAGTTGGTGGTGGTGGTGGAGTTTTATGTGAGTGCGGCAGGCACATACATCCACACACGTGCACTAAGTGTAGTGCGTGTATGTTTCCACTTTTCTTCCTAGATTCTGGCCCTGATCGCGTTCGTCTGCATCGAGACCGTCATGGAGTGCTCCCCGTGTGAAGGCCTCTACTTCTTTGAGTTTGTGAGCTGCAGCGCATTCGTGGTGACGGGAGTCTTGCTGGTTCTGTTCAGTCTCAACCTTCACACGAGGATCCCCCAGATCAACTGGAACCTGACAGTGAGTACAGGGAAAGCTGGAATCTCTCCATGTCATGCTTGGGTTAGTTCATTTTGACATTGGAATAGCCCCTTGTAATTGGGCTGTGAAATTTCACATTTCTTTACTGAATTCAGTAAACCTACAGAATGCATTGAATCTTCTCTCATGGTATGAAACATTATAACCAAATGATTTTGACCCCTTTATAGATGTTACTTCAATTTCGTGATCCTCTGATCGGTGATGTTGATATTTGCAGAATGTGGGTAAGAGAAAATGGAATTAATGCATTTGCATATTTTTCATACTAGACCCAAAAGCCTTTTCCAAAAGTATTGATTCAGGAAGAACTGAAAAATATGACTGTCTGGTATTAACATTAAATTCAGAGCAACGTGCCAGGGCTGGTGGTTTGACCAGAATCTTAGTGGAAATATCACCTCTCCTTGCCCTGGTCTGGATTCTCCACTCTGTTTCATGGCTTCGCCTGTGGCCGGCAGGGGAAGCTCAGGGCTGCTCACTCCCAGGCCCTTTTCCCTGGACTTGTGTTACTCCCCTCACTGTGCTGAACGAGAAACTTAATCACTTTTTAAAAAAATTTCTCTGCAAATAAGCATGTGCAAGAGCTCAAGGGGGGTGAGTCAGGGGGACATGGGAGAGCAGCTCTGTGGCTGGCCTCCTGTGCCTGTGGGCAGAGACCCATGGGGACGCCATGGCTGCCAGCGGAGAGGAGGGTGCCCAGATATTCCCCCCCACCCCTCCCGTCTGCTCCAGTAAAGCTGTTAAAAAATCATATGTGACAGAGGTCATTCAGGGATAAGTTCTAGTAATGCTGGCGTATAACCTTTTTAGACTATTTTCTCTAGAATGCCTTTCACACACACATTTATGTTGTGACCTGTACGTGGAGAACAATGGAACGTTAGTCATGTTTTTTCATTTAAATTATCATGACTATCTTCCATGTTCCATGTACAACTGTGTCATCGTTTTTAATGGCTGCATGGTATTCCTTTATGGAAATACCATTTTATTTCACAAATCTCCTACTCTTGAGCATCTTCTTTGCTTTCATTATTTTGCTATTTTAAATAACATTGTGATGGTCATCCTTACACTTAGACCTTTTGCACTAGTAGGATACTTTAGGTGAATTTCCAAATGCAGAATTCATTGGCAAATAGCAGGTGTGAATGTCTTCAAAACCTTTGATACTATTCACCCTTTACCACCTTCATATTTTCACTCATTCACCATTAGTAAACATACTATTTTGTTTGATGTTTAACTCAGCACTGTATTCTAACACATTTCCCCATTTCTGTGTACTCCTTGGTTTAGGAAGTACATTTTATATTCTGGTTTTTAGTCCTATAGCTCCTTACTCAGAGCTGAGCCTGACCAAACACTTCCTGATTTGAAATACTGAAAAATTTGCCTGGTTTATGCAGGTCACAGCTGAAAACTGTCCCAAGTAGAGGCTTCTGAGCAGAGGTTCAGCACTTTCTTGCTTTCTGCAAGCCTGTGCAGCAGCACTGACAGGTGTGTGGGGTTCCTGGGCACAGGCTCAGGACTGATAGGTTGCCAACACCCCCTTTTTGCAGCTAAGAAGAGGAATGATCTTGGCCTCCGGGCTGGCCAGGAGGGCCTACCTGGTGTGTTTGGTCACCTCAACATGGCACCTCAACAAGGCGTCTGGGACTTTCTTCCCCAGGGAGGATCATGGAGGTCCTCTGGTGTGCGCCAGGCTCTCAAGGGCCTCATGCCAAAGTGGCAATAGCAGAAGCAAGAACAAATGCTTTGTATTAATAACAGAAGTAACAATAAATGCAAAGCAGTAATTACAGAAGCAACAACGGGTGCTTAGGGAACCCTAACTCTGAGCCAGGCATGAGACTTGGCTCTGGTGTGTTGTTCCACTTCCTTCACCACTCCCTGAGGAGGGGAGAGCAGTTCCCACATCAGGGCAGAAGCAAAGTGGCTCCTCTAGAGTCAGGGTTGATTGGCACCGGACTGGCTGTGACTCTTAATCACTGGGCTCTGTTCCTCGCAACAGGCACAGGCAGGAGTTAAATCTTGGAAGCATTGGGTATGTAACCTGATTTGCTTAGTAAGACGCTTAGGAGAAAATCCTTTAGGCTTTAGCCACACAGAGGCCTGAAAGACCAGACTTAAGAACGAATCTGAGTATTAAGTGTGCTCTCAGGTCTGAGCTCTGGGCTTGAAATGTCACCAATGAATGAGGGGACACTGGAGGGGATTTCACTAGTTTCAGTCCATTCTGGGTCCTTGGGGAACTTTGTCTATGCCAAGATGATTTGAAAGTGAAAATAGCACTGTGGATGGCAATTAGTACGCATGTCCTTACGCAGCGAACTGGTTTTCTACAAGAGGGCCTTACGAAACAGTTACATGGTTGGTTAAAACGTGAGTTTTTGCTCAGTGGTTTATTAGGTAGTATCAGTAACTTGTCCTCTTTGCCTGCCTTTGTGTGGCCAATATCCTCGCGCCTTCAGGACTGAAATAGAGAGCCCTGCGGCCGGGTATTGTGCTTCTTATTTGGAGCGTTCTTCAATTGCTCTCAGGGCAAAGGGTGGAGTGGTTCTTTTCAAGTGATCCTGTTTCATCTTTTCTTTAGGATTTGGTCAACACTGGACTGAGCACTTTCTTTTTCTTTATTGCATCGATCGTGCTGGCTGCTTTAAACCACAAAGCCGGAGCAGAGATCGCAGCCGTGGTAAGTGAACTCAGCCGGTCCAGCAACAGGCCGATTTGTGTACTTGCCATGACTTGCTCTTCTCTGTCCCTCGTGGGTGTCCTCCTTCTCCTGGAACTTTCTCAGTGCTAGCGATGTTATGTTACTGGGCAGTGGAGGTCCTGGGTCCCTCGGTGCTGACCCTGCAGCCTCTCCCAGAGCTACTGCCTCAGAAGTGGGTCCTGACAAGCTCTCCCCAGGATTCTGATGACTGCTCAAGTTTGAGAACCCCTGCTGTTTCCAGCAGAGCCCTGGATAACTGTTAGTCACGTTGCTTTCAAGAGCCTCACGGGCCAGGGTGGTGTCTCAGTAAAGAAGAACTCAGCCTTGACTCCAGTGGGTGCTGAGAAGGCATTTTTGCTCTTCGAGGTAGAATGCCACAGGGGTGGGGCAGCCAGCTAACACAGAACTCTCTGGGCTCTGAATTTCTGTATTTACGAAGAATATGTATCACTTTTATAATGGGAGAAAGGATTAAAAGGTTTATTAAAAAAATAGTAGCTGCTCTCCCAGATGTCACATGGAATAATGATTTATCAATCATCATCTAATAAATAAAATGGCACTTCTTGCCCTGGAGCTGAGCACTCGGGGCTGCCCAGGTGAGAGGCAGCCGGAGAGCAGGTGGGGTTCGGAGACTGATTTGGAATCTCAGGCCTTACGGTTTGATTTGGGCTCACATGTGGGCCCTGAATTTCTGTCTACATGGTATTTTGTCTACAATAAATTTTCCAGCCCATGACCAGTGGCCTTGAAGGTGCTGTAAAAGAGGCACTTTTGTGATTGATAGGTCCAAAGTACTTCGGAATACACTGCGGACTGTCTTCAGGTCAGGTGGGGCTTGGTGTGGGTCACCTGGGTAGAGGCGAGGCCACAGGCTGGCAGCTGAGCATTCAGTGGGCTGGGGTACGGGGCACAGCTGGGGTCACTGTAAGTGTACAGAGCTGTGTCCTGCCCAGGGACCCTGGGGACATAGGAGTGCCTCAGGACTAACTAGGCCTGGTTTTTGTAAATTACTTTTTTTAATGAAATATTTATTTATGCATACGAGAGCTGGGGTGCAGGCCAGAGGTGTATGTTGGGGGGTGTGAGAGGATTCACCAGAGACAGAGTGGGGAGCAGAACAGGCAGATTGACTGAAATACACTGCTGGGGAGAGCCGGGGGCAAGACAGGAGAGGTCTGCTGCGCCATGTGGGAAGCTCCCTGGCCGGGGATCGAACCCGTGCTGCAGTGGCTGCAGATAGCTTCATAGAGCTGCAACTTAACCCCTGCCCCACCAGGGAGGAACTAACCAGGCCTGTTTCTTACAGATATTTGGCTTCTTGGCAACTGCAGTGTATGCGGTGAACACATTCCTGGCAGTGCAGAAGTGGAGAGTCAACCTCCGCCAGCAGAGTGCCAATGACTACATCCGAGCCCGCACCGAGTCCAGAGACGTGGACAGCCGCCCCGAGATCCAGCGCCTGGACACGTGAGGGCCTGCCGGAGTCCTCCTCCCGCTCTCGTCCTGTGCCCATCCTTTCAATCAAGTTTTCTGTCCCTTGTCACTTCAGATCTTCATGTGATTCAGTTGAAATTTGTCCTTTTTGGTAAAAGTTCATTTTGGGAGCGGGTTCTCAGAGTGGCCCCATGAGTGGGTACGTGAGCCTGGGAGCCCCAGTCAGGGGTGTTGAGACAGGAGAGGGCGGGAGAGACCCGCAGGTCTTCCAGCACTCGCCATGGCGGAGCAGCTGGCTTCAGGGCTGCTGTGCCCACGGGGTCTTTACTGCCCCAGAGCACAGGCCTAGCGCCAGACCGCGCACCCTGCTGTGTGTATTTGTCCATGGCAAGAGCTTGGATTAAATGGGGACTGCTGGGGGCAGTGCATGACAGAGAGGGTCGGACCAGCCAGCAGCGATTTGGGGCCCAGGAATCACTGTCTAGGCTAGCGTGAGCCTCGCTGTGTGGTCCTTCCCCTCCCTTGTCTTCACGCCGGGGTGCCGAGACGCTGGCACAGGCCGGAAGCTCAGCATGACGCCGAGGCGCTCGGATGTGCTGGTGCTCTTTGCTGGGCCTGCATGTCACCGGGAGCAGAAAACCCGGTGTCCTCCGGGACAGCGCCTCGGCCCCTCTCCTGCCTCCCTGCTGGGAAGTCCCCCGACTCCTGCTCCTGTGAGTCACCTCCCTGGATCCCAAATCCTCCTCCAGGACCATCTTGCAGTCCAGCTTCCTACCTACCCTAAATACTCTGAGGCTGAACCGCAGAGTCTGTAGTTTTACCTTCTCAGGTAAAAAAAGCCACAAAAAGAGGATGCCCTTTCAGGCGGCCAGAACACCTGCCCGTCTGGGGCTCAGGGACCTTGGGTGGGGACACCCGAGCACCGGCGCTGTGTCTCCAACGCCCGAGAAGAGCCCTGGCGGGATTCCAAGCAGATTTGTCTAGGATTTGAAAATACTTGAATTTGCACCACGATGGACCCTCCCGCTGATGTTTCAGAAGGCACCGGCGGCGGCTTGGGGCCTTGGGGCCGAAACTGTGAACACGATCTTGGAAGTTGGGGGGGAAATTCTAATTATGTACGGTGTGGGGGTTGATTCTTGATAAAGCGAAGAGTCTTTTGGGGGATGAGTTCATGGAGCCTCTGTGATGTTTGGTTTTGTTTTTCTGTTGGAGACTCTCTCTTTACGGGAAAACCGTTTTAACTTGTCGGGTTTTCACTCTGTGAACTGTTTTTAATGTTTACAAACCTCACTCTAGTTCTAATATTTTGTGTTTGGCCCTCACCAAGGGAAAAGCACAGTTGGTGGGAAGGTCTTGCAGTCGTGTGGGGAACCCCCGGGGACCACGTCCGCGTGGCTGTTTACAACTTGAGCAGGGCGCTGTGCGGGGGGAGGGCGCGTGCACGCATGCGCGGGGTGGGGAGGCGCTGTGTGGGGAGCCTCCACCCACGCACCGGGCCGCCGCCTCCCTCATAGAAGAGCGGCGTCTGACTTCCCCTGGTTGGGGGGGGTCAGGTGACACTGCCGGCCGGGGACTCCGCAGGACGTGGCACTGTGCTGCCTCTGAGGGCTCAGGGTTAGGGGTCTGCGCCCTGGACTGCATCGGCGCCATCCGCCCAGTGCTTTCGGGGACAGCACCGCAGGTCACACGGTCAAGCTCCTGGCCTGCGGCAGGTGCCCCTGGCTCCGGTGCAGCCTGTCGGGTCTGATGGTCACTCAGCTTCCTTCTGCCTCACGGAGGGCAGCCAGGCCGGGACCGTCTGCTAGAGCCCTGGCCCCAAGTGCTCCCTGAGGCCCCTGCAAAGCAGGCACCACAGGCTTTGGCCCTATCGCAGGCAGTGACTTCGGAGGAGATTGTGACACCTGGATTTTACCTGTCCATTTCATGTATTTATTTTGCATTCATTGGGTGTGTGTGCGTGGTCAGACTTGTGCATATCTCCTAAGACGTCCACTTAAAAACAGGGTCCCAGAAGCTCAGCCTTGCATTCAGTGAGGCCCACTTGGAAGGCTCCCCCACCCCGGACATTACCAGAAATCTCTTGCTAGGACTCATGTTACTTGGCCTCGATAAAGAGCCGCCTTTGAGATGAGATCGACAAAAAAGAGCACAGTTCGGGTAGGATCGTTGCCCGGGTCTTCCCAAGGTCACGTCAATAAAGCCAGTTTATCATCTTGTGCAGGGATGTGCCGCCGGCTGCAAGAACCAGTTCTGAAGCCCGTGGAAACTGAACGCCAACCGATGGCAAAAAGTGACGACAGCTTGTGCCACAGGGTGGCCTAGGAGTTGGTTGGTGTCTTAGCATTAGACTCCTTGGAGATATTTATGTCCCTGTAACTATTTAATATCCTTTATGCCATGAAGCTCTCCCATGGTTTTTGTAAATATATTTCTTTGTATTTAATTAGCTGCCACTACAGGTACGTGCTCTAGCTGGCGCAGTGTAGGCCACACAGCTCATCACATGGGCTGCGGGGCTGACAGGCCACCAGGGGTCCGGGGCTGTCTGTGGGGAACGTAGAGACACCTGCATTTTCCTCAAGTTGCCTCCACGCACAAATAAGACAATCTAGATTTGGGGGGCCCTCCAGGGGCTTTTAAAGTTTCTTTGCAGTTGGCAGAAAGCATGTGTTTGCATTTAGCAGTGCCAGCTCGGACCCGTTAGTTTGGTTTGGGGCATTTCAAGGCTGAGGCGATCTTTGTGTTCCTCAGTTTTCTGGTGGGATGATACTGATTTTCACAGTGTGTGCCAGACTTGAAGAGAACTGCGGTTGTTTGACTTGGTTCCTGGAGGCTGTCTGGTTGAACCCCTGAAGCATTTGGTGGAACCTCTGGTGGTTTCAGACGGATGCAAACACTGACGTCTTGGGAGAGTTTATCTTGGCACGGGTCTGGCTGAGGTGGGTTTTTTTTTTTTTTCCACCTCTGGTTCTCCTGTTCCTCCCTTCACTCTGCGGAAGGCTTGGAGGGAAACACCTTTTCCCGTTCATACAGAGATTACAATCATGAATGCCAAAATACACACCGAAGGCTGTGGAAGGACAAGGGCAGTCACAGGTTAAAATCTCAGAGAAGTTTGATGTAAGGTAAAGAAAATGGATTTTACTCGGCAGCAGCGGTCAGCCTAGAAAGCTTTGTGGCTGTTGAAAGTCTTCCTACTCTTTTTAAAAGTTCGCAGTTTCATCTGCCTTTCTTTGAGGCTTCCTTTGTGAGTCAGACTTGGGCTAAGCCACCGGGGTCCCCAGGAGATGAAGCACTTGGTCTTGTCTCTGCGCGTATGTGAACACTTGCCTGCAGGAAATGAGCCGTGAATAGGTTTGCAGGACAGAGGGGTTCTCTCCCCGGAGTCATCCCTATTTCACCAGCACCCACTCCTAGGACTCCCAGCCAGGCGGCAGGCTCGGTGGACTGGTGAGGTCTGGGAGGTGAGAGGCGGCCACCACGTCCATCTGCTGATAGCACTCAGTGAGGCCAGCAACCCAAATATCTTGAAAAAATGTCTTTGGTGAGCCACCTCCCTGCTTGTCTTCGGGCAGGTGAGGTTTTGTGTTCCGGAATCAGCTCGAGAACAAGAGCTGAATGTTAGAACCCTGTTCTTTGGCTCTGTGGGTGGGCTCTTGGGGGCTACTTTGGAGACTCGAGGACCTGGACAGGCGACGCGGCTTCTGGTTAGGGTGCAGCCGCGGACAGGACACAGGCCTGCCACTGCCTTCTTGGCTTTGGAGATGTGCCTGGCTCTTCTTAAAATCCTGTGTGTCTTCTCTTTGCTGCCCGTGTCACCGAGATGGTAAGAATCAATCTGGAGGAGAAGGTAATTTGAAATATTTGACCTTTTTACATTTCTCTTATTTACAAACTCTCTGAGAGGAAATACCCTCAATATCTCGTAGGGGAATGTTCTTTTAAAGTCCCTGTTCTGTGACTTCTCACCAGTGTGTTCCAGCGGCATTGGTGTACTCTCGGCTTGAAACAGAGTAGGTTCTGATCACGTCAGCTTCTTTGGTCTAGATTTTTATTCCATTTGGACAATTTCTCAATCTTGGGTTTGATTTTTTTTTCCCTACCATTTCTAGTTTTGCTTAAAACAACCTTAAAGAAAAAAGTTACCGATAAGCCTACTGAGTTTGAATCGATGCAACTTGCCTAGAATAAATTTGAGATTATGGGTCCTTGAAGAGTGTGTCACTTCCATGGGGTCAGTGTTGTCTCCTGCCTCTGCGTACACCCTGGAGTGGCTGTTTTCTGGGGGACACAAAGACAGGGCGCTTCCATTGGGTTAACGGCTGGGACTCAGTGAGAACTCAGACCTTCAGATGACCTTAGTCAGCTTTGTTGATGGGATTTGGGACAAGGCCCAGAGTTTCTTCTCATAATTGTGCCTCAGACGAGAGAAGGTGTGAAGTAATCGATTCAGGATATGGTCTGTGTGGGACTCAGTGGCGGTCTGAAACCATCAGATCTGAGTCATCTTTGGGGAGCACTGCTGAAACCAGTAGGATGCAATGTGCACCTCCTTTCATCAGGAAAGTCACCTGAAGGGCTGGATAGGAAGTGGAGGCCGTGGGGGGGACGGGGGACCCCGGTCCACATACCTGGCAGGACCAGGTTTGGATGACTGCTCCCCTCTACCTCCCCCTTGGCTTTCCTGCCTTTTCCAGAATCACCTGTGTCAGTTTCAAGACTATTTCTCTGCAGAAGTGAGGAAGGCAAATATGAGGTCTTGAAGGGAGAACTGGCTGGTCCAAAGGCCGGGGGAGGGGGGGACGGGAAGACTGCCTGGATGGCCCCCTAAGCTGACCCAACCCCAAAGAGGGCCAGCTGCTCACTCTTTTACTCTGTAACCCTTTCAAAAAAATGAATTTTCAAATCCTGCCTCATGATGAAATGTGGATAAAACCAGTGCTTTTCATAGCTTGTGTTTGTTTGCTGTGGTCCCCTCTAAGAGAATGCTAGGGATTGAAACTATCTGTATATGTTGACAGTTTTTAGGGGTTCAGGAACCCGTGGCAAAAACACTAAACTATTTATTACAGGTATGACTGTATTATTTCCCCAAAGTAGATAATTCTGTCTTTGTATATTTCAAGACGAATAATAATCACTTCACCTTTGGTGCCTTCTGTGTGTTACATGAGCACTCACGTCCACCATGGAATTGAAAAAAAGATGTACATTTAGTTAAATCAGATAACACTATTTTTGTAGCATGATTTTAGATTGTATCCTTTTAATATTGCTTTCAGCAATGCTGGTTTTGAGGTTTGGCTATTTCCCCTTGAAGCTTCTTATGTATTTATAAAGGAGAAAAAAAATAACCCTGCCCCCTCCACCCCGCGATTCCTTTCCTCCTCTCTGCTGTTTCTCCCCGACCCCTGGTTCTGCTTATTTAAATAGTCTGAGAGTTAGAGTATATTTCTGTGAAATAATTATTCATCAGTATAATGGCGTTTGGCATTTCTGAACCACTCGTTCCACTTAGAGAGCCGCTGCTCACCTTAGAAGGCAAGAGTGGTCCCCACGTTACGAAAAGCAAATCCCAGACTCTGGCCTCGTCTACGCTGGGTCTGCATGGGTGAGGCCTGCTGCTGTGGGCTGGTGAACCGGAGGGTGTTCTCTGGCCCGGTGTCTTCCAGGATCAGCTCGGGCCGTCCCTGCAGCTCTGCTGCCTGCCTCTGGAGGCTCTGGGGCTCACCTTCCACTTGGATTTCCGCTGGGTTCATAGATGCTCCAATTGAGCTCAGTGACCCTTAAAAAAAAAAGCTTCCTTGCTGTGAGGAGCTTGAGCAAATCAAGACCCAGATGATGTGCCAGTTGCTCCTTTTGCTTCCCCATCCCTGCAGGACATGAGTTATGTCTGGTCAAGAAAAATCTCGAGTGAACTAGCTGAGCCATTGCAAAATGAAGGACGGGATTTATTGAACTGTAAAGCTTGCTTTTGTCCTATTGAAGGGTCAGCGTATGTAATTATTTTCTGACCCAGGAAGTCAAGTCAGATAGCTAATGCCTCCAGTATGATTTACTCATTGGTACTTCACCCAGTGGCACTTTTGGGGGGCAATATTAATTTAATAACTATTACACTCTGCTTCCTAAAACTATTTCTTAACAGTTTTGACACAGCTGTGGGGCATTCTGGGGTGATGCCCATTTGGCAAACTTTGCTTTATATTGTTGGTCAGAGCCCCTGCCTGAGCAGCACAGGCTAGCACAGGTGCCCTGGGGTCTGCACGGCCCAGTTCCAGCTGGTGCAGGGGTTCTCTCTGTCCATTTGGAGCGGTTTGGGGGCCCAGAAGCCTTTGCACCTGTTGGTTTGTCCCTGACCTCAGACGAAGCCTTGAGCTGCAGTCTTCCCCCTTTCTTTCCTTCGAAGGACCAGTTTTTCATGGTACTTTGTCCTGATTGTTTTCATAGTGTTCAAATCTGTATTTTTGTATGTAGAGGGAAATAATTTTCTCAACACTAATCACGAATAAATATTGTATTAAATTGTCATGAAGGAGTTCTTGTTTAATAAATGGACATGTAAAATGGTATTGTCACTCTCTTTGCTCTGACTTACCCTCCCCGCCGTGGACCTGGTTCCCAAAACAGGCCTGTTAGGTGGATCGTGAATGCAGCCACGTGAATGCAGCCGTGGCCGTTGGGGCCCCGTGGGGACAGCTGGCAGGCCTGCCTGGGCTGGGGGCGGGGCAGGGCCCGACTGCGCCCGCCCCTTTGGCACCTTCACCTTTCCTATTTTTCAGATCATGTCTGTGAGGGAGTCGGGGCAGAACGCCTAGCTTCTTCCACTGCCTAAGCCAGAGTGCGCCTGGGGTTTTCCCTGGGTGCTGAGGCCCTTTTGTGGAAGTTTCCAAACCAGGAGGTTCCAAACTCCCGAGGTTCTGGCTCCCTGGAAGCTGCCCAGGGACGTTATCCTGGTAAGTGAGGGAGAAGGGGGCAGTGATGACCAGGGCAAATGACCAAACTTCCTCTGTTTCCTCCACTGCCAGACAGGAGTTGTGTCTGGTAGCTGTGTGAGCAGTTGGAGCTGGAGGTGCTGCCACACTGCTGGGGGGTGAGGGGGGTTTCTCAGACGCTCACACTCCCAGCAGGTAGTCAGTCTGGTTTAATCCACGGTGGAGGTTTTTTTCAGGGTAGGAGATTCACATGCAAAAGAAAAGAGTTTACAAATGCCCTAAACATGGAACTCTGGCTCATTCAGGCCTCTTGGGTCACAGGAAGTGCCATTTAAGAAGCGGCTTTGGTATAAAAAAATTACATAAAGTTAGAAAATCTCACTGGAGACACATACACAGCATCCTTAGGTGAAGTCAGAAGGCCACCGCACCTCTCGGAGGGGCTCGGGAGACCTGCTCTGGTGACAAGAAGGAAGCACCGCGGTGGCCCCAGAAGCTCTTGCCCCCAGAGAAGGGGCGGACTTGGGCTGGGCCTGCCCAGCCACAGGGATGTGGGAGCCTGGTGCTTCCGTCTTTCGGCCTGGAAGGCTGGGGCGGGGTGAGCTTTTCTTTGAAACAACCTTAGACCCGTAACAGATCACCCAAAGAAGACATGGTTCCCAAGGGTGCAAGCTGTCCATTAGGGACCCTGACACCCATCCCTCAGATGACAGCACCATGGTCAGTTTTCTTCCTGCTTTAAGGGTGGAGGGACCTGGTGCTCCTTGAACAAAGACATCTCGGAAGGATCATTCTGGACAAAGTGCCAGCACGAACGGTGCACGAGCAGGGGTAGCGATGCAGACAGACCCCCCCGGGGCCTGGCGGGGAGGTCCTGAAGTGGCTCTGACTTCCTCACCCTCTCACCTCCAGCCCACACCAACCCGGGCAAGGGGTGGGGGACGCCAGGGCTCTGTCCGCTTTGTCCCCTTGCACTTGTTTTTTTGGCAGAGGTTATCGGGCTTAAGGTCTGTGCACAGATGTGGGGGGAAGATGTGGAACATTCAAAATGCCTCACGTGCAGAGTGGTTAGATAGCGCTAAGCCGAGGGGTGCAGACCCGGATGCTGGGCTCAGGAATGCCACGTTGGGGCTGTGAGGAGGCTGCCTCCATCAGAAACTCCCTCGAGAAGTCACAGCCTCCCTCCCTCCGGCCAGCTGGCGAAGGCCCACGTGGCTGGGTGGCCAGGGCACGGGCAGGCCTCAGTCGGAGTCGGAGTCAGAATTCTCTTCTGAAAGGAAAGCAGAGGGTGCCTGGCAGGGAGCAGAGCCTGGGAGTGGTCCCGGAGGCACAGCCAAGGCTGGCGGCTGGGGCCCCAGCCCAGGCCCCTCACACATGCACTATATATACACCCGTGCACATGCGCAACTCCAAATACTAGGACAGAAGGCCCACACGTGTTCACACACAGCGCACTTCAACTTGCTCCCTGGGGCGCTGTCTGTCAATAGCAGCACTGTGCCAGCTGCGAAGGAAAACATGCAGGAACCTTGAACGGTGTACTGGGCTCTGTAGGGGACGGACCAGCTGAGCGTCGTGTTCAGCAGAGGGACGGTTTCTGCTGGCTCATAAACCTGACTGGCTGGGTCCTGCCAGGGGGCAGCAGGCACCGAACGGGGAGACCCCAACTCCAAGGCAGGACCTCAAGGGCCCTCTCTGAAGCACCCCCATCTGTCCGGTCTTGTGATCTGCACAGGGGCACGGCCACCCGTTTCAGAGGAGCACCTCACCTGGATGGAAGAATCTGCTGTTTACATCCTGTTGTCCTTCCTCCCCTGCCCTCTTCTCTCAGCACACTCCCATGCAGCCAGCAAAACCCAGCTCTAGGCTGGCCCCCACAGCCTCCTGCTAGCTCAAAGCACAGGCCTTCCAGCTCCCTGCCTTCTAGCTCCCGCTCTGCTCTTACAGCCAACACCTCCTCCGGGCTCCCCTGTCCCTGTGCACGCCCTGACTGGCTGTGTTCGTCGCCACTACTGGGTCTGACCCTTGTCTGGACTGAGCTCCCCGAGGGCAGGAAGTCTGTCCTGCACACTGACAGCCGAGTGTGTGGCCAGCTGGCAGGTGTTTAGATCAACAGATGTGGACCTGAGGACCCTGGAGGGAGCAGGGAGCACTGGACTGGGCCAAACGGCCATTTACTCGCTGCAAAGCGCCAAGTGACGTCTCAGAGCTTCTGGCCCAGAGCAGTCAGCCGACAGAGGCATCGCTCCTTCTGCTTAAAGACCCTCTGTGGGTGCAGGGGAGGGGGCAGAGAAACCAGCAGACCCCAGAGGCACGGAGCTGGCCGCCATCCAGGTGAGCTCCTGGACTTCCTGCGCTTCTGAGTTGTGGTCCCCACGGGTGGGGCCTTCTGGTGGCCACCCAGGGCGGGAGTGGGAGCCCCTCCTGCTGCACCCTCTAGGGACCCCCCACATGCCTGCCCTGTGCTGGGCACAAGCACCCTGGGATGTGACTGATCGGTATAGCTGTGTTGTCACAGATAGAGAAGTCAGCCGCCCAACTTGCACCTTTTTTTTTTCAAATCAGGTTAACAGGCGCGAAGGCCATTCTGAGTTGGAGGAGGCTGCTTTGAGAGTCAGGATGTCTTGGACTTTCCTTGGAAATAAAAAGCAAGACAAGTCTGAGCTTTCGTGGGTACCGTGGATACGGAGGACAGCTCGGTTCCCCCCAAGAGGCCTACGGGCAGGTGAGGCCGCAGGGCAGCCGTGGGGCAGGCAGGCACTCTGCAGCCCGGAGACAGTGCCCAGGAGCTGAAGGGGGACTGGCAAGCCGTGCCCTCAGACTGCTCTTTCAGGAGAGGGGGAGGCCTGCAGGGCCTTGCGCCTCTGAGGGGTCCGGCTTCATGATCAGAGATTCGTGAAAGGCTATGAGAACCAGGCTGGGGAAACACTTCCCGCCCGCGGGGAGAACGGAAATGGTCCTGCGCCACTTAACCAAGCATCCCTGAGGGAGGGCAGGGTCCCTGCAGCAAACCCCAGGTTTCCACCTCGAAACCCACAGGGCAGCCACCCACCTTCTGCCTTGTCAGCTGTGGTCTCGTCTGCGGAGTCTCCTTGTTTGAGGAATTTGGCCACGTCGTTAAAGATCAGGTAGAAATCTATTGCAAATACGATGGTAGCAAAGAAGCCAAATACCTGTGGGATACAGGGGACAGGCTGGATGGCATGCGTCATGCGGAGCCGGGGGGTCCTGAGCCTTAGTGGGGTGGGCTACCTGGAGTGCCATCGCCGCACTGACTCTTGTTTCTTTCTAAAGATTTATTTATTTATGCATACAAGCTGGGGTGCAGGCCAGAGGTGTTGGGGGTGGGGGGGTGAGAGGATTCACCAGAGACAGAGTGGGGAGCAGAACAGGCAGATCGACCGAAACACACTGCTGAGGGGAGCAGCGGGCGAGGCAGGAGAGGTCTGCCGGGCCATGTGGGAAGCTCCCTGGCAGGGGATCCAATTCATGCTGCAGTGGCCGCGGACAGCTTCAAAGTGCTGAGACAAACTGTTGTGCCACCAGGGAGGCCCAGACTCTTATCTGCTTGGATAAGTGGCTCGATTGGCAGGCACCGACCCCCACCCCCGTTAATGACAAACAGGACAATGAGCAGTTATCCTGGCTTGCCAAGCGGCCTTCAAAACTTGGGGCAGAGTAAGTTTGTAATAGGATCTGGAGTTGTCGGGACACATGCGACAGCCCAGGGGGCCCAGGGAGGGACAGAACGGCCTGAATGACAGGGATGTTCTGAGGGACACTGCTGGGCATCCACCTCCCGGGGCAGGATGGCTACTTACCCCAGCAGCTTTGGATGCCCCATCTGAGTATTTGGCGACAGCTGTGATGGAGATGGCGAAGTAGATGAGGGCTGCTGTGACACAGCGCAGGAAGTCCTGGGGGGAGAGGGGCGTGGTCACCTGCCCTGAGCTCTCTGGGGTGGGACAGAGCGTGGGAATGGAGCTGGCGGGGAGCCACGGCCAGGCAGAGGGGCTCAGAAGAGCGCTGGGGGGCAGAACCAGAGCTCGAATCCCGCTGCCTGCAGAGGATGGGCCTGGCCCAGGTCCAGCATCCCCGAGGCTCCCCGCTGTTCTGGCCTCACCCGAACTCCCTGCTCCTCTCCCACCCCCACTCCTGCCTCTATCCAGGTGCCCTGGCCGGATGCCAGCCGCTGAGACCACCTGGCCCCTGATCCGGCGGGGTTGCCTGGCAGACAGCAGGAGATGGGCCAGGCTGCAGCTGGCCTGCAGCTTGCCCAGGAAGCAGATGCCCATTTGACGGGGAGGTGGAAGTCGTAAGTCTTGTCGCCTGTATCCTTCCTGCTTTTCAATGGGGAGATCTGGCCCTGGGCCTCATTTGCCACATACCAGTAGCAGGTCCATTTATGTGTCATGGTTTCTACCTGTCACTAAAATGGGGACATAGAGGATACAGCCCATTAGGAGCAATGCTGGAAACGAGAGACCAGGGTCAAGAGCCACCTTATGCTGTCCCTTCTCTCAGACCATTTCATACAGCAAAGTTCAAGATGGGGCTCTAAGCCCTCCCAGGTGATAAAATAAATGTCCAGATGGCCCAGGTCTGGGTAAGCCTTGCAAGTCCTCAGTTAACCTGCCCTGCCCATGTGGAAATGGCTTGAATTCCTGTGGCTGAAGGCTTCTGGCTGGCCTAGTTGGGAGCACCAGCGCCACCTGGTGGCCACGCCCAGGGACGGCGACAGGGGTTCCCAGCCTAGGGGTTCCCAGCCTCAAAGGACCAGAGGGCTTGAAGATGCCACTACTGCTGTGTCACGTGGCTGCTGAGTGTCCAGGCCTGGAGCCAGAGACCTGACACCAATCAAATGCTACCAGCTCCTGAGCGCAATGAGAAAGGTTGTGGGATGAAAGGAAGGTGAACCCCTTCCCGGTGTCCCGGCACTCACCATCATGGGCCAGCACAAGCCCTGCCACTTGTCATTGAGCTGCATGGCACCCGCAAAGAGGAAGTAGAGGGCCAGCAGGAACTCCAGCAGGGGGGCTGTGAGGAAAGCAGATGCTGAGGACGCCACGTAGCAGACGAAGGTGATGAATGAGAGACCCTGGGGGTGGGGAGAGAGGACTCAGAGCTCCTGCAGGCCCCTCACCCAGTGCCCTGCTAAGCCGGGGCTGCAGTCAGAAAGACAGGAGGCTCCAGGAGGGGAAGGCCCCTGCCCAGCCCCACAGATATCAGCGTGAGAACCCACGGGCAAAGCAGGTCTAGAGGCGCAGCCCCCACTGCTCAGTGCTTGTGGGCGTGGCCCTGCATCCTGATCTCAGGTCCGCTTCCTGCAGGACCCAATCAGGAAGCCAGAGTCTCCTGTAGCGTCCGACCCCCCAAGGGGCCACCTCCTGGGGTTCTCACCCCAACTGCCACTCTACCAGGTCTACAGGCTCACTCAACTCAGCTGGTTCCCTGTAGGGGCAACTCAAACCTAGACAGTCTCAAGGGCACCCCACCAAGCAGGAACCAGTTTCCAAAAATGTCACCCAACACCTGAGGTTTGTGCTTTCCACTGGATGGAAGTTTTATCTGAAAAACAACGCAATACGTAAATCTCGAGCTTGAGTTAATGGCAGCAAGCTGAAGTGTTGAGAGTGGAAGTATATTCGTGTCTGCGATTTACTCTGAATGCACCCAAAAAATGGATGGACAGATGGATGGGTAAGGGATGCGATAAAGCAAATACAGAAATGTGTTTGCAACGGTGCACTCCAGGTGGTGGGTACAGAAGTGTTAATGGTCTAGCTCTTGTTTTTTAAAATATATTTGCAGTTTCACAGTGAGAAAGCATATCCGGGGTGTTGACAGGGCTGCGTCATTCACCAGGCTCAGAGCGCTCGGTGTTCTCTGCAGTCCTGTCTGCACACGCGGCCGTGGGGAGAGGGTGGCGGACAGTGACAGATGCGGAAGACTCCGGTCCGTTCTGCAGACTGTGGGCTGCGGGGCAGACCAAGATGTGGGCTTTTCACTGGGCCTGTCCCCGCTGAGCTGTGGGACCTGCTCGGATCTTCACAACCACCCAGGCGCCAGGTGCTGTGCACGGCCCTCTACAGAGGGGCAGACTGCGGGGCACAGGGGTGAAGTGACGGCTCATTATCATGCGGCATCAGAGCTTGAACCCAGGGCCGCTGGCCCCACAGCTGGAATCCTTAAGCACCCTGGCCCTGTGGTGCTGGCCTTATCTGTGCTGGCTTCTGCCGCTGTGGCGAGTGTGCGCACAGCCCCAGCTGAGCAGCTCTGCGTGGCGTCTGGGCTAGACCCAGGGGACCCCGCAGGGACTCCCAGGTGCCCCACAGGAAGCACCGCGGCTGCCTCAGGCAAATGAGCTGCAGAGATCCCAGGGAGTCCCCAGGGCCCCACATCTGCCCTGAACTTGCTCGTGGGGCAGCTGATCCCAACCCAAGCAGATGGGAGGCTAAAGCACAGGGGTGGTGAGGATGACCGGGCGCCCAAGGTGGGGCGGCCATGGGACCCCGGCCTGGAGCCCCCCACGGCTCCTGCTGTACTTCCTCTGCAGTGGGCTGTTCTTGGGTCCCTCCCCTTCCTGCCCCCCACCCCCTCCAGAGTTCATTCTGGGGATCCTCCTCTTGATGGCCACTCCCCACCCCCCTACAGCAGCCCCCTCATTTGTGTGGCCTGGGGGCAGACCTGAGGTGACCATAGGGAGGCAGGAGTTACCCGGAAGATTCCCTTGGGTTCTTCCGTACCCACAGTTCACCCTCCCACACCTCCCACCCCTCATCTTCCCAGACCTGGATTCCTCACACCCAACTGCCACACCCTTTGCCAAAAGCTGCCTCTGCTCTGACCAGCACTCTACACCCATGGGAGGGGCAGGTGGGGGTGGGGTCCCCTGGGCAAGAGGGCAGATTCCAGGTTTCTCCCCCACAGTGACTCCCAGCAGCCTTGGGGGTGGGGGCTGGGTGGCCAACCAGAAGGTGCCCCTGGAGTGTGGGCCCTGGTGCCTCACAGGAGAGGTGGGCAGGTGCTGGCCAGGTGGCTCTGGGATGACCGCAGGAGTAGAAGAGGTGAATTGGCCACTTCCTGCCATCTGGGCGGGCACCTGGGAGAAACCCTCCTCTTTCTCCACCCCTGTGCTGGCTCTCACTTGACCCCCTCAACTGACCCACCTGTCAAATCCCCTAGCCCTGGGCCTCAGCCTTGGTGTCTGTGAACTGAGAATTACATTACGGACAGGGTTCTGGGGATCTAAGTAAGAAGTGCTCCTCCCTCATCCTGCCTCGCCTCCGCCAGGCCCCTTCCTCCCTTTCCTCTCCTTCCCAGGAGACCCAGTACCCCCCCACCCCCCACGAGGAGTTTTAGGAGTGTCCGGAGGACAAAGGCCTGATGAGCTGGGTGGGGGAGAGGCAAGGAGGAAGGAGCTCAGCGGGGCGGGTGTTGGAGAGGCAAGGGGAGGAGGGGTGATGAAGTCATCCCGCTGCGCTCCTGCCCCTCTGCGCGGCCCCCTCGGTGGCCAGGCCCTCACCCAATCCCGGGGGTCCCTTCCCACTCCCCTGCCCCCCCTCCCGACTGGCCGGGTGGCCTCCGTCCTGCGGTTCGAGGCCCGGCCGGCCCTCCACTCTGCGCCCAGGAAAGCCAGCAAGGGCGCAGAGAGGCGAGCCAGCTTCCCGACCCCGGGGTGGTGAAGGGCCGGGCCGACGGATTCCTCCCGGGGTCCGGCCCGGGGTGGCAGGAGCACCCACGACGGAGGCCAGAAGATGCGGGGACACAGCCTGTCCCGGAGCCCAGAGAGGGAGTGGCGCCCGACGCCACACAGCGCCGGGCTGTGTTTCCCGGGACCCCCGCGCGACGGCGGCGGGATCCCTCCCCCAGCTTCTCCACCGGCCGGGAAGGGCAGGGTTCGGATCCCGCCGCGTCGGTCGCGGCAGCGAGCCCGTCCGAAACGCCCGCCCCAGTTCGCCCAACTTTGCGGGGCTCCGGGACGGGGCGGCCGGAGCGCCGGAGAGGGGTTAGGAGGAGGCCACGCGCCCCGGCCTCGCACCCGGCGCCCAGCCGCGAAGGCGCCGCCGCTCCCGCGGGCCCCGCACTCACCGACTCCGCCAGCAGGAGGCGGCCTTTGCGCGAGCAGAGGAAGGCGCGCGCCGGCAGGAGGGCGCGGAGCCCCGGGACACCCGCCCCGGGCCGGGAGCGGTCGGCTGGCTCTGGGTCGGACTCGGGGTCTGCATCGGGGGGCCACATGGCGGCAGCAGGGGCCGAAGCTCAGCCTCCCTCCCTCTCACCCGCGCCCAGGAGGGAAGCGGAAACTCAGACTGTGCGGAAGGAGAAAAAGGCGAGACCAGATCAGCAGGGGCGCAGCCCCTCCGCCCCGCCCCGCTCCGCCCCACCCCCTCCCTTCCTCCCCTCTTCCCTCCCGCCTCCCCCCTCCCTCACCCCCTTCCGTCCAGCTTCTCCGCAGCCCCTTGGACCCCAGCTGCCGGAGCTCTCCGGCCCCGCGCTGGGCACGACCCACCGCGGGGCTGGCCTGGGGGCCTCCTCAGACCCCGTATTCTCCCCGAGGCCCTGGCCGGGGAGCTTGGGGCCTTCTGGTTGTGGCTCCTGGACACCCCGTCGGAGCGCCCACCCGTCTCTCCAGCCCTGACGGGTCATCTGCACTCGCTATCCCCAGCCTGGTTTCCTGCCGGCGAGCAGTCTGGGAACCTAACTACGAAGAGACCTCTCCCCTGTCCTGTGGCTGTCACCTCGCAGTCAGCACCCCTCACCTCTCCCACCCCTCGTCTGGCCCTGCCGCTGGGGCTTTGTTGGCTGCCCCAGCCTGGGTTCTGCCCCTTTCCTGGCCCCATTCACAGCGAGGACTGTCAAACACACCCCCAGAGCCCCAACCCCACACCACACATGCAGCGAGCGTCCAGGGCCTTTGGAGTTGTGTGAAGCGCACTGTCGTCTATCCTTCCACCCCAAGAGGCAGAGCCCCAGGTTACCCTTGTTCCCCCGCTATCACCGGTGAAACATCACTAAGGCCAGGCACTCTTCATCCCTTAAAGCTTTGTTGTTTTTAAAAATCTTTTTCCATTTCTTGATGCTGCCACCATCACCACCTCTGCCTCCACTAGATCCCAAACCATTCCTGTCTCCCTGCACTGTTGTGAGGATATCTTTAAGAGGCTTTTCTTGGCAGCCAGAGGGATGCTTAAATCATCTATCACAGTTACCTCATTTGCCTCAACCCCCCAAACCTAGGGGTTTACCATCTTGCTCATATTCTTGGTATAGAGACTGGCATCAACCCCTTGCAGCTCTCTCCTCCTTTGTCTCTCACCCATCAACTTTCTTAGTTTCTTGAATAAAATCTGCTTCCTTCTGCCACAGGACCTTTGCACATGCAGACCAGTCTACGTGGGATGCTCTTTCTCCAGCATGTTTTCCGATCAGCTTCTCTTTATCTGTGATCATAATGCTGTGTGACTTCTTCAGAGATGACTTCCTTGATCTCTTCAGCTAGGTAAGAGGTGTTCATTCACATTCACTCATTCATTCATTCAACAGCATTGCTAGGAGCCAAGATTAAGGGAAGTCCTGGCTTTTGGAGGGGTGAGGGAAGGTGAGTAGTGGATAAAAACTACCAAAAAATCTGTCCAGAGAACCCTAAGATGATTCCTAGTGCAGATAAATCTGGCTGACTGCAAGGCCCACCAGGCAGTGAGTGTGGACAAGGGGACTGAGCCAAGGACCTGGGGAGCAGACAGGTCAGGGAAGGGGTGGGGCTGGGTTGTGGAGGACCAGGTCCTAGTATTTGGATTTTTCTCTAGATTCCATCAGGAAGGTCAGGTGGGGTTCTAACACAGGGGGACCTGGTTCTCATCTTTGTTAATGAAAACATGGCTCAGAACTATGAGTCAGCTGAAGCACTTAGTGCAGTTTGGAAATCTTGTCTGATTATTTCTCTGCTGTGGCCTTTGTCAACGTTTCACCAGGTCCTCTCCCTGGATATGTTCAGCATGTTCCCTGTTTTCCCCAACCTCACCCTTTCCAGCTCCACTAATTCCTCTTGCTCTGTGCCTAGCCCCCATTTTTACTTCCTAGCAGTTATGATAAATCTCACCTTGTAACCTGCACTTTTAATCTTATTGCCTCTTTATGACTTAACATTAAAAAGGATGTATGGTTTTTTTTTATTAAAAACCAAAAACTATGAATCATTAAGAAGGAGAAGAAGAGAACCCAGTTTTGAAAACAGGTTGATGATTTGAGCAGACAACTCAGCAAAGATAGGTGCAGGTCCAGTTAGCACATGGCAAGACGTTCAACAGCATTAGACAGAGGGACACTGTGCCCCTTCTGACATGGCTCCATGAAAGGAGGTGCCTCTCTTCTGGGCTGTGAGGACATAGAGCTACTGGAACCTCATGCACTGCTAATGGTGGAAATTGTCACCACCACTTTGGAAGATGGTTTGGCTGTTTCTCAAAGGATGAGACCGAGTCCTACTGTATGACCCAGGCATTTTACTCGTTGGTATTTCCCCAAGAAAATGAAAGACCTGTACAGAAATGTCCACAGCAGCTCTACTTTTAATAGCTAAACGGGAAACCAACAAATGTCCATCCACAGGTAAAGGGAATAAACTCTGGAACATCCACACCATGCAATATTTCTCAGCGAGTAAGAGGAAAAAATCTCTGATTAGTGCGCAACTCTAGGGATGCTTTTTGCGAACATGATGTTGAATGAAAGAAGCCAGTCTCTACGGGCCCGTGCTGTAGGATTCCATTGTGATGAAATTCCAGAGTAGGCGAAACGAAGCTGTGGATGCAGAAGACAGATCAGTGGCTCCTGGGGTGGGGGCCAGAGGAGACTTTCTAGGGCTCTGGGAGTGATCTTTAATTTCACTGGATGGTGATTACATGTGTACTCACATCAAACTGTACACCTGAAATGGGTGCATTCTATTTCATGTCAAATATATCTCTGACTTACAAAAAGGGCACTGAGAAATCATAAGATGTTATGTGGCTGACCTGAGTGGCTGGCAGAGCCCAGACAGAGGGCCGTGGGGCTGACCTTGCATGAGGCTGCCAGGGACCTGGGGCCACTGTCCAGCTCACCACAGGCTGTGGATTGCCCAGCCTGTCACACAGGATGGCTTCAGGACATGTCTGCCATCCAGGGAGGGGGTGCTGGCTCTCTTCCTTTTCCATCGTGTGTGTGAGCAAAGTTCCCATCTCCTTCATCTACGGGTTTTATTCTTTGGGATAAGTTGATCTGTCTTTGGTTAACAGGAGCTTCTCCAGGTAAACACCTGTGTTCTAAACATGCCCCATCTATTTTTTAAAAGTTTTCCGACACTTTAAGATGTGTCTGGTACATTTTGCATTCTCCCATCCCAGCCCTAAAGTCAGCAGTTCCTCCAGAAAGTTCTGCTTCTTTGGAGAAGGGTCCTCAGAAACAAATCTTTTTTTTTTTTTTAAAGATTTTATTTATTTATACATACAAGCTGGGGCACAGGCCAGAGGCATGGGGCGGCGAGAGGGTTCACCAGAGACAGGGTGGGGAGCAGAACAGGCAGATGGACGGAAACACACTGCTGAGGGGAGCAGCGGGTGAGGCAGGAGAGGTCTGCCACACCATGTGGGAATCTCCCTGGCTGGGCATCGAACTTGTGTTGCTGCTGCCAACAGCTCCACAGCGCAGCGCTTAACCGCTGCGCCGCCAGGGAGGCCCCCTCAGAAGCAAATCTTTCTGGACACTTTTAATTTGTGTTTCTCTGTTTGTTGAGTGGATTGAGCTTTTTTTTTAAACTTGTGAAAGAACCATAAGCATTTCCTTTTCTGACAGCTGACATTTCACATCTCTTATGTGAAAATTATGTTTCTATAATAGTTGGTTTTCAAAAAAATTGATATGTAGGAATGTATATATTCAGGAAAATATTCCTATGTTTGAAATGAGAGTTGTGATTATTTTTTTCCTGGCTTGTCTATTACTTTGCATTTTTGTCATGCAGATTTTTCTTTTAGAATCTCCTGTTCTTGAACTCATGAATGTAATGGATGATGGTGGCAGTTTCGTAACACTCACCATCCTTAAATTTGTGGGATGTGCCTTTTTGAGTCATGATGTTTTGCTCTGTTGATGGACCTCTGGGTTCAGTTTGCTAGTATATTCCTTGGGGGTTTTGCTGTTCTTTTCATAAATTTCATCATCTCTAGTTTTTGTTTCATTTCTCTGTGTGTTACCTTTTGTGGAAGTCTTTTTTTTTTTCCTGATGTCATTAAAAGCTCTAACTTTTTCTCTGAGGACTGCTTCAGACATATCCCAAAAATATTGCCCCAGTTTTTCCTATTTCTAATTGGCTTGTTGTTTCAGTTTTAATTTCCTCTTTTATCCCATAACAAAGGGGCAAAGTTTTTTAATTTGATAAATTTTTGGCTACTTTTTTCCGAAAGCTTCCTAATTTTATTATTTACCTCAAACAGCAATTGGTACGTGTATTCTACTTTTTGAAATTTGTTGAGATTTTCTTTCCTGGGACTTTGTGTCCAAATAGTTTTGTAAATGTTCCCTGTGTGTTTCAAAAGACTGAATATTTTCTTTGTTGTGTACGAAATCAATGTGTTCTGTATCTTATTGTGTAGCTTAAACCCTTATCCATTTTTTTGCTTGGTCTGGTTAATGAGTCTGTCCTCGCATTTTTAATAGTTTTTTTTTAAGCATTTAAAAAAAGATCACAGAAGTTGTCAGTTTAGAGCATAGCAACTAAGAGCATTAGCTCTGGGTTCAGATCCTTGTTCTCTTACGCTTCCTCAGTTTCTCCATCTACAAAATATTAAAGCTGACTACCCTGTAGAGGTTCTTTTATTCTCCCCTTTGCTGTAGTTGTCCTGCCATGTCTGCCCACACTGGAAATCCCATCAGCTGATGGTATGACTTTGCTTTCAGATGTATTTTAAAGAGCTTAAGGATATTTTATGTCCCCAGATATTTACTACTGCTCACCTTTCATCCTTGAAAGTCTGTGTTCCCTTGTCACATCATTTTCTTTTGACTAAAAGAACATCCTCAGAAGTTTCTTTCAGAGCAGATCTTTTCATTTTTTTGGCGAATATACAGTGTGACTCTACAATGTAACTCCCCCTCGTTGCTCCCACACTTTCAGTTGCCTTATCCTGCCCAGCCTGCAGGGGTTGGGGTGCAGGATACAGAGGGAGTAGGTAGCCTGAAAGGTAGAGGTGCTATGGCTGGGGCCAGCAGCAGGACATCGGGGTCCCAAGTTCCTGCTGTCCCTGCTCCACCTGTCCACCTGTCCACCTGAATAACAAATAGCAGCCTCCCTCCACCTGTACTGTCAGCCTCTCTCTCACATCCTCCCTGGCTGGGCTTGGGCCTCCCATTGACCCCCAAGTGCGTGCGCGCGCGCACACACACACACACACACACACACACACACACACACACACTCCTCTCTTTCTAACTCCTCATGCATCAGTTTGGGACCGTGCTTCCTCTCATGAGGATGACCTTCCTGCCAGGATGGCAGACCAGGGAGCCTGAATGTGGGAGTCGTGGATCTGGGACCCACCTGAGCCCACCCTGGAGTTTTTGCACAGGTCCTCCCGGGAAGTGGGGGGATACACCCGCAGTTCCCGGTTGTTGGCCGTTTCTGAGGGGCTGGACCCCAAGTTCCTCCTTTTGGCCCAGATGCCAGTCTGACTGGCTCTCGAAGGCCCCAGTCCCTGAGGAGATAACACCCGTTGCCCGTCTCCTGAGTGAAAACTTCAGATAAGGGCCAATACTAAACCGCAAAGCCAGCTTATGGAAGGCCAAACGCCTTGTTTTTCTCGCAGTCACTACGTGGATGCCTTAAAAAAAAAAAAGGCAAAATTAAAATATCTGGATCAATAAAATGCATCTTTCCGTTTCCCAGCCTCTTGTTTTCCTCGGCCCCTCTGGCTGGTCAGCGTTGACAGCCAGCATCACCCACATCCTTGGCCCCTCAGCCCTCTGCGCCCAGCAGCCGGCAAGCACCTGCCGCACTCGCGCTACCAGCCTTGCCCTAGGCACCAAAACCTTCGGCAATTTCGTTGAATAAGCAAAAGCAGTGTTTAGGTCAGCATTAAGCTTTAAAATCCATTTAAAGCGAAATTTCTTTCCTAGTCAAAGGTGGTGATTAAAATGGGAAAGGAAACCATTCCGGAAACCAGGGAGACAGTAGAAGATGGCGGGCGAGGCGCTCCGCCGCGGTGGCCGCGGGCGATTCCTTCCGTCATTTCTTGCCCTTCTTTGGGGCTCCTTCCGCCGCCACAGCGGCTGGCTTCTGTGGCTTCCCTCCCTCTGGCTTCCCCGCCACTGGCTTCCCCGCCACTGGCTTCCCGGCTTCTGGCTTCCCGGCTTCTGGCTTCGCAGCGTCAGGCTTTGGGGCCTCTCCGTGCTCCTTTGGTGGAGGAGCCACCAGCAGGTTCCTTTTCACCATCCTCTTGCGTTTGAAGTGTTTTCTCTGAAGACAAATATCGATTAAAGCAAAAAATCCAGCTAGGCCAATTAGGATCTGGAAAACACAAGGATCCCTGCGTCACGTTTTTACATCACTGGAGAAGGGGCTTATTTCCTCCCTTGTTTCTAACTTGCCAGGAACGGCCCTTTGTCCTCTCAGACAGCCAGACCGCCAGAGGGCTCCGCCTCCCGGTGCGCTGTCCCAGTCTCCCTGCAGCTACCACGAGGGAGCTGCTGCCTGGATGGGCTCCCTGGACATCATCTTTGTGTAAATGGCCCCTCCATGGGAAACATTTCCCAATTTTACTGTTTTTTCCTTTTTAAAAAAGATTATTTATGTGTAGAATTGGGGTGCAGACCAGAGATGTGGGGGGAGGGTGAGAGGCTTCACAAGAGACAGACTGGGGAGCCGAACAGGCAGATTGACTGAAATACCCTTCTGAGGGGAGCAGCGGGTGAGACAGGAGAGGTTTGCTGCACCATGTGGGTCAGCTCCCTGGCCGGGAATTGAACTCAGGTCCTCTCAATGATAGCGCTGAGACTTAACCCCTAGGCCACCAGGGAGGCCCCAGTTTTACTTTTCAGCTGGAATCCCAAGATGACATGAAAAGAAAAGAAGCCCTTTCCTGAAGTACCTGGAATCTAAAGGAGGTGATTTCTGAGCCAGTAAACAGCATGACAAACTCACCAAGGCGATGAAGTAGTGCATTGGCATGGTTTGGCGGACTCTCACTGCATAGACCAGGATCCCCACAAGGAAGATAGTGGCGAACAGGTCGTTGAGAATGTCCTGAAAGCCGGGAGAGATGAGTCAGCCTCAAGGAGGGCGGAGGCTCTAGCCATACCCAGCCCCCAGCCCCACTAGCACAGCTTCCTCCAACGGGAATAAGTTTAAAACTTCTGTGCATGCACACACACACACACACACACACACACACACACACACACACACACGAAGATAATACAGACTGGGTTATTTGGACATATCTGTGGTCCCCTAGCTGGACGCTTTGAGTAGAGACCCCATGCCCTGGATACTGAACTGCTTTGCTGGTGCCCTCTGCTGCCTCCTGGCTGGGAAATCACACGTTTGGTGGCATTTGTCTTTTTCCTCCTCTAAGGGCTCAAATGTCCAACTGAGTGATGTCCTTCTTGCGTGCCAACCTACATCATCTTTCTGTTCTCAGGGCCAACTCCCCTCTCTGGATCTGGGGTGGTCTGTGTTGCTGGTAAGAGGTTCTGTTGGCCTCTCCTGTAACACCCTCCCACCTCCCTCCACCCCCCATCGGGATTCTGGAAGCTGCCTCTTCTCCTCCCCCCACCCTCTCTCACTCTACCCCCCTTCACCCTCCCTCAAATCACTTCTGAGGCACCCCCTATCTTCTTTGCTAAGGCTGCACCACCTCTCCTGTTTTCACCCTATTGGCCTCAATCTTGCTCTTGCCCCATACTTGTTCCCTTGCTCCACTGACAAGGTCCAGAAGTCCCCAGGCAGGCCCAAAGGACTGCCTTCCAGGAGAGAGGAAGCTCTCTGTTGTCTTTTCTTATAGGGACACTAATCCTGTCAGGGATTGGGACCTGCCCTTACGACATCATTTAACCTTCCTTTTTAATCGTCCTTCCTTCTCTAGAGACCCCATCTGTAAGCACAGCCACACTAGGGGTTAGGATTTCAGCACATGGATATGGCAATTACACAAACATTCAGCCCCTAACAATCCCATTCGTCTTTAGCTACTACTAAGACATTATAGTAATTCCAAGATCTCACTGGGCGAGTCCATCTTTGTAATTCTTTTTATTCTTCCATGAGACTTAGAATCACCTTGTAAAGTTTCATGAGAAAACTGTTATGCTGAAATTTCACTTACAGATTAGAATTAAATTGCCATCTCTATGATAGTAACTCTTTGCATCTGCGAATGAAGTGGATTTCTCCACTTACGTAGGTTTTTCTTTTATGTCCACTAATGAAATGTCATCATCTCTATGTACAATCTTACACATCTTTCAGTGCCTGAGTGGTTTCTTTGAAAACCACACTTTTTCACTGTTAGTTGCTGGTATTCAAGAACATTCGTTTCTGTCTTTAGTAAACTTGTGGGCCTCAACAGACTCCAGTAATTTGACTGTAGATTTTGGATTTTCCCTGTAGAGAATCTGAGTAATTCTGTTTTTTCCCCCTTCCTAATCCAGCTACACTTTGTTGTTTTTGTTTTTTTGTTTGTTTTTGTCACATTGTACTAAGATCTCCTGCAATGGTGTTAAATAGGAATAGTAGCCCATCTCTAAGGAAATGCTTCTAAAGTTTTACCATGAAATGCAACATTTATTGTAGGTTTGGGTTGATACCTATTATTAAGGTAAGAAAGTTCCCTTTTCCCCTAGTTTGCTAAGCGTTTTTTTTTTGTTGTTGTTGTTATTGTTGTTTTCATAGAAGAGCTGGGGTGTAGGCCAGAGGTGTATGTGGGGTGTGTGTGAGAGGCTTCACCAGAGACAGAGTGGGGAGCAGAACAGGTGGATTTACTGAAATACACTGCTGAGGGGAGCAGCGGGTGAGACAGGAGAGGTCTGCTGCGCCATGTGGGAAGCTCCCTGGCCAGAGATTGAACTCAGGCCATAGTGGTGATAGCGCTGAGACTTAACCCCTACACCATATGCAGGGAGGTGCCTGATAAGAGTTTTCTAAAGATAAGTATTGAGTATTGACAGTTTTTCTGCATCCTACAAGGTGATAAAAGGTATTTTCCTTTAAATAAAAGACAGTAAATTATATTAATAGAATTTTGAAGACTAAACTATCTTTGCATTCTGGGCACATTCTCCACGTGAACATGATATATTGATTATATGTTGCTTGGTTCCGTTTGCTAATATTTTATTGAGGATTTTAATGGTTATACTCAAAGACGATAGGCCTGAAGTTTACTTTCCTTATAACGTCTGGCTTTATAAAATATCAAAGTCATATCAGCAGCAGAACATATTATAAAGTCTTTTTTTTTTAAAAAGGAAAGGACAGACCCATGTCACTAAGTATAAAGTCTAGAAATGAACCCTGCATGTGGGACTTTAACTTTGAACAAAACAAAAGTGCCTTTTCCATCAGTGCAGGAAATGAATAAATTGACCAATGTGGTGGAGCAACTGACCAGTCATCAAAACAGACGTCGGCGGCCGTGGTTCCCACCATGTACCGACAGCACAGCGACGAATGACTCCACAGACTTAAGTATAAAAAATGAAACTAAGTGAAAGATGAAAGCCCAGCTGAATTGTTTTATAACCTATTTTCTATTTTTTTTGAGCCAAATTTTGTTGTTATATATTTTGGAGGGAATTGTTATCTAAACTTTCCAATTTATTGGCATTAAAGGTCTTTTCCTTGTGCTCTTTAAACCGTCTTTCGGTTGTATGCTAATATTTCACTCGTTCCTTTTTTTCTTGAGGTCTGACTACCTTAAAAGTCTTAAAAGAGGACCTCCCCGGTGGCGCAGTGGGTTAAAGTGCAGCTCTGTGGAGCTGTTGGCAGCGGGCGATGAGAGTTCGATGCCCGGCTGGGGAGATTCCCACATGGCATGGCAGACCTCTCCTGCCTCGCCCGCTGCTCCCCTCAGCAGTGTATTTCCGTCAATCTGCCTGTTCTGCTCCCCACTCTGTCTCTGGTAAACCCTCTCACCGCCCCATGCCTCTGTCCTGCACCCTAGCTTGTAGCATAAAATAAATAAAATCTTTTAAAAAAAAAGCTGTTACAACTCAACAATTAAAAACACCCATTTTTAAAAAAAGTCTTAAAAGAACTAGATTTCAGGTTTTATTAGTCCTGAATATGGAGCTTTCTTTTCTGTTTCCTTAATTTCATCTTATTTTGGCATCACCTTCTTAATTCTATTGTTTTGTTTTGTTTTAGTACCTTCTTGAGTTAATTTTTAGTCTTCAAATTATATATGAATTTGAACTGTTTAGCTGCATTCTACAGACAGTATTTGCAAATGCTTCTTATACATTAAATTTCCCCCAAACATGGAGATTTAGTTAAATTTTACTTATTGATTTCTATTTACAGTGTATTGAAGTTAGAGAATGTGTGATGTCAGTTCTTACAATTTGTTTACATTTGATTTGTGGTCATCTTACTGGGGACAATTTTTATGATTGTTTCAAATCATATGTTCTTGAAAAGAATATATAGCCTGTTACCATTGTGTTTGTCAGTGGATAAAGCAATCAATTACTGAGGGAAGTATTATGGTTGATATTTGTTAATTCTTTTTAATAATTAAGTCTTAACAAACCATAAAATTGGTTTTAGTATTTTCCCATCTCCTATAGCCTTTCTTCATGTATTTTAACATATTGCTGGACTTTTAAAAGTCTGTTCTTAGAAACATGTCTTAAATGAAGAATATAGTCCAGTTGCATTTATTATAATTTCTGATATATTTGAGTTTGTGTCCGCCATTTTATTTTTTCTATTTAACTATATGCCACACATTCCTTTTCATTTTTTCCTTTCAACCTCCAACATTTTTTACTCTCTTTTTACCACTTCCCCACAACAGGTCTGATATTACTTATCTTAGAAGTCTAGTCTTTTACAGAATATAGTATGTTTTAATATGTTTATGGAATATCACTAAATGCCCCCCAAATTAAGTGCTTTTCTTATCATATACCACCACTGTGGTATTATATATTTATAACATATTATTGTGTTGCTACTGCTTTGGTTTCGCCTTATTTTAGTGTTCTTTTCCCAAATGAACACTCTGTCTCGAACCCCTACCTTGAATGTTTAATCCCCCAGGCCTCCATGGTTTCTGATGAGAAATTCGCTATTAATCTTAACGAGAATTTATTTTAAGGGATGAGTTGCTTCTCTTTTGCTACTTTGAGGACTTTCTTTGGAAAGTTTGATTATAATGTGTCTCAGTGTGAAGTGCTTTATCCCACTTGGGAGCTTCTTGGATATGTAGTCATGGCCTTTACCAAACTTGGAAAGTTTTGGCCCATAATTTCTTAAAATATTCTTTCGGCCTTTGTCTTTCCTCTCTTTCTTGTATGGTGCACATGTTAGTATGCTCCATGGTGTCCAAAAGTCTCCTTGGCTCTTTTCTTCAGTAATAATTTATATTACATAATTTATATTGCATAAGTTATATATAATTACAATGTTTATATTACATCATTTATATTACTTTTCAGCTCCAAAATTTCAATTTGGTTCCTTTTTATAATTTCTCTGTGCAAACATTCTCTATTCATGAATTATTTTTCCAGTTTCCTTTAGCTCTTTGCATACTTTTAGGACAATTGACTTAAAATCTTTGTCTTGTAGTCTAATATCTGGGCTTCCTCAGGGACAGTTTTTATTATTTTCCCCCCTGTGAATGGGCTATACTTTTTCTTTACATGTCTCATGAATCTATGTTGAAAACTGGACATTTTGAATTTATAATGTAATTATTCTGGAAACCAGATTCTGACCTCCTCCCCAGATCTCTAGGTTGTTTACTTGCTGCTTGCGCTTATACAAAAAAAAAAAAAAAAAAAAGCCGGTGACTTTTTCGAATCTTTTAAAAAAGATTTTATTTTATTTATTTATGCATACAAATGATGGGGTGTAGGCCAGAAGTGTAGGGGGTGAGAAGATTCACCAGAGACAAGAGTGGGAAGCAGAACAGGTAGATTGACTGAAGTACACTGCTGAGGGGAACAGCAGGCGAGACAGGAGAGGTCTGCTGCGCCATGTGGGAAGCTCTCTGGCCAGGGTCCGAACTCATGCTGCAGTGGCTATGCAGATAGCTTCATAGTGCTGAGACTTAACTCGTTGCACCACCCTCTAATCTTATTTTTTAAAGACCATGTTCTTTCTCTTGTGTGCCACTTAAGTCTCTGTCTCTTTAGCTTACTAGGCATGGATTTGACAGAGACTTCCTTAGGTATCTGGAAATAGACAAAAATGCTCTATCGGTCTATGGAGATTTGCTCTGTGTTGTGGCACTCCAAAATAGTCTAGGTTGTTTACTTGCTGCTTGTGCAGAGCCTAAGGTTAGCCAGAGATGAAAGCTTAGGGTCTTTTCAGAGCACATGTCCAGCCCTGGGCGTAGGCACGGGCTGGCATTGTACCAGCATTTCTGAGCTCTTACTGGCTCGTGTCTCCTTCTCTGGCCTCTTCTTTTCTAAACTTCTGGTCTATCTACCACGTGCCTGCCTCATTATTTTCCCTTGTTCAGGAGACTGTGGATAATACTTTTACCTGTATAAATATGTTTTGACAAGTGCTATCCAGGAGGCTGCTTCAGCTCTGAGAAAGCACTGAGGCAGGTGGAGCAAAAGCAAGTCCCCGGACTAATCCCTTGGGGAGCCACCAGACTGGTCAAAGACAGAAACATGGTTCTTTGGGAGCAAGGTCTGTACTGTTGCATCTGCCACTGGCAAGCTGGCCAGGAGCGCGGGCTGTTGTCTCTCTGGTCATGTGTAAGCTGGGAAGTGAGCGATGGCAGGTGGGTAAGTGAAAATGCCACATGCCCTCGTGCCAACATTCAGTGGCTTCTTTCTGATTGTTCTAAAGTTTTTTTTTTTTCCATTAGATCCCAGAGTTCTGAAAAGGTTGATTCTGGCAATATTTGGCAGCTTAATTACTGCTTTTTAGTAGAAGGACAGAGTTTTGGAGTTTCTTACTCTGCTATTTTTAGTAATGTCCCGCTCTCAGTCACAGTCATTATCACCTTCAGCCTTTCTTCCCTTCCATTCTCTTATGTCCTGGAACTCCTATTAGGCAAACGATGGAATTTCTCATTCCAAATTCTGTGTTGCAATTTCTCTCACATTTCCTCACTTTCTCAGCACTAAATATTCTGGATAATTCCCCACAGCGTTCTGCTAATTCTCCAGCTTTGAAATATTTTTTAAAACCCATTCATGGACAATTTTGTTTCAGTAACTATATGTTCAATTCTACACATCATACAATGTACTTTTAAAAAAGATCTGTCCTCACGTCATCTTCTTAGGGGTCTTTTTATGTCTTTGATAATTTTATGTATTTACGTAGCTATTTTTAATGACTTACCATTATTTTATATACTTGTCTTTTCACAATTTCTCCCCTCAGGTGTGGGCACCAGTTGTCCCACCACCCAAGCACCCATAGTCCTCCACCATAGTCCACTGTGCTCTCTTCCTCACCTATTCTCTCCTCTCCCCCTAAATCTGCCCCTCTCCTCCTGGAAATCTCACTTCTATGGTCATTTTTCAAGGGTCAGTTTCAAAGTCTGTCTTTGTCTGATTCCTTGGTTTCTCTAGAGTCCACATATAAGTGAAATTATCCGGTATTTATTTTTCTCTTTCTGGGTCACTTCTAATAATTTTAAATACATTTCTTATTTTCAGAGAGCTCTTCTGTTCTTTCATATTCTCAGGGTTCTAATCCTATTTGATATGTTTGCTGATTCTTGGTTTCCAATCATGGGGGTCTTTAAACCAGGTGTTTTGTAATTTTGAACTGAGAGTTCACTTTTGACAAAGTCCCACCCACTCTAATCCCATAACCCACTCCCAGCCCCAAGAGAATCTCCTTATGCTTTGTGATTTTTGCACTGGCTTTGTCAGGACTTCCAAGAACTTCCTCAGCGTATCACTAAGCTAGGGACCATTTTTATGCTAATTCTAGGACATGGTTTCTAGACAGCGTAAGATCCCTCAGAGTGCAAACAGTAAAAATGCACACCAAATCTGTAGAGTGCAGGCTCAGCGTTTCTCCTTCTCAAGCAGGTTTTGCTTTTTCCTTTCAAATCTCAGCGGAGATAAACACATTTTCTTGTTCCTCCTTGTAAGGGAAACGTGTCCCTTCTGACTGGTCCCTAGAGGTGCTGTCTCTGCATGCAGGGTGCTGTCTTACGGAGGGTTCTCAGGTCTAACTCTCCACTCTGCTCGAGGCCAAGGGCTCACCTCCTAACTTGAGAGCATGTGAACACCTGTATTCCAGCTTCCTGGACTAGCACCTCAAGGACTGTGCCCATCCACGCTTAGGCCACTCAGTTCATCACTGCACCTGGTTCTGAGTCTGGCACCTGCATGCTTCCCTTTCTTTTTCTGCCAGCTTGGTCATTCAGTGAAAACAGTATCGGTTATGCTTTCCCCACTGACTTTAGGAAATTGTGACAGGAGGATGTTTGGAGTTCACTGGCTTCTCATCTTGCTGGAACTATAAGAATCTTCTCATCTTCTTGGCTGGGAACTTACCCTCTGTCTGTCTCTGTCCCAAAAGTCTTACTTGGTTTTCTTCTCCTTTCTTCCTATTCAGGGGTCCTCAGCTACTCTCCTTAGCCCTATGGTCCCTGAACCCTAATAACTCTTAACAAGGATGCAGAACAGAGTGTAGTTAGGGACTCAGATTCTACTGACAGCTGGATTTGAATCCTTTTTCTGCCATTCGCTGAGTTACAGGGAGCAAGTTACTTGGCCATTCTGAGCCCATTTCATGTGTAAATTGAGGCAACTGGAGGCGCACTGCAAAGGTGCAGTGAACTAGGGGTTCAGAGTTCAGTGGGAGCTAGGTGGGTGTGCTCCAGACCGCCTAGGTGATGGGGCAGGGTTTCGAGTCCCCGAGTCCTCAGGCAGTGTCCTAGCAGACCCTTTACATTTATTCTCAGGAGCAATGCACCAGAAATTATTACTGTCCTCATGTTAGAGCGGAAGAAACAGGGTGGGAGTATTTGAGTCACTTGCCCAGGTCCCTCCCATTCCAATGGACAATGACTGTCTGTCCTTCTGGGCTTAACATCCTGCTCGGGGGTATTTACTGGACAGCTCAGGTTGCTTAAGATGTTATTTAAAAGAATTCTCATTTTTAGTTTACTGCTTGATAGGAAGATAGATTGTTTTCTTTGAATCTGGAGATGGGGTACCTTCTGGGGTGATCTCCCCAGTCAGGTGTGAGCCGGCATGGGGCTGGGAGGAACAGCTAGTTGCTTGCTACACCACCACTCGCCCCAAGGAGAGCGGGAAACTTCTCTGACCTCCTGGTAAGGAAGAGTTCTCACCCCCAAAATGGGCGTTTGAGGAGCTTTCTCTACCTGACTCTGCTGCCCTTGTGTTGGCTCCCCCTGAAAGTGCTGAGCCCTAGCCTTTGGTCCCTTTCTGGGTGCCAATACACCCCTGGCAAATGCATGCCTCATTTGGGCACCCACCACCCTTTACTTACAGAAACGGGCCACAGGATGAAAGGCAGGTATCTGTTGATGGCGAAGGTGTAGATAATGAAGAAGAAGCAGAAGATGGACAACTCCATGGTAAGGACGAGGGTGATGATGGGGTGTATGGGGGTCCCCGTAAACATTACCATCGCAGCTACCAGGCAACCCTGCTGGGACACATGTGTCTGAGCCACAGGTTCCCCGACACTGGAAGCCCTGGAGCCTGCTGCCCACCCCCCCAGACCTTGCCTCCCCAACCCCTCCTCCCCCCTCCCCAGGGATTCCCAGCCTACTCACTACGCTCAGGATCTTGACCTCTGCGTGTCCCATAACCCAGAATTCTTTATTGCTGTCTTTGAATTCCCACTTGTAGCGGCGACACCCTTTCCGTGTGCCCACTTCGTCTTTGGGCTGAACAGATTTCTCATGTGCCTTCTCCGGTTCCTTTTGCTCAGCCTTCTCATCCTTCGCGACGTCTTTCTTTTCGTCTTTCTTTTCCTCTTTCTTATCGTCTTTCTTTTCGTCTTTCTTATCGTCTTTCTTTTCGTCTTTCTTGTCGTCCTTCTTCTCGCCCTTCTTTTCGCCCTTCTTCTCGTCCTTCGCTTCTTTGGGTTTGTCCTTTTTGCCTTTGTCAGCCATCTTTACGTGGGGGTTCTTTTCTCAACGGCCTGCCCAATAGATCCTGCTGACCCTGGACAGACCTGGCCTCTGAGGGAGCCTGGTGTCCACCGACCGTCTGGGGGCCGTGCTCTGGCAACGGCTAAGGGCCAGCGAATGCCAACGCCCGCACCCTCCCAGCGCGCACCCCGGCGCCCCACGCGGGGGGCGGGTTCCGCGTTGGCGCTACCAGGTCTCCCCGCGAGGACCCGCGTGGCCCCATGTACGTAGGTGGCAGCGCCCCTATGCACAGAACCCCCTTCCGGTCCTAGTACAGCCAAGCACGGTTGCCCCAGGGCTGCAGCCTCTGGCCTGCCTGGGCTTCCCGTTGACTGGAACCGCTGCGAGATCAAGGGCTCCGCCTCCAGGGCCTCGGTGTGACCTCCCCCGGGGCTGCCCGTAACCCCACATTCACACAAGGCAACGGAAGCAGACGTGTTCCCGATTTAGCAGTCCCGATTTTATCAGCACGTGTGGGCCGAAATGGGTGACAACATGTGATGGGTGTGCAGGGAACGGCAGGCAGGGAACGGCAGGCGCGGACTCTTACACCTGCCCGGGAGGTCCCCGTGAGACTCGTGAGGCTGTCCGCGAGGGAGCCCGTGAGGATATCCGCGAGGACATCCCCGACGGTGGCATTGAGGGTTCTGGGCTGGACTCTAGGCTGGTTACTCTGGACGCTGCCGGGGTGCTGGCCCTGGACGTTGCCGGGGTGCTGGCCCTGGACATTGCCGGGGTGCTGGCCTTGGACACTGCCGGGGTGCTGGCCTTGGACACTGCCGGGGTGCTGGTCTTGGATATTGCTGGGGTCTGCCCTGCTGCCTTATCCTCCGCTTTCCCAGTTGCTTCTGAAGTGGGGATGTCCTTCCTTGCGACTTTGAACCCCAGGACTCTTTTCACTTTAATCCTCAAATTCTTAGTGACTAGAATGGCATCGATGACACACAGGATTGCTGCTATGAGACACAGGATCTGTCAGATGAAAGACGATGTGCAGGAAGGAAAATGGGGTCATTTGGCAGCTCAACAAGTTGTCCTTCCTATGCCCACCCTGGGTTGGGGCTGTGGGCGGCTCTCTGCCCACTCTGACCTGTTACTTCTTCCCCCGAGTCTGTCCAACTGATGCTGCTGCCCCCCTTCTGCCTTTTCCAGAGAAAGGGGTTTTAGAAGTGGTGGGTTTTGCTGCTAGGAATGACCTTGCCTGATGCCTGAGGCAGATCACTGGCCTAGGAGGCTCCAGCTAGGGGTGGGGTCCGTGGAAAGGACATCTGGGGCCATGTTTGAAAGGGCAGGAAGGAGTTCCCAAGGGGACGAGCCATGAGGAAGAGAACTCCAGGTACTGAACTGGGTCTCCAGGAATGTGGTGTGGCTGAGGCCCCTGGGGCTGGTGTAAGAGGGCAGAATTGAGACGGGGCGTGTGCGGGCTCCAGAACTTTATCAAGAGGAGAGGGCAGGTGGCAGGCTCAAGAAGCCCTCTGGCAGTGACCCGGAGGGGAGTGGGAAATGACTCAGATGGAGGCAGGGACTTGGGGGGTGGTGGGAGGTCCTGCTATTCAGGTGAAAACTGATGAAGACCACTGTGTGTTGGGGGAGCCCCTGGAAGCTGGGAGAAAGCTTGGTGTCTGAATTAGCAGCTGGTGACCAGTGGCCTCAAGCGGCCAACCTTATAGGCTCTCTCTGTTCTGTCTGCCTTGGATGTTTCTCTGTATGATCACTTTTTTTTTTTTATAGAAGAACTGGGGTGCAGGGGGTAAGGTGAGAGGATTCACCAGAGACAGAGTGGGGAGAAGAGCAGGCAGATTGGCTGAAATACACTGCTGAGGGGAGCAGTGGGCCAGACAGGAGAGGTCTGCTGTGCCATGTGGGTCAGCTCCCTGGCCGGGGATTGAACTCAGGCCCCAGTGGTGATAGTGCTGAGACTAACCCCTAGGCCACCAGGGACACCCCACCCTCACTCTTTTCATGTGAGTTTATAATTCTGTAGTCCAGAAAAGTCTGTTGACACACAAAAGCATTGTATTGTGACATTTTAAAAAACAGGTGTAAGATTCTCAAAAGGGGTTCAACAGGGTTGCTTTTGTACACCTTTGGAGAGTCTTAGAATTAAAATTTTCATGAGCTTAGAACTTGTGCATTGTGACATCTGCTGAAGAAGTCAGTGCAAAAGAGAAGGGAATGGTGGGAAGTTGTTCTATAAATGAAATAGTGATGGTGTGCCAGTTTCTCTTTTCAAAGTCTTAAAAGGCCTCTGCTTACCCCTCCAACAGAGTACAGGTGCTGCCTGTTCAGCTCTTGCATGGCCACGGCACCAACTAGGATAAGGAACACAGATGTGATGAAGCTGTTGATTAGATCCTGTAACGCAATTGAAATTGTCACCTTTATAGGAAATGGGATTTCTTTTTATTTTTTATTTTATTTATTTTACATCATTCTTCCCTTTTGTGCAATGTATGCTTTCTCCTTTCGGGTGTAGTCCCTGTAAAATTCCTATCACCATAGTCCCTTGTGTTCTTCCCTCCCCTGTTTTGATCCCTCTCCCTCCCCCTCCCCTGCAGAGCATCTCTGGTTGGTAGTTGCCTGTTGATTTTGTTTTTTAATTTATTGTAGTTATTTTCTTTTCCTCATCTCCTGTTTGGTTCCCCTACATTCCTCTGATAAGTGAAACCATCTGATATTTTTCTTTTTCTTTCTGGCTTATTTCACTGAGCACCATCCCTTCCAACTCTGCCATGTTGCTGTGAATGGCATGAGTTTATCTTTTTTTTTTTAAAGATTTATTTTGTATTTATACATACAAGCTGGGGTACAGGCCAGAGGTGTGGGGCGGCGAGAGGGTTCACCAGAGACAGAGCGGGCAGCAGAACAGGCAGATCAGAAACACACTGCTGAGGGGAGCAGCGGGCGAGGCAGGAGAGGTCTGCCGCACCATGTGGGATTCTCCCCGGCCGGGCATCGAACTCACGTCGCCGCTGCCGACAGCTCCACAGCGCAGCGCTTAACTGCTGCGCCACCGGGGAGGCCCGAGTTTATCTTTTTTTGATTGCTATAGTATACCATGAGATGGACTTTCTTAAAAATATTTAAATTGGTTAATTATCTGTCTAAGATGCTTTTTAAAAACTTTCCCTTTAATGAACATTAAGAGTCACCTTCAGCAGCACAACCCTTACATCTGGAAACACAATTTTGTGTGATTTAAGGTCTTGGATTGGACTTTGTCAGCAGACATATACTTGATTTCATTCAAAAACACCACTGCTGAGGGTGTGGTGGGGACTGGGGTTGGGGAAGGCTGACAGCTTTTCCATCAGTCTTTTCTGAAAGGGCACAGGAAAGTGAACATGAAAAAAATATAGACCCCACCATAAAGATGCTTCTTGGAAGTCTCATACTTAGGTTTTGCCTTCTATTCCGTTATTCATGTGGCTTAAGGTAAAAATAAAATTATACATTAACGCTACACTGATTTAATTCTATTCCCTCATGTGTAGCTAGAAGTCGGGTCATATTTTTTCTATAGGCCCACACACCGCAAGGTGAGAGGGGTGTGGAGGAGCGGACCAGGCATTCTGGAATAAAGGTCTGTGCTCTTGACTTTGGCTCTTTCCTAAGACATGGCCAGAACTGAGTCTGCCCTGCCCTTCATTCTCGGTTTCAGCGCTGGATTCTTTATCTGCTAGCCCAGTCTGCTGCGCTGTCTGTGAAATAAAGGACGAGGATGAGTGGGCGGGAGCAGCTTCCGTGGCACCAGTGTGGGGGGGCGAGGCAAAAGCCCGGGGAGATGGAACCCTGATATGCCAGGATGTCTAAGTGGAACATCTTAATTCTTCAAGTCTGGGTGCCTTGCCTTGGCCTGGCAGCCCTGCCCCTCAGACTTCAGAGCTGTCAACCTGCCAGGTACCGCCCCCCAAGGCATCCTCCAGAATCAACATGGTGGTGGACCCCCTTTTACGAGCACAGAACCAAGGCTTAGGGAGGTTGATTAAATTTCCAAGGACTGAATAGCCATCACAGGTGGAGTCAGAACTCAACTGACTGACTTTATTCCCTCCCACAGGGACCCGCAGAGGAGGAGGACGTGAACTCTCTCTCTGGGTTGGGGGTGCTGCCTCCATCTTTGTCACTTTCTGTGGATAGGTCTCAGAGTGTCAAAAAGGCATGGGACAAATAAGGTGAGACTGTTGCTTTTTTGGGTCGAGGAACTCTTTGGGCCTGCCAGCTCCTAGATGCCCCGCCCCAGGTATGTTTTATCACCCCTCGGTGCCAACATGCTCATTTAAAATACGGCGGCAGCGGGATTCACAGGCTTGACCTGAGGATTAAATGGCCCGATGAAGCTGAAAACGTCTGATAACGGGAGCGCTGGGAGTGGAGAATGGGAGTGCGTAGGAATGTGGGCACCTCTGCTGTGTGCACAGGTAGTCAGCTTCCTGCCAACTCCAGGTGAGACCAGTGAGCAAGGAGCCCTGGGGCGGGATGTGGCTCGCTTGTGATGGGCACGAGTGTCTGCCACCTGGGCATGGCTGGTAGCACTGGCGGGGAACACGCAGCGGGGCTGGGGTGGGGGAGGACGTGCCCGCCAGGACCACAGGCTGAGCGCGAGGTCCGCTCGCCGTGGGGCAGGTACTGCGGTATGCAGCTTCCCAGACAGCCTAACACCTGAGGACTGTGGAAGCCAAGATGCTCAACGGTGTGACCGAGGAGGAGTGAAAACTTAAAAAAACAAACAACAAAAAAATGGGCACAGCCATTGGTTTGACTGGAACTCAGTTTCCTGGGCATCCTACACTGGATGACAGCTTTTGCAATGTCACATAGATCATTGTGAACTGGGAGGAAAGCCACAGCAGCGATAATAGTGACAGAAGCAGCACAGACTAGGCCTCCCGAGCCCACCGCCCCTCCCTGTCTCGCCAGCCCGTCTTATCTGTCTTCTCCACAGGACATGCTCTCCCCTGAGCCACTGCTCACCTCACACCTAATGTTCTGCTGCAGCTCACGTTTCTTGAGCATTTGCTATGTGTCTCGTACTGTACAGATCTGTCACCTCATTGGCGTCTCACAACAACAAACTCATTATTCCCAGTTTACAGACGAGGAAGCAGCTTGCCCAGGGCTGCTCGGTCAGTGAGCGGCTGTGCCTGCTGGTGTCTGACTCAGTGGCCTGGGCCTTCTTCCTGACTAGCCCCCGCCCTTGCGCTTTTGATGTAGACTTTCTTGGGCCTCCCTGGTGGTGCAGGAGTTAAAGTCTCAGTGCTACCAAGCTATTACCAGCCACTGTGGCATGAGTTCGATCCCAGGCCAGGGAGCTTCCCACATGGCGCAGCAGACCTCTCCTGCCTCACCCACTGCTCCCCTCAGCAGTGTATTTCAGTAGATCTGCCTGTTCTGCTCCCCACTCTGTCTCTGGTGAATCCTCTCACCTCTGGCCTACACCCCAGGTCTTCTATGCATAAATAAAAGAAATTAAATCTTAAAAAAAAATAGATGTAGACCTTCTTGTTGGCCTCGTGAGAGAGTCAGAGAAACAGACAGAGACACAGATCTTCCTTCCTAATGTGGAGAGAGCACAGCTGAGGCTTGCCACGTGCAGTGGGATTCTGGTTTCCTCCTGGATGTCACCCGTATTCATCACCTTTGTTCTCCTCCCTTGACAGAACCTCCATGGCCGCACACAGCCTTCTGTGACTAAAATGAGAGACGGTTCTGTTACTTGACTATTACTTTTCCATCAAGCTCGCAAACTGTTCTCTGAGATCATCAAAACTGTGTGGAATTACAACTGGGAGAAAAAAGGATACTTTAATGGTGATGCTAAATTATTTTTTTTAAACCGTTGAATGTTACAAAAAAGGGTAAATAATCTTGTTTCACAAAATGTGGCATTTGCAGCCAGACTCTGTGTGGAACGGACAGAGGGTGTTCAGTGAACTGCCACTTGACTGGTTTCCTTTGAGTCTGGTGGTCTCCAGACACATGGCGCAGGCAGGCCCTAGGGCCGAGTGCTCACGCCGCCTCACTCGAAGGGGACATCCTGAGGCTGATGCTTCTGACTCAGAAAGGGAAAGCTGTTGTCGGTCCTTTTGGAAGCAACCCTTCCACAGTGTTTGAAAATATGGTTATGAAAGTTTTTTTTAAAAATTGCTTTCTATTAGTACAGCCATTGGCTTGACCAGAACTCAGTTTCCCTGGCTGTCCTACACCGGGTGACAGTTTTTACAATGTCATAGTGAGAAAAATGTGGACTCTTCAGAATCACTACAACTCATACTTTTCTTGGGGATGTTGACAGATGACACTAGGTGAGGGCGGGTCAAATTGATAATGGAGACTAAGAAGTGAAGGCAGTGGCCCCTCGGTGGATGAGGCAGCAGGTCCCCTCGCTGGCTTTGACACACTCAGCCACTCCCCAAGCCTGGGCTGGCCGGGAGTGGGACCTGCACCCCCTCAGCCCCCCATGGCTGGCACGCTGCCCGGCTTAGAAGTGAGAAGCTGCAACTCCGAGACTAGGGTGTGGGGTCCCCAAGCCTAGGCTGCATCATCTCTCCAGAGGAGGAGGCCCTGCCAAAATAGGGTCCCAGAGCCCACAGGTCTCACGAGACATCTGTCCCCGAGGCCAGCACTCCCAGACGCTGTCCTGCTGAGGCCGTGCAGCCCTCACTTCTCAGACTTTCTATCTCACAGTTGGGGATTTTCGCCTTTCACTGTTTGTCAAACCCGAGTAGAAATAGGGGAAGTGGGACCTTTATCCTCACGTGAGCCTGTAAGTAAATCGGCACTTAAAATCAGTCCTCCTGACCCTAAGCCTGCACACTCCGGGCACCAAACCATCTTGCCTTGAGTGGGCTGGGAGCCAGTGGCCGGGGTAGGGCACCCGGAGATGGTGGGCGGTCCCAGAACTGCGCGGAGCCCTAGCAGGGGCTGAATGAGGTAGGCCAAGTGCTCTCTGCCTTTCCTGACTGATCCTTCCCTAAGGCCCCAAGGGCCTCCTGCTGTTGGGCGCCCACACATCACCAGGCCACCTACTCTCTGAAGTGTGCAGATGACCTCCTGGCCCCAACACTGTCACTCAGCCGGCGTGTGTCCTGCCTCGCCACCGTCTCCCCCTTACCCCCAGTGCTCGCTCTTTACCCCCTGGGTGTACGTGCACGGCCTTCACCTTATGGGACCTGAAAGGGTGGGGACTGGAGTGAAGAGAACCCGGCCTTGGATCCTGTTCTGATGGCTCTTTTAAAAAACTTCCCAGGCATCACTCACCATTGGCCCCGCCTTGGTGGTTAGTTTGTGACTGCTGAGACATGTGCTGCTGGTCACTGAGCACCACAATAATGGGGTGACCTTTTTGATAAGACAGAGCAACCTGTTGTGAAGCTCCTGGGAGTTCATCGGGCAGTGTGGGTGTTGTCCCACAGCCTGGAGGTGGCTGCAAGACAAAGGCCAGGGCTAGGAATCATGCCTGGGCTCCCGTAGCCATGCTTGGAGAGAGATGCTCGAGAATGCTCGCACCAAGAGCAGGGAGAGTGGGTGGCCTGCTCTGTTAGGGGCAACAAGAGGTAGCCTGAGTGGCCTGTGAAGTTGTGGGATCAGCTCCTCTCGCAGGTCCTGATGTTCCTACTCAGGGGACCCTAGTCCTTGCCCCTGTTGGGGTGTAACCGGGCTGAGTCCAAAGTCCGGTGGAGGTCGTGCCCTCCCCTCCGGAGGGGGTTTGCTGATGAGAATGAATAGCCCCAGGGAAAATGCTAAGTTTGCAGTTTGGGGTGGAGAGTCTGATGAGAAAGAAAAGGGACTGAAGGAGAAGGGGAAGTAGAGTAGTCATGATGTAGGAATAGAGGAATCAGCGGCAGAAATTGTAGCCACCAAGATTGAGAGTTTGGAAATCAGACGCCAGAAGTTTTTAAGCCACCAGGATATAGAGTTTCAGATTGAGCATTTTTGGAATCTTGAGTGACTTTGGGGCCAGTGACTTTGGAAGCTTTGCAAGTAGCTGAGCGATGAAAACTGCTCCCAGTTTTGTCTTCACTGCAGCCGAAGGAAGAAGGCAGAGGCCCGAAGCGGGCACCTTCCTAAAATGCGTGAGTGCAGTCTGTTGGGCCATCTGGCCGCTGTAGTTGCTGTTTACAGTGTTGTTGGCCTGGTGCTGTGCTGGAGCACCACGGCAGTTCCGGGAGCATCTCCAGTTGTGTTCTGTGTCATCCTCGTGAGTTGGAACCTGGCCTACAGTCTGATTGTTGCGCGTCTGCAGAAGAAGGAAGATGCCATTTTGGAAATGTGGCCTATTGTTTGGAAGAGGAGCTCCACCTCAGCAGTGGTGAGAAGACGCCACCTTTGTTACTTTTCTGGGACTTAAAGGACTGGACATTGCTTTAAGTAAGGTAAATGGCCATATGTTGACTTCAGTAATTCTTTGCTTTTTTTCCTGTTTGTTAAATAAACCCCAATGTTGTTGTTCTCTAAACCTGAGTAGTCTTGCAAATGTGTGCGCGGGTGCAGAACCAATATAGTAATCGGTAAGCAATTGGGGCACTGCCTTTGCTTAAGTTTAAAAGGCCCCACTTTTCCCACTATCAGGGACACTTCTGGGCCACCCCACCTGGACGCCACAGCAAAGAATGGTATCTGAGACTTTCGCCAGCTCCCCGACTTAAGGGAGTGGACCTTTCCTCAGCTGCTGACTTGGTGCCGTGGAGCCCTCAGTCAGCGTCCCCCAGGGGTATCCATTCACTGTTGGCTCCACATGGAGATCAGGGGGAAACAGGAGGAGGGACAAAGAACATCAGATTAGAGACTCTGAGGAGGACAGAGGTGTAGGAGGGTGACGATCGAGCATCTCAAGGCAGTGGGGCCTCACGTCTGGAAAGAGTGGGCTTCGGAGCCAGCCTGTACCCACCCTGGATGCTTAAACTCTTTAGTCCAATTTTCTCATCTGTTAACTGGGAAGTGGGGGGTGACTCCAACCTCACCAGGGTGTTGTGAGATTTAACAAGGTAACACATACCTACGAGAAAGTATGTGACACATGGCACATGCTCAAAAAACACATTACCTCCCCTTCTTGAAAATCTCCATGGACAGAGCTTTTGGTTTCCCTTCAGAAATCTCCCTGTGGCTGTAGCTCTCCATAACTAAGAGGGCCCCTATGTTCAGAGTTGCTCCTGTTTCGCTCTGCCTGCTTCCTGATGCTTGCCCTGGGGGACAGAGATTGTGCTAGAGCCTTTCCAGAAAATCCTTCACACACTTGAAGGAAATATTTTGAGATTTAGCTCACTCGCAACTAGGCCTACATTAAGATTAGAAAAAGTTACCATAAGGAAGAGGAATATGGAAGAGGCCTGTTAGGCGTTAGGATTGTCCACAGGGCAAGATAAAATGGTCAAAGTCACCCAGTCCCCCCCCCCCCATCTGAATTCCCCATGGGCTATTTTTCTCTTTGACCACTTTGTAGTAAATGTTTATTCTGTGCCAAGCACTGTGCTGTTTGCTTTAAACACATGGAAGTGCTCCAAGAACTCAGTTACTTCTCATCAGGCTTTGTCTTTGCTGAATTTCCCTCCGGGGGAAACTGAGGTTCAAATTCACACAGCTAGTAAGGTGGCAGGGCTGGGAACTGGGCCCCAGGCTGCATCTGGGCAGAACTGTAGTTCCTTGCCAGTCTCAGAGGGATGCAACGCCTGAGGCTCCACAATAAGCAAGGTTTGTCTAAACCCGGAGGGGTTAACTTTGGGAAGTTTTTAGTTGGTAAAGAAAATGAAATTCTGGAAAAAATGGGCCAAAAATGGTATGCCCTGCTGTCCCCTGAAGAGCCATCACAAGGCACCCTTGGGAGGATGGCCCTTCACGTAACACACGACAAGGCAGACACCTGCTGTCTTTTACATATGGGTGATGATGTGGTAAACTGCCGTGTCAACTCTTGTGCTTTTTTTTTTTTTTTGAAGGGGAAGGAGTTGTTTATAATCTTTTAGGAAGGTTACAGTTTGGAAAGTAGAAGCAGCTGCTTTTTACAAGGTAAGAAGTATATTTACTGGCCGAATATACTGATTAAAAATTTCCTTAGGTGAAAAGTACCATTTGTTGAGTGCCGTGAGATAGAGACAGGTATGTGTGTTGTCTGTTCTGTGGGCAGAGAGGTCCAAGGAAGCTTTCTGGGTGTTAGGTGAGTTACCCCCCTAGCACCAGGGCAACAGCCTGTTCCAATCAGCTCTGGCCTTGTCTAGACAGAGAAGGCTTTGTTGTCTTCACTCCAGGAGAGCCTTTAACTCTGGGGGCTGAGGGCAAAGCTTATATTAGAATTATGAAAATGAATACTTACAAGTAAGGACCAGTCTAAACAAATCATCAAGTGGTGAAGGGTTAGCATATATACTAGAATAAAAAAAAGAACGATGCAGATTTCCAGAACGGTGATTGCTATATA
>PVIJ01001112.1:157616-220740 GCA_004024925.1 Scalopus aquaticus | reverse complement strand
TGAAGCTAAACTACTACCTCACACCCTGCACAAAAGTCAACTCAAAATGGATAAAAGACCTGGATGTAAGACCTGAAACCATAAAATGTATAGAAGAAAATATAGGCAAAACTCTACATGACATACATCTCAGCAAAATCTTGAAAGACACATCCCTCAAAGCGAAGGAAGTGAAAGACAATATAAACAGATGGGATTACATCAAAATAAAAAGATTCTGTACAGCAAAAGAGACATGAACCAAAACTAACAGACACCCTACCAACTGGGAAAAGATCTTTGCACACAATACATCTGATAAAGGACTGATAACAAAAATTTACAAGGAACTCACACAACTCAACAAAAACAAAGCCAATGACGCAATCAAAAAATGGGCAGAAGAGCTCAAAAGGCACTTCTCCAAAGAAGAAAAGCAAATGGCCAACAGATACATGAAAAAATGCTCAACATCACTGATCTTTCTGCTGCTTTCTTCCCCCAACTCAGCTGCTGGGCTGGTATCTGTGAAGTTGGGGCCCAGGGATTCAAATGTTACCATATCAGGGAATGTTTTAAAAATGAAAAGCCAAAGTAATATGATATTGTAAAATATAAAAGGTGACTCTCAAGTTATGGCAAGATTACAAATGCTAGAATTCTAAATAATTATAATTGATTGTTATGAGGAAGAAAGATGGTACTAAAGAAAAGTTGGTGCTTTTACAGAAACATTTCTAAAATATTGGGTTTCCAATAGATGAAGACTGACTTTCATCATTATGTTTGTTTTTTTATTTCCAGTTTTGTGTTTCTTTTTTCCAGGGGAGAATTATCTTAAAAATTAAGTGATAGGAAACCTGCACTCTTATGTTTATTGCAGCACTATTTACAGTAGCTCAGATATGGAAAAAACCTAAATGCCCAAAAAATATGACTGGATCAAGATGATTTGATACACACACACACACACACACACACACACACACACACACACACACACACTGACACACACACACTGGAATACTACTCAGTAATCAAAAAAGATACTCTTGCCATTTGTAGCAACATGGCTGGAGCTGGATGGGATTATGCTAAGTGAGATAAATCAGAAGGGAAACTGAACAAAAGGTCAGGAAAAAGGCAAAATTTGCAGGCAAACTATAGATCTGAGACATATATCAGGGGAGGGAGGATAGAGATGGATCAAAACAGGAGCAGGAAGAGCTCAAGGAACTATGGTGACAGTTCATAGGTGGTGTAGTGGTGGAAAAACTATGGGGACTATACATGAGGGGAGAAATCAAATATTGTACAAAAATGAATAACAATGTAAGAAAAAAAATTAAAATGTGATGGTCAAGCAAAAAAATTAAATGATAAGAGTAGGGGAATTTAAGACAGAATATACAAATTTTAATAATGTAACAACTTTATGACTTTCTAGTTAAGGTGATAAAGGTTTGGAGCAGTAGGAGAATCTGGCTGAAAATTAAAATCATAAGTTTTTCAGGACACATTAGCCCATTTTCACATCTGGGAGAGTGGTTATTGTGAATCTCAGTTGGTCATGGTTCTCAGATGGTCATGTGTGTCTGAATAACCTGAAGGGCTTGTTAAAATTTAGATTCCTGGACCCCACCCCCAGAGTATCTAGTTCAGCACATATGCATTTCTAACTATTTTCAGGTCATGCTAATGTCCCTTATGCAGGTGCCATATTTTGATAACCACTAGACAGCCAAGTTGCATCTTATATTATTCATTCTGCTGGGGAATAGAGCAAGAATGGAGGCCCATTTCCAGTGCATATAGCATGTGCTTCCAACAGATATGGGACAAGAGTTGTGTAATTTGTGGCCCATGTAGTGGTGGTACTATTTTTAAGCCTGTGTGTGTGTGTGTGTGTGTGTGTGTGTGTGTGTGTGTTTGTGTGTGTGTGTTTTAACAAAGTTAGGTAAATCAGATGAGCCTTTTGAAATCAACAGGAGAAAAAGTGTACTTGCAATAAGAAGGCTACATTTGGGGGTCTCGTTAACTGCAATTTTGGATAGCTGGAATAAATGAAAACAAATGTACTTCTTTATGTAAGATTGTGCAAAGGATTTTTTTTTTGAGAATCTTTTTCCTCTCTAAAGCATTCAAAAATTCAAAAAGACAAACGGAAATAACATCAAGAGTGGGAGATTTGTTTTGTTCACATTAGTGTTAATGGATCCATGATTTTGAATCTTTCTTTTCATTGTGTTTGCCTATAAAACTAACACATTTCCAATGATGAGTTGGTATGATATTTGCATATTTATATTCATGAAAATCTCTTAGAAACAGAGTCCACCTTAAGTGGGACTTGCACTGGCTCTACAAGTCCCTCCACAAGAGGAACTGTCCTTTTAAGATCAGGAAGGATTTTCCCTATCCAGAAGCCACCTGTTGACAGTCAGCCTGTGGAATAGAACTTCTTATTACTTTATATTGTTTTCTGTGGTAACCTTGAGTTGACTTTGGACTTCTGATTACCTACTTGCCTAATAAGACAATTTTCAGTTTCTGGCTTGCCTTCCCAGTACTCTACTTTATTTTTGTTTTTCTTGGGAGTCCTTGTTTTAATATGATCTTATTTCAGCCACACTAGTTGTTCTTGGCGGCTTTGATGGGTTGAGCTTATCATTCTCTTCCCAGTAAGGAGGTATTCTTGATTGCTTTTTCCTGGAGATCTTAGATCCTGTGGCTCTTCTGTTTCTATGTTGGTGTGGAAACTGATTTAGTATTTTTTACTTATTCATTCACATTATGATGAATTTTGGTATGCTGAATTACTATACTATAGGCACATCTATCAAGCTCTTTTGGTTACTTTTATAGCCTTGAAAGGAAATTATAGATTATGGTGGTTAGAACCTTGAGAAGGAAAAATTTTAGATCCAGGAGTGCAGTTCAAGTGGTGGTTTAGAAAGATCATTGACTGAATTAGGTCTATCTTGTATAAGCCCGGTTGCTGCTAGTCTAGATTTTATGATCAGCTAATGGATCAATTTGAGATCCTAAGTGCCTTACTAGCATTACTTACTCAGTGTAACAATTATGCTGGATCTACACTCTTATGTGCAATTGTTTTAATGTGATTTTACAATTTCTTGCTAACTAGAAGGTAGGGAATCATAAGTTATCTGCAACCAACTTGATCTGTTTATCTTTTCCTATGATTAAAAATTATTGGAAGGTTATCGGTGAATGGTATTGCCTAGTAACATATTACTGTTTAGGAGACAGGGAACTTGTCTACCTGGCTTTTGTGCTTAAGGCTATTTGGTATGCATATTTGCCAAGATTAGTATTAGCTTTCTTTTGTTGAGTTTTAATGCTTGTGATTTCTTTTGTATTTTGTCATTGAATATTAATCTGATCTCATAATCTCTAGCTTTGGTCTGACTTTACACTAATAACATGTTAAGACATACTAGCTCCGTTTTTTAGTTAAAATACATTTTATTTTATTAGATGTAAATTTTTAAGGAAATCAGATTTATCCAATTCTACTTAAATTATCTATTAGGATTAAACATATCTATTTATGTGTCAATTTTGTTTATGAACTCTTGTCTTTATCAGAATTAAATTTTTTCCTTCACAGATTCCTACCTAAATAAAATGTTCAATGTTTTTGGATATTTTTTCCATCCTTCAGTTTCATTTCCCATCAATCCTATTTAGTACTTGCATAGTGGAGTGTAGCACCAAGGTTATAGTGAATTGGCTTTTACCACAGCCTGGGTATATCTTTTAAATTTAGATTTCTAAGTTGCTTTATTCACAAAAGTCCTTTTTAAGGGGTCTCATTTCTACAAGTAGGGGTTTGTTTTCATTTTTTTTAAACTTTATTCTTTTATTGATATCTCATATTATTTTTTATTTGTGTTTCTTTGAAATGTTTTCCCTCCACCACCCCTTTTATCCCCTTGACACACACTCCCTCTGCCTTCTCTTAATCTCTATCCCTCACTTTGTTTCTTAATATCTGATAGTTCTCTTAAGTATTTTACTTTGTTAAGTTATCCGTCATGTAAATTTACAGTGTTTGTCTTTGTCATTCTGACTTGCTTTATCACACATATAATGCCCTTGAACTCCTATCTTGTTGTAAATGACAGCACTTAATAATAACCTCTTCTATGAGGACAGGTGATCAAACCTGGCTCTCCCTGTTGGTTTGGGCTCTAGCTCTTCTGTATTGGGAGCCTCAGATTCACACAGTAATATCATTCTCTATCCTCCTCCTTTAGTTCTCCAGTAGTGCACCCTCTGTCTTGGAAGCCAACTCTGTGCATTCCCTTATCCAGTTCTGCGCTAGGTCCCCAAAGTCCCCAAGATAGGAATGTGTCTCTGAATCAGCAACTGTAGGGGGGCTCTTAGTAGCTGACACTCCTCCCTCTCTCGTGTTGTACTGCACCCCATCACTGTACACACAGAAATCAGACCGTCTTCCCTGGCTTTTTTTTCTGGGATCATCTAGCCACTCACTTTCCAGGGGCTGTAATTGCCCAAATCTTGTCTTCTTGTTTTTCAAGTTTGCTATTTTGTAGGTTTTCGGTAAGTTTTAGTGCAAACTGTGCCCTTCTCTTAGGCTGAAATAGAGAAGCCACTCAGGTAACTGTGTCCAGGTAACTGTCTTTGTTTTTTCTAGACTTTATAAATTATTATCTGTGAGAATCACTCCACCGTTTTGCTCTCTTCAATTTCCTGAGAAACCTTTGTTTCTACAGATGCTCATACTATTTGGCCTTCATTTGGTTCAAATGTATCATTTGATGAATAGATCTATCATCTTTTTTTATATTCAAATGGCAGGTTTATTATAAAAGGGGAGGGCAGTAGGGGACGCTTGCACAGACACAAGCGGGCAGAAAGAGCTGCCCCTGAAAGAGTCAGAGAGGCCTGTGCGGTCACAGGCGGGCAGTTTTGGGAGAAGAGCTGCCTCTGCTGCTTTGCAATGGGAGAAGGTTGGTGGCAAGAAACACCTGCAGCGTCACAGGCAGGCAGGAGAGCTGCTAGCATCTTTTTAATCCCATAGTGTTCAACAATTAAAATAGTACTATTAGGTTGCAGTAAAATAGAAAATAAAATGCACTTTTGGGCACCAAATTACTTGGTAATTTGGTTTTTTTAAGTGAGCAGCCAGATAATCCAGATTATGGGGGATGTGTGTGTGAGTGTGTGCGTGTGCACGCGCACATGCACGCTTATTATGTAATGAATGAATTTTAATTGACAAAAAAATGAAGCATAGGAAACTTTTAACAATCCACCCCTTAATCACTCAAACACCTTGTCCCTATAGGAGATTTTTATAGAAAACAAATGGAATCTGAAAGTCAGTCCTAGACTAACCCTGCATACCCTATTTTAAAAAATTTTGATCTGTGGAATAGACACTAAATTATTCATGTTAACATGCAAAGCCTTCATTAGTTTGGATTACATCTCTTCACCTTTTATGCCCTCCCACTCACCCCCTCATTTTGTTTTCCTTTCTAGCTTCTTACAGTTCTCTGAACTTTTTACAGCTCTCATTTCCCAGGTGTGCACCTGCTTTCCTTTTATCCCTTTGTCTTTATAATCCCGTCTGTCCACAGCCTTGTAAGGATGAGTGCATGTTCTCATTTCTCCTTGAAGCTTCTGCTTCCCTTTTCAGCTATAATTTGATTTTCCTCCTCCTTTGGACACTTTCTGAATTTAGTACTTTGTCATTTCATTGTTTTGTAATGTTAGCTTTAATTGTTTGGTTTTCATGTTCTCTGCATTCTAAGACTTCAGAGGCCTTAAAGGCAAAATACTATCTAAATTTTTTTCCCCCATAATCTTTGGTGTCATTGTTGATGTTCCTGAAATACTCATTAAATGAATCAATTGATTAAATGTGATGCCCTGTATTTAGTTCCCTTGCAAAAAAAAAATGATTTCTTCATATAGACAGTACTTGATATAAGCGAAATACTTGATATAAAAAAACGTACATCTCTGAGAAATTGAAATGCCTTAGAAACTTTGTGTTTTTTCACTTGTTTTATATTTTCAGGGCTGCTGGGGAAGATTCTGATGGCTATCCGAGATGCAGGATTTGAAATTTCAGCTATGCAGATGGTAGGTAGTTTGCAATGAATCATAACTTACTAAGAAACTGTTTTTTTTTTTAATAACCCTTAAAATGTTTTACATTAAAAAAAGTTTTACATTGAATTTTCTCTTTGCATTTGTCAACTAAACATTAAAAATAAGCAGACAAATTTGTTAAACTTGGTAACTTTATAATAAAAATGTTTTTGAAATTATTTTTCCATGTAATCTACTCAAAATTACTTTTCCCATATATACCAGTTATGAGAAATGCTGTTCAAATGTACAATTAATTTAAGCTTGTAAAGTAGATTAATATAATTCCCAGGAATTTATCTGCAAAATAAATATGGACCAAAACATAGTTTGTCATTGGAAATAAAAAATAGAATTAAGTTAAGCAGTTACAATGAGTTTCCTATTACTGGATTTGTAACTAAGAAGATAATGAATGAAAATAATCAGGTCAGATTTTTGCCCCTGACCAGTCTTTGATAACTGGCCTCCCTTGGGATCTTCTTGGAACTGACATTTCAGCCCTTCTGTTTTAGTCCCACCACTGGACTCCCAGAGCACACAGTCATTCAAATATGCCCTGCTGACACGTTTCTAGAAAATCTTCTTTGAAGACAACTCTGCATCACCACGCCCCCTGCAAAAAAAAAAAAATTATGAATCTGGATCCCTTCTGGGAGAAATAAGTCAGTAGAGAGTTTTAGTTAAGCCAGGTAAAATTTTATTAAAGACTCGAACAGGAGGAAGCCACCACAGGAAAGAGTCTTGGCTCCATGATGGGAACTAGCAGATTTTTAAGAGGTAGGTCCATGCAGGGTGTGGGGAGCAGTATCACAGTGTGTTCTGCATTGGGCTGTGCAGCTACATGCATATAGAATTCTTGGCCTTCCCCCTATAAAAAATTGTAAAATATTATTAGTACCTAGAACTTTTTCTCTAATATGGCACCTTTGGTCAGTCTGGTTTGGTCAGGATGTTAGGCTAAGGCCCACTGCTCAGTGATTTAGTCTGTTCAAACAGGATGTTGGGTAACTTGGCCTGAATCAATTCCTTTGTTCAACTGGAATGTTAGGCAACTCAATTAGGATTCAGTTCCCTTGTTCAAGCAGAACAACTTACATCTTACCCGTTCACAATTTCTTTTATCTAGCCTATCTCAGGGCCTTTGTATTGTCACATAGTACTGATGCTATTGACAAGCGACTGGGCACAACATATTTTTATTATTATTATTTATTTTTAATTTAAAAAAAGATTTATTTATTTATGCATACAAGAACTGGGGTGTAGGCCAGAGGTGTGGGGGGGGGAGAGGATTTACCAGAGACAGAGTGGGGAGCAGAACAGGTAGACTGACTGAAATACACTGCTGAGGGGAGCAGCCGGAGAGACAGGAGAGGTCTGCTGTGCCATGTGGGAAGCTCCCTGGCCAGGGATCCAACTTCTGCTGCAGTGGCTGCTGATAGCTTCATAGGCTGAGACTTAACACTTTGCATCACCAGGGAGGCCCTGGGCACAACTTATTATAGGAATGGGATAAACAGTTTGTTTCTTAGGATGTTCGAAGGCCAGCATATTTATTTATTTTTGATAGTGAAATGCTGATTTTAGAGCTGAGAATTCTCTTACCAGTATAATCTATGTGCTCTTTTTTTTTTTTTTCTTCTGAAAAGGAACTGCTTTTAATTTCTTCAAGGTTTAGGATTCCCCCTAATCAGGGGTCAGAGCACTAGTTCTAGTAGGAATGCTCATAAGCCAAAAAAAAAAAAGGTGAGACATATCAACCAGCTAGTGAAGTTATTAGGCAAAACTTAGAGAATGATGAGAAAGTTGGTATTTGAAGAATCTTATGACTATAAACAAATTGTTATGCAAAATGTTTTAAAAGCATTAGCTTGATGATGTAGCCACACGATTATAGGACGTCAGCTAGCCTAAAAAAATGTGGAAATTTTAGCTTTAAACATTGATCTAATTCAGACCTACAGTCTAGCACAATGATTGACCACATTAAGTGTGAAAACAAGAATAATTTTTTACAAAAGGAATAATTAAACCTAGGGAGAAGGCATAATAGTTACTGCCAATCACAGTATTTAACTTTTGGCATCAGGAAGACCTATTTATGAATCATGGATCCATTGCTTTCTAGGTGACCTTGATAAAATTTCAGGCATTTTTCCATCATCTCAGATAGGTAATGAGAACATTATTATTTGCCTCAGTGTGTTATTCTGTGGATTCACTGAAATAACCTATACGGTACCTTGTAAAGTTTGCAGTGCAAATTACTAAATATTTACTAAATTATATATTTTATAGTATTTTGTTTATTAGTAATGCAAGTTATGTGAACATAGGATAAAACACTGAACTCAAACAAAATTCTCTTACTGTAATAGTTAACTGGAAATGACACATACGACTGTATAACTAAAATAATTTACAAAATCATTGCAAAATGATAGACAAAGAGTTTATTAAACAGTTAAAGTGAGGTTTTGAATGAGGAAGTGGTTTAACAGATTTTACTCTGCAATAACTGTTCCAACAAATAGGAGTTTCAGTTTAGTTTACGGGTAGTTAGGAATAGTGAATCATTGACATTAAGATGTAATTTTATAGAGGGAGCTTCTAGGTCTAAGTTGTCCCTATGTAAAGATGTGCTGATACCATCAACACACAGAGGAAAACAATGTAGGTTTTAATCTCTTCCTTCTAAAGAATGCATTTTAGCTTCATGAAAAGACTGGGTAGCATTGTTAAATCTTTTTTATCAGGCTTCTTCATCCTCAGTGGGAGTGAGAAGATTGGTTTACCAGAGGCATCAGATTTTACTTAACTATTTTCAGACTTCAAGATTTCTTGATTCTCCTGTCTGCCAGAGCATGGACAGTTCATTTTCCAAAACATTTTACAGTGTGTTTACATGTTACATGTTGCCTATGAAAATAAGCCTCCTAGTTTCATTTTTAATGTAATTTATAATTGATAACTTTCTTTTATTTTTTAATTGAGATAACATTGGTTTACAACTTTGTATTTTGTACAGAAGCATAGGATCACACCACCTCAAGTGCATGTCACCACAGCACACCCACTATCAAGGCACCCACAGTCCTCCACCATAGTTCAGTAATGCCCTCACCCCACTGTGTTTTCCCCCACCCTCCTTGAACCTCAATTCCAGTCAGATTTGCAGGGTTTGTTATTAGTTTGGTTTTGTTTGACCTTTTGTTTTGTTTCTATGTATTCCATATATAAGTGGAACCATTGGAACCATTTGGTATTTGTCTTTCTCCTTCTGACTTATTTCACTTAGTATTATCCCCTCCAGTTCTATCCATGTTGTTGCACATGGCAAGAGTTCATATTTTCCTCTTTTTTTTTTTATTTATGAGTAGTATTCCATTGCATATATATTCCACATCTTCTTGATCCACTTATCTTTCCTTGGGTACTTAGGTTGTTTCCCTAACTTGGATTTTGTAAATCGTGCTGTAATGAACACAGTTCATCTGTTTGATTGATTGGGCATTCTTTGGAGTGGAATTGCTGAATCTCTATGGTAGATCTATTTTTAATATTTTAAGAAAGCCCCTTTCTGTTTTCTATATGGCCTGGACCAGTCTACATTTCCACCAACAGTGTATCAGGGTTCCTTTTTCTCCATACCCTTATCAACACTTGTTTCTGGTTTTTTTGTTTCTATGGAGCATTCTCACAGGTGTGAGATGCTATCTCATTGGGTTTTGATTTATATTTCCCTTATGCTAAGTGATGAACACTTTTTCATGTGCCTGTTGGCTATCTGTATGTCTTCTTTGGAGAAGTGTCTATTTAGCTCTATGGCCCATTTTGCTATTTTTCTCTTTTTTTAAAGATTAATTTTTATTTATGCATACAAGAACTGGGGTGTAGGCCAGAAGTGCAGGGAGCGAAAGGATTCACTAGAGGCAGTGGGGAGCAGAACAAGCAGATCTACTGAAATATACTGCTGAGGGGAGCAGCGGGTGAGACAGGAGAGATCTCCTGAGCCATGTGGGTTAATTCCCCGGCTGGGGATCAAACTCATGCTGCAGTGGCTGGCCATAGCTTGATAGTGCTGAGACTTTAACCCCTGTGCCACCAGGGAGCCCCTATTTTCTTTTTGTTGAATTGTATGAGTTCTGGTTATCAGCCCTTTGTCAGATGGTATGATGTGCAGATATTTCTCCCATTCAGTAGAGTTTCTTTTTGTTTTACTGATTGTTTTTTTCGCTGTGCAGAAGCTTTTTAGTTTTATATAGTCCTATTTTTTATGTTTACTTTTGTTTCTTTTACCATTGGAAATGAGTCCTCTAAGATATCACTGATGTCAGTGTTGCAAAGTGTTTTGCTTATGTTTTCTTCAATGCATTTTATGGTTTTGAGTCTTACATCCATACCTTCAAACTAGTGTGAGGTAATTTTTTTATGTAAGGTTTGAGATAGTGATCTAGTTTCATACTTGTGATATGGCTACCCAGTTTTCCCAAAACCATTTGTTGAAGAGATTCTCCTTCCCTTAGTGTATACTCATGGCTTCTTTGTCATAGATTAGCTGTCCATAGATATATGGGTTTATGCCTGGACTCTCATTGCTGTTCCCTTGGTCAGTGTGTCTGTTAACCCTTGTTTGAATTATTTTCTGGGAAGGCAAAAAATTCTAGTGTTCCTCAATTCTGTCACTACCACCACTGCTATCAATAAAAAGACCAAATCGGCGGAGGGGAGAGGGGGGCATTAAATTGGAAATTCTATGTCTATTTTTTTTTTTAAATTTAAGGTCTTAGTTCTTGAGACCCTAGAACATAATGAAATTTATTTTCAACTAAATTTGAATCCAACCTGGATAAGAATGAGTCTTTCTATATTTATGTTGTAAGCAGACTCTAACAATTCTCTTTGAAGAATCTCAGATGACTTGTATCAGTACTTTATTATGAGACAGACTAACCAGGGAGTTTTCTGAATGCTTAAGAGGCAAAGGCTATTATTTATAGTTCCCTCTACAAAATCTGAAGTATTTTTCTTCAGAAGCATTTCTTTTTTGTGCTACTAATTTGTCAACAAATATTACATTATAAATCTTTTTTATATTTGAATAAGGGTTTATTCAGAGACAAGTACAGAGTAGAGATTAATAGAGTGATCAATGAGATGAGACTGCTTGAGATGGAATGCCAGTAATGAAATTTATCTAAAACTCTGTTGAGTCAGTTGCATCTGTAAGTTGAGTCTAGTAATACCACTTGTTTTAGAATTGGTGTGAGCAATTAAATGAGATGATGCATATAGAAAATATAGAACAATCCTCGATGCTTTAATCACATATAACATTAATGACAATAATAAAAAATGCTATCCTTTTTAATTATTGATGAATTGAGCTGATCTTTGACATTTTAAAAAAATATATTGAATTTGTACAATGTTTACATATTAAGGTAAAGAGAACATATCCAAAAGATTATAAATATTGAGTGCTAAGAGTGGCCTGTATTTTTCTTTGTTGATTTATTTGTTTTTTTAATATAGTTTAACATGGATCGGGTTAATGTTGAAGAGTTTTATGAAGTTTATAAAGGAGTGGTATCTGAGTATAACGTAAGTATCAAAGTAAATGAAAAGCATTGGTACTAAAAGCAATGTGTTTTTAAAATCTTGGCAACCTCGGTATAATTTATTATTATGAAAGTATTCCTTAAAAGTATTCGTGATTCTCCCACCTCCAGCTGATCATACCCAGTGACTGAGGCATTCTTATCCAGAGAGCTGCTGGGTCAGTTTTTAAATGTGAGATTGTTTCATTTAGGAATGCTAAAAACATCTTAATGAGATGTTGACATATTTTGACATTATCTAAAAAGTTATAATATTCTCAGTTGAAAACTTCAAAATAGAAGTTAAAAGCAAAATAGAAGTTAAAGTTACATTATATTATAATTCCATAGCAGTAATTTGTATCCTCTTTAAAATGACACATAAGCATAGAAGCATTTGAAAATGTAACTGAAAATAAAGAAATAGTAAAAAAGTAACAAAGGGAGTTGTAACAAACATAATATGATATTCAAATGAAGTAACATACTGCAATATTCAAATAAGCCAAATCTTTCCCGATGATTAAAAAAAAAACTACACATACATAGTAGGTATTTAATCAGTGTCCTCTCCCTCTTTATCAAATTATCTTAGATACCTTTGTGCTAGTATACTGTTTCATTAGTCATATTTACAAAAAAGAGATTTGGTGTTTCTTTTTACATAAAGTTCATATTCCTTTCAAATGACCTAAACAAAGAAAAAAAAGTACTGTTTCAAGAATTGTCTGGAGCCTTTGTCTTCTCTAACCCTCCATAAAAAGTCCAATAATGAAATATTTTGTATCTGGTATATTGGTAGTACTCTGCTTCTTCAGAAGGAACCACAGTTATTTTGTTGTTGTTATAACTTAGTGAACTTTAATTTTATGAAAAATATCTTTATAGTTATACCTTTATTTTTTAAGTGGAAGAGATTTTAAAATGTTTTAACTTAACCTCATGTATTCAACCAATGATAAATATTTATTTATTTTAAAGCTTTCTTTTATACATTTTCTTTTATCTCTTTGGTCTAACTTTTAAAACATGGTTAAAAACAAGTGCCTTCATTAATTCATATTGTTTTATGGTTTAATTGAATATAAAGTAAAGACACTCATGAAGTATATCACACAACAGCCTTGATTCTCAATTATGTTCTCATCTTGTTGCCTATGATTTGAGTTCTTTTACCTATCCTGCATCTGAACAAGTCCAGGAAAGACAATTGAATCATGATTTAAGCCTCAGAGGAAGCTGATTTAGAGCTCATGCTGTAAAGGCCTTCTCCCCAACTTAGTAGTAATAAGGAGGGGAAGAGGCCAAGGGTTGGCATCAGTAGGATTTCCAAAATTAGGCAGGGGTTTCCGGGAACTGCATTCACACCCAGTTTTCTTTTTGATCTTGGAAAAACACTTTACTCTCTTTGTTTTTACATTCTTATTTATAAAATAAATGATAAGATATATAAGGTCATACTAGCGATTCCATCCATCTTATTATTCTAAATTTAAAGGTAAGCTGGTATGAGGGTATGAGATGATTCTCTAAAATACAGGCTATATTTTGTGATACAGGGACAACATCTATAACATTGTTATAGCAGTTATTGCTTGAAAACTATTCCAGTTCTGGATTTTCTCACATTACATGTTTCAAACTGAAGACTTTTTCTGGCTCCCTAAATTCACATTCATTGCAACCAGGCTGCGGTTTCCTGACTCAGTTTCCTTCGCTCTTGCTCTCACCACTCGCTCTCTTCACTCTTTCTGTTTCTCTCTATTTCTCTCTCTCTCTCTCTCTCTCTCTCTCTCTCTCCAAGACATATGCTAAGTTCAAATTCCAAATTTGCCAATTCTGTCACCATAGACAAGTTTTTTACCTTCTTTAAGTTTTAGTTTCTCCATCTATAAACTGAAAATGCTATCACTTTAACAGATTGCTGTGGTAATCAAATAAAACAAGTTGGGTAAAATACACTAACATTGAGATTATTCAGTAAATATTAGCTATTACTACTTTTATAACTGACATGGTTCTTGTATTAGATTTTATGTTGATCACTTACACTTACATTTGTTGCTTCTGTATTTGCAATCATGAAAGGTGAAAATGCCTATCTTACTGTTATCATAATCCAGTATCATGAGCCACACATATACTGACTACTGTGTGCCAGACAACTTGTTTAATACCAAGGATATAGAGATGAACCAAAAAAACACCTCCTGAGTCCATGGAACTTACATTCTGGAAAGGAGAGACATTATCAAATGATTCCAACATGGCAACCTAAGAACTTAGTCAAAGGGCTGTAAAGGCAACAAACAGGTGCTCTTTTTGGGGGGTGGGAGGTGGGGGGTTGACAGTATTTTTTACTTAGTTAAAAAACTGGGTGATTGAGAAATCTGTTGAACCCATTTTTTCAAAAACATGTTATGCTTTTCATAGTGTTATTTTTTTAAAACATTTTTTTTCTTTTTAGTAATTGCATTTTGTGTAGCTCTTTGTGTCTGTATTTTTTTTTTTTATGGCATTTGCTATTAACCTGAAATAGACACAAATGAAAAGTAAGGCAATGAAGATTCACTCCTCTCCATGTTTTGGATAATGTGTTCATGCTTTCTTCTGAGAACTTTACTCTTGACATTTATGCGTAGGCAGTACTTCAATATTATGAAACAGAAAATTTGACTCCACATAATTAGCCATAAAAAATCAATTATATATGACATTTGTGAAATAGCAAAGTGACCTCAGGAGGATACACTTGGGGTTCTAGTGATTAAGGTTCTTACGTGTCATATTAATTATGAGTCTTCTCCCTCCTCTTTTAACTTCTGGTACTTTTATTAGGTATGATGACTGAGGTTGGTTTAATATTTAAATATTGTTCTATAGAAAATTACCATTTTACTTTGGCATTGTGTATCATGAACCTCCAAAGTCATTAAAATGACTTGTGTGCTCCTCCACGATCTGATCTCATCTCATTGCTTTCCCATAGTCTCTATCAGCTCTGATATACTGGCTTCCTTACTGTTCTTCAAACAAAACCACCTTTACTTCTGTCTCAAAGTTTTTATATGTATTTTCACTTGTGCTGGAAGTATTCTCCCCCATTCAGAGAGAAGTGAAGAACATTCATTGAGTGTTTGACTCTGTGAGAGGCACTTTCCTCTGGTCATGATTTTCTTTATACCACTTCAAATATAATGTTAAAAGCCTTAAAGCCATAAGCTTCCATTTCCCCCTCCTTATTTATGTGCTGCTATTGTCATACATTTTGCTTCTATATATGTTATAAACTCTATGGTACATTCTTAATATTTTTCTTTAATTATTTCACAACTGAAAAAGAAAATGTTTCATGTTACTTGCATGCATTATGTAAATCCATATTTTGTCTGGCATCATTTTCCTTCTGTCTGAAAAGCTTAACATTTCTTAAGGTATCGGTCTGTTGGTGATGAATCCTCTCAGCTTTTGTTTGTAAAGTCTTTAATTTTCTATCATTTTTGAAAAGCATCTTTTCACCTAGGTGTAGAATTCTTGACTGGGTTTTGTTATCCTTGCTGTTCTAGTTACCAGATTATGGTGTGTTGAAATCCTTTTAATCTTGAAATAGTTTTCTGTTCATTACCCTTTCTTCTTTTCTTCTGCTCCTTCTATTATGGATACATTAGGTGATTTGACATTGTCCCATAGATCATTTCAGTTTTTATTTTTCTTCATTCGTTTTTCCATGCTTACTTTTGAATAGTTGAAATAGTTTCTATTATATATCTTCAAATTTATTTATATAGTGTACTTTTTAATTTGGTCATTAGTTTTCATCTTTAGAAGTTCCATTTGGGCATATTTAATATCTTTGATTTCTCTATTATGCCCATGTTTCCTTCTGTCATCTGAGTATATCGCACCTGTTTATAATAACTGTTTTAACATTCTTACATAATTATGTCATTTCTGTCATTGTTGGGTCTGTGACTATTAATTTTTCTCCTGGGAGCACTTTATATTTTTCTACTTCTTTGCATGCCCGATACTTTATTTTTGGATGCCTGATATTATGAAATTCACAGTGTAAGTATGGTATTATGTTCCTTCAAATGCTTTGTTCTGGCACTCAGTTAAGTTACTTGGGATCAGTTTGACTCTGTTGAGACTTGGTTTTATACTTCTATGGGATGGGTACACAACACCCTATATCTGAAACAAATTTTGGTCAACTACTGTGGTATAGAGTCCTTCTGAGAACTCTACTTGATGCCTTGTATAGCATAGAAGGGCTTTATCCTCTGGGTAGTCGAAGCACAGCCTCTTCTCAGGCTTGTGCTTTCTCTGTAAATTGTTTTGTCTACTACCTCCTGAAAATTCTCTTCTCAACCTTGGGTGGTTTCCTTTGCGCCTATGTGGACTCATGGCCAAAGACTCAAGTGAACATCCTTGCAGTTTACCTCCCTATAATTATCCCTTCCACTTCCAGTATTCTGTTCTGCAAATGTTAGCTATGTTGGCCTCTGTGAACTCCAATTTTTGTCTCTTCTACTCTGAGAATGTTGGGCTCTGTTTTGTTTCTTCTTCCTGTCTCAGTGACTGGAAACTTCCTTCAGGCAGTAAAACGGAGCAATCATAAGCTTACCTAATTTGTTTCCCTTCTCTCAGGGTTTACAGTACTGTGCTTCATATCATCTAGTGTCAGAAAACTGTTTCCTAAAGGTTGTCTAACTCTAGAGGTGATAATTCCTATCTCAATTCCTCTCTTACACTAATGTGAGAGAATAAATCAGATCCCTGTTATTCCTCATTGATTTTTAAAAGTAGCTTTAGGAGAGACACTTTGGAATAGCTATCTTTTGAAATGTTCCTTTGATGATACTGTGTTTGTGGGGAGAGAGCCCTTTGCAAGAAAGATGTATTAGAAGATTATTTCAAATAATGAAAGTGTCTAATGGTAAAGTATTACCTTATAAGGGTGGTACTGGTAGGAATAAAGATGAGAGAACATATCTAAAAATTTTTGTTTATATGAAGAATGGACAGCATTTCAGAACTGCTTGGTTAACTGAGTACAGGTGGGGAAGAAGTCAAAGTTAGCTATCGTTTTGAGACTTTTGTTTGGGTTGGTGGCGGAATTAAAAATGAAGGGGTGAAAGTTTATTAAATTTTGTTGATTGTTATTTATTCTCTCATACTATATATTATAGGACATGGTGACAGAAATGTTTTCCGGTCCTTGTGTAGCACTGGAGATTCAACAAACTAATCCTACAAAGACGTTTCGAGAATTCTGTGGTCCTGCTGATCCTGTAAGTTAGTATTTAAAATAGTAATCAAATTTGTTTTAGCCATTGACTAAATGTCTTAACAGGTTTGATGTTTTTACTTTGTTCTTTCAAAGATAATACAAAAATGAATATAACAGACAAAAATTTTTATTCAAAATTGCGTAAGTTATTTTTATACATTCCAGAAAAAGTGAATTTTTTATTAGCCTAGTGACAATGTAGAAGGGCAGAAATATTTATTGTGGCATTTCTTTTGTAGTTTTCTTTTTATGAAATTGTTTAGGTAAGTAAATTTGTCAAGGTCTGATAGAAGTGATCTAAAGTATTACCCTTTGACATAAGGAGGCTGTAAATAAAGCTCCTTTTTTTTAAAAAAAGATTTATTTTTTCATATAAGCTGGGGTACAGGCCAGAGGCATGGGGTGGCGAGAGGGTTCACCAGAAACACAGTGGGGAGCAGAACAGGCAGATAGACAGAAATACACTGTTGAGGGGAGCAGCAGGCCAGGCAGGAGAGGTCTGCCACACGGGAATCTCCCTGGCTGGGCGTTGAACTCGCGTCACCACTGCCGACAGCTCCACAGCGCAGTGCTTAACCGTTGTGCCACCAGGGAGGCCCCAATAAAGCTCTTAATGTAAAATATTTTGATATGATGGCCTTATTCCAGATACATAGTAAATATGAGCAATCTGAAACTTGATGTTCTCTGGTATATGTCTCAGTTTGTTTTGGTTTTCTTCCTGTGGAGTTTTGGTGATAAAGTGGGTAAGAGGGGATAAAACCGAAAAGTATAAGTAGCATTAGAATTATAAGAAAGCTCCTTGCCAGTGTTAAAACCTATGTAGGATAATGGGATATATTACTGATTTTAAGCATTAGTTGTAATTTTAAGTTTACTGTGTCTCCTTTATTCATTATTGCTTGTAAATGATTTATTGAGCTGCTGATTTAACTCAGGTAGCATTTATTGAGTTCCTCTAGATATAAGATTAGAAGTTAACAACACCTATTAAGAAATCATCTTATTTGACAGTGTTGCTGGATTAAACCTTGTAGGTGATAACAATACACCTATTCTCAATGATCTAAGAATACATACATAATGATCTTTTATTTTTTTTTAAAGATTTATTTTTTTATTTATACATACAAGCTGGGGTACAGGCCAGAGGCGTGGGGCGGTGAGAGGGTTCACCAGAGACGGAGCGGGCGAGGCAGGAGAGGTCTGCCGCGCCATGTGGGATTCTCCCCGACCGGGCGTCGAACTCGCATTGCCGCTGCCGACAGCTCCACAGCACAGCGCTTAACCGCTGCGCCACCGGGGAGGCCCATAATGATCTTTTAAACACTTAAGTGCAACATACAAATAAGGACTAGAATGTTGTTGGTGCCGATAAAATGTGCTGAAGAATTGTTTAGTGAGGGAAAAATTTATATGATATAGAGGGAATTAAGAGACCTAAGATACAGGAAGAGAGATGTAAATAGGGATTTTAAAGGCTAGTTGAATTACAAAAGTACTGGCTTATTCAAAGGCAACAATGAAGAAATTTACAGGGAGACTGTTTGCTTGGCTTCAGTGGAAAATGTTTACCTGAAAACACATGGAAAATCCATTTTCTTAGACATAGGAAATAAGATGGAGAATGTAACACGTCATGAGTGTGGGGTGGATAGCCTTAGAAGCCAGGCTAACAATTTTGTGTTCTGTATAATTAGACTCCCATATAGTAGAAAATAAAATTTCCTTGTATGTACAGTAGCTTCATTTCGAGCTTACCAAATTATTCCTTTGATACAGAGCAAATTAAATTGAAAGAGATTAAATTCAGGGGTTCCAGAAACAGAAAGGAACAGACCCAATGACAGTAGAAAAGAAAGTGTCAGTAGGACCTACTTTATATCTTTTCAGGGAGAAAGAAGAATAGAAATGAGATACATGGTTGTGAAAGAGTTATTACTACAATGTGATTCTGCTGTAGAGAGAATTTGGAGAATTAGGAGAATGTGGTAGTGATACTGAATAAATGTTTACTGGATGTTACTCATAAAAATTAGGAAGGGACACTTTTTGGCTTGAATAAGCAATTCAGAGTTCACCTTTTTTATTCTGTTTTCTGTTTGATGGCCAAGAGGGATTTTGTTCACATTGTTTTTAAGATACTTGTGATTGATAGCTGACAAATAGGAGTGAATTAAAAAGACAAAAATTGGAACAAAAAAGGAATGAGGTGAGTTTGTTCATATAATAAGTATTTATTGAACCTGTGCGAGTGTTTGTGAATATACAAATAAAAGCCTCAGTCTCAGAGTGGACATAAATCTGTAAGTGGCTAATTCCCATGTTCTGTGGCAATTGTGAGATGTTTGCACTGGGTACCGTGGGAGCCCTGCATTACAGCATTTAGCTCAACCTGGGAATGGGTCCTGGGGTCAGGGGAGACTTCTTACAAAACATGATGTCTGAGATGAGCTGCGAAAAATGAGTAGAACTTGAAATTAGTGAGGAAGATGGGACATGATATTATTAAAGGTATGGATGCCTCAAACAGTATCCCTTTTGGGCTGCAGCAAGCTGTTCCTACTGTAGCCAAACTACAGGGCAGTGAATGACAGAAGTTGTTGGAAGGAGTTGGAGAGGGAGGAGTTGAGAAATAGAAGGAAGAGGTCTGAAAATAAAAATTTGCTGATTTTCATTCTAGAATTTGTGCAGTGAACATTTACTAAGTGGATAGTGTGCACAAGCCTTGCTGCTTGGGCCTATGGCTGGGGCATCATCATCAAAGATAATTAGAGCAAGGTATCTTTTCTGAAAGAGCTCATAATCTGTTAAGAGCTTAGTTGGGAAACTCAAGATGGTGTCTCTTCCCTTATTCAGCCAAGTTGGAATTAATCTTTTCTTTTTCATTTTGGTTGTTTATAAGCCCCTTACTGCATTATAGAAAGCCATACCACATGTTTTTTAAAATCTGGTACTAATTTAACATATAAAATGTTGCCAGTGTTGTCTTCCAGTGTTAGGATTATAATGTTTAGTTTGACTTTCCTATATCTTAAATTTTCTTTAAAGTATTGATACCAGTTGTATAATAAGAAACACACCTTTATCATAAAACCTATAGGTGAATGAATTTATGAAAGAGGAGTTGGCACTGATTTGGGACATTAATCTCGGGGTGTTGAATTATGTTATTTCTAAGTGAAAATATAAGATTCCAAGCAGGACCACTTGACTTTGATAGGTATTTTCAATTTTTAGTAGCTACAGTCAAATCATGCTTTGGGGACAAAAAATATGATTCTTTCAGTTTGGTCTCCAGCTTCTTTTGCTTTATTTGATTCTTCTTTTCCTCCCTTTCCCACACCCTTTTCTTCTCTTTCTACAGCAAGTAGATATTGAATGTTTACTACTTGCCAGCTACTATGCTAGGTGCCACTTTGTCAAACAAACACTGTTACTTATCTTTGAGGAATTTATGATCTAGCTTTCTCCTAAGACATAGAACTGATAAATAGCAATCTTAGTTAAAGGGCCAGACATGCCAAGCTCTTCATCTCTCATATTATCTTAAGATAATTTCAAAATTCTTTTCTTCAATCTATAGTCATTCCCATATCTAAAGAGAGACCGTATTTTGCAATACGTGTAAATATAATTAGTGCTTGGAAGATTACCAGATACAATGCATTTAATATTTGATGAATTAATGAATAATCTGGTTATATTTTTATGCATACCTGTCATCTGGTACTAGCTCGTTGTTTAAATGTGTTTTATCTACTAAAATGGGTCCTTTTTATTCTTTATCCTTTTCTTAAATGTAGGAGTAATTTTTAAATAGTTTCATAAGAAGGTGCAGCTGAACAGTTGCCACTAGACCTCTTTGTAACTGTATGTGTTGCAGATTGACATCACTTCTATCACTGATGTCTCGGTTACCAGATTCTTCTTTTCTATTGTCTTAGGTGGAAGGAACACCATATATGAGCAATTTCTTCCAGTCTCTTTAGAAGATAATTCATGGGGGGGGGGCACAAGGAATTTTAGACTTCGCATTTCTATTTACTATCTAAAAAGTTAAGAAACCATGTTTTAATAGAATTTCATGCTTAAATTTATGAGTACATTTGTGTAATCAATTCAAATATAGGCATATATTGAATTATTTACATATTTTACTGATAAGGATGCATGGAAAACACTGGAGACTACCAAATAGAATGGGAAAAATGGCAGAAGTTTATCATTAAAGAAGCATTCACTCACAAATTTTACCTGTTGAAAATACATCCATTTAGGCTGAAAATCTGTTCCAGAGTTGCCTCTGGAAGAGGTTTTGATTTCACTTGCTGAAGAATTTTACTGTGGAGTTGTTGAACAGTTTCCATGATTAACCATTAAGAAACTAAGAGTTACTAAAGATGTGGTCAATTGTCTGGAATAATTACACTTTTGTTCTTGGACTGGTGGATCTGACAAGCCAAAATAATCTACACTAGTGTGCCTTATTTTATGAAAAATATTTTTGTACAAGATTTTATGTTAATCTCATTACTTAAAATTCAAAGGATCTTAAGGGAACCTGAATTTTTTCGTAAAGTTAATGTCCACTCTCACCTGCTCTCACACTTTAAAAAACTTTATGCTGTCACCAGATTGAATGGAAGATTCAGATATTTTCATAGAGAAAAGGTGGCTCTGCAATTTTGATGAAGTTTCTTTCCCATTTATTTGGTTGTCAGAATGGAATTTCATCTGTTATCTACTAGTGTGTCTGATTTTGGGATTAAAGTAAAAGTATCAGGGGCCTCTCTTGTGTCACTGGAGTTGAAGTCTCAGCACTCTTAAGCTATTGCCAACCACTGCGGCCTGAGTTCAATCCCTGGCCAGGGAGCTTCCCACTTGGTGCAGCAGACCTCTCCTGTCTCCCCGACTGCTCCCCTCAGCAGTGTATTTCAGTCGCTCTGCCTGTTCTGCTCCCCATTCTGTCTCTGGTGAATCCTCTCACCTCACCCCCACACTCCTGTCCTATATCCCAGTTCTTATATGCATAAATAAATACAAATAAATCTTAAAAAATATAAAGTATCATAGTTTGGAAATATTTTTTACGAATGAACAGGAAGTTGGGGTAAATTTGGAAGAGAAATGCTTGGAAGTTGGTATCTGTTGCTACTGTCATCTGTTGATTTCCTGGTCATATTCCTTTATTTGCAGAAGACTTTGAAACCCTGATTGTGGCCTTTTTTTCCATCCCAATTCTTAAAGTCAACTTGGGCAAAATAAATATTGCTGTGAAAGATACACCTAACAGTTGACCTCAGAATTCAGTGAATTCATTTTGTCAGTTATCTTTAATTATTCCACTTTTCTATTTTGGGAGGTGCTCTATTTTTTTGTAGCTATCCAGAGCCAAGTCACTTATGCAAACCTAACCTCCAATACAAGTCATGATCGTCATAACTTTTGGTGCCTCTGAATCTCATGAACCTCTTCAGTGTGCATCTTTGACTTGATGGAAACGTCCAGACTTTGAAGACTTACATTTTCTGCCACTGAAGCCCCTTTGATCTCCTCTATTCAACTCTATTTGTTCATCACCCTTCTTGGCATAAGCTCAACATCTTTACTCATTTGTCATTTTAAGACAGCATGAAAATTCCAACCCCTAGATCAGTTCAACCATCTGCCTACCTCATTGCTATACATGAGCTTATTAGTCCCACTGGATGAACATTACACTGTTGTATAAATTCATGTCTTCCAACAAAAATGGGCCCAGTACTTTCTCCTAGAAATCTCTTTTCATTTCCCTATTTTCTACTCATTTTCACCATAGCTTATCCCTCAACCCATTTTTTATTCCACAAAAAGCAAGCATTATAGTTTTATTTCATAGAGAAAACCATGATCTCTTAAATTGTTGCCTTTATACCTGTTATGTCTGACCTCATAGTCATCTCCTCCCTCTAGTTCCAAAGAAATATTTTTCTTTAAAACTCCCTTCTTTTCTTTATCCTCCACCCACTTTCCTTCAAGTCTTTGTTCTAGTCTACTGAATTAGTATTTTTAGTATATTTTTTCTTGTGACTATAAAAATAATACATAGCTATTATAGAAAAATAAGGAGTGAAATAAAGTTTACCAAAGTAAATGTGTTGGTTGCTGTCTCTTTTGCTGTACAAAAGTTTTTTGATTTGATATAGTCCCAGTTGTTTATTTTTGAAAAAATAAGCAAAGATGTTTTTTAAAAAATGCAAAAACAGAAAATGTGGTTGATGATTCTATCACCATAATGCTATTACCAAGAATTAGTAATTTTATAAATTGGCTTCAGTGTGTATGTTCATAAACTTTGTAGTTCATTACATACTATATAATAGTGGACTCTCATGTCATTACTCTTCAAAGATATGATTTTACCTGATTGGTTATATGGCACATTATCATATAAAGTAATTTAGCACTTTTTCTACAATTGGCAAGTTTTACATTCATTTTTTCATAATTACAAGAAAATACACTGAATATTTTTCAGCTTTATTGAAATATTGACACATAACATTATATAAATTACGATGTGTTGATCTGATACACTGATTTTTTACAAAATGATTAGCACAGTAGGGTTTAATACCTCCATCACCTCACATAGTTATCACTTCGTTTTTGTGGTTAGAACATTTCACATTTACTCTTAGTAATTATGTTATTATAATTACCATGCTATACATAAGATCCCCAAAATTTATTCATCTTCTAATTGGAAGATTGTACCCTTTGATCAACATCTCTGCATTTCCACATGGTTATCAGCCCCTGGTAACTTACATACTACCCTCTATAACTTTGACTTCTTTAGGTTCCACATGTAAGTAAGATCATATAGTATCTATCTTTCCCTGTCTGACTTAATTTAACATAATGCCCTCAAGATCCATCCTTGCTGTGCATATGGCAGAATTTCCGGCTTTGTTATGGTTGATTAACACTCCACTGATTCCTCTGTGTGTGTGAGACACACAATTGAACATACACAACATCATCTTTATCCATTCATCTGTACACAGACATTTGGTTCCTTCTATATCTTGCTTTTGTAGATGATGCTCCAATAAACATGAAAATTCAGGTATCTGTATCTCTTTGTTTGATATAAATGCAGAGATTTCCTTTGAATACATACTCAGCAAAGTGATCATTGGATTATATGGTAATGCTAATGTTAATTTGTAAAGGGACTGCCATACTGTTTTCCATAGTGTCTATCACTTTACATTCTCACCAACAGTTCACTTTTTTTTTTTTTTGCATTTCCTTGGCAGTTCTTATCTCGTGGTTTTGATGATAACCACTGTAACAGATGTGAGATCATGGCTCATGTTTTATTTTGCATATTCCTAATAGTGATATTGAAGACCTTTTCATGTATCTGTTGGTCATCTGATATCTTTGGAAAAATGTCTAGTCAATCTTCTGCCCGTTTTTTAAACTAATTTTTTTCTTCCAATTGAGTTTTATAAGTTCCTTTATTATTTTGGATATTAACTTCCTATCAGACATATGATTTGTAAATATTTTCTCTCATTCCATAGATTGCGTTTTTTCTCTGCAGAAGCATTTTTGTTTGATGTCGTCTCACTGATTTTTGCTTTTGTTGCCTGTATTTTGTGATCTATCCAAAAACTCTTTCCCAAGACCAATGTCACGTTTTTTTTTTTTTAAACCTATGTTAAGGCATTGTTTTTATCATAAAGGATGTTGTATTTTGTCAAATAGTTTTACCGATCTATTGAGATGATAATACGATTTTTTTATTCTATTAATGTGTTGTATCAATTTTATTGACTGTTGTAGGTTGAACCATTCTTGCATCTGATGTCTAAAGCCCATGTGATAATGGTGTGTAACCCTTTTAATGTGCTGTTGCTATCGATTTACTAATTTATTGAATATTTTTGACTCTTTATTCATTAGGGATATTTTCTGTATCCCTGTAGTTTTTTTTTTTTCTCGTGTAGTGTTGTTATCTGGCTTTGATGTTAGAGTATTGTTGGCTTCATAAAATGAGTTTGGGTATGTTCCCTCATCAGTTTTTGAGAGCAGTTTGAGAAGAATTGGTATTCTTTAAATATTTGGTAGATTTCATCATGGAAACCATCTGGTCCTGGCCTTTTTTTTCCTTGGGAAATTTTCATTAGTGTATAGATTACTTTGCTTGTTATCATTCTGTTTAGATTTTCTCTTCATAACTCAGTTTTGGCAGGTAGTATATGTCTAGGAATTTTTCCATGTCTTCTACGTTTCCCAGTTTGTTGGCATATTGTTTATAATAGTTTCTCATGATAAATTATGTTTGTCTCTGGTATTAGTAGTACTGTCTGCTTTCATTTCTCATTTTAATTGAGCCTTGTCTTTAATCTAGCTAAATGTTAACTTTATCATTAAAAAAACACTTCTGGGTTTCTTTGAACTTTTCTATTTGTATAATTATGGCCATTTTAACAATATTCCATATTAGCGACTCCATTAGCTTCTACTGTTATTTCCTTCTGCTAAATCTGGGCTTAGTTCTTTTTCTCATTCCTGAAATATAAAGGTAGCTCATTTATTTGAGCTAATATAAAATTAGCTCAAACTTCCCTCTAAAAACAACTTTTGCTGCATCTCATATGTTTTGGTTTATATATTTTCCTATATAGAAGAGCGCCCATAAATATTTATTATAGAAAAGGTCAAGCAGTGGTTAACTGCTTCAGCTTTTGTTTGATAAAGTCTTTATTTTTCTGTCATATCTGAAAGATAGTTTTGCAGGATAAAGTTACCTGTCGTTTTAACCTCTATGGTTTTATGCTAGATTCTATGGTTTTATAAATTAAATAGTTTTTAGCTGCCTTAATTTTATATTGTTTTTAGTTAACTTAGGCCTGCTATTTTTATTTCAGCGAGTTAGTGAATTTGTAAATACAGAATCCATGAATTACTAAGGATTGACTATTTACAGATAGGGGTCCTGGGATTGGAACCTAAGGTTCTATTATCCCGTAGTTCATTTCTTAAGTTCTCAAAGATAAATAGAATCGGTGGTTCAATTCTTCAGCAAGATATGCTTGGGCTACCAGAAATTAGCTTATGGCTATAGATGTCCATGTGCTCACACCACCAATCAATATGTGCCACCAAGGGAATAAATGTGTAGTGTTGGGTAACTAAGAAAGCCTATCAACTGTAGGTCAGTTAACAGAATTTCCACAATGTATTTGTATATATTTTCTTTCAATAAGATTTTGTAGTCTTAAGAAGTCAATGTTGGCAAACATTTGAAATAATTTTAACTTGAACTTCTGACCAGGGTGAATCTCTTTTGTCCAGGGCTTAACAGTTCTCTAGATATCTGTGGACAATCTACCAGCTAAAGAGTACTCATTATTTCCCTTCTTTTAATATTTGACTTATTGAGAGATTAACTAGCTATAATTCCATACTTGAAGAAGACAAAAAAGAAGGGGAAAAAAAAGATGGGAAAAATTCACAGGAAAGATGCTTATTAATTAGAGAAATACTTTCCCTTATTAGTTAGGGAAATGCTTGTTAAAACAGAATGATATAATTTTCATAAACCTGTGGGACTGGTAAAATTTAAAAGGAGATAAAATCCAGTGTTGGCTACTACATGGTGAAAAAGACATTCTAGGCTGTAGTACTGTGAGATTTCTTTTTTCATTCTTAAACAGTTGATTCTTGATCACAGTAGATATGTTCTACCATGAACACTGAATGAATACTAAAATATATCCCCTAAGGGAAATGCATGGTTAGGTTTCTATGAGACTGTTGTGTTAACATTTTTGTCATGTGATCAATATGTAATCTCATTTTATGTGTGTTTCTGTTTAAACTTACCTTTATTTTTTTTTCTTTTTATTGTTTTTATATCTTTTACATTTTGTATTCCCCTTGGGTAACCAACCACCAATTCACCTGTGACCCATCACCGTGTTCCCTTGTGTCCCCTTCCACTCCATTTTGTGCCCTTATCCTCCCTCGCCCTCGCTGATTATCTCTCTCTTCTTTGGTTTCCCTATCTTCCTGTTATAAGTGAATCCATTTGATATTTTTCTCTTTCTCTGGCTTATTTCACTGAGCATGATCCCTTCTAGTTCCATCCATGTCACTGTGAATTGCATGTGCTTATCTTTTTTGAATGCTGAATAGTATTCCACAGTGTATATGTACCACATCTTCTTGATCCAGTCATCTATTTTTGGGCATCTGGGTTGTTTCCATACCTTAGCTATTGTAAACAGTGCTGCAGTAAACATACGGGTGCATGCGTCCTTTTGGATTAGTGTTTTTGTGTCCTTAGGGTAGATTCAGTAGCATTGAACTCATTTCACAGCACTGTAAGGTACCTCATTTTCTCTGTAAGGTACCTTGCAGCCTTCTTGCACTTAGGAACACCTTACAGCACCTCAGAACTTTATTTTTAATTGAGGTAACATTGGTTTACAGCTCTGTTTTTCAGAAATATAGGATCTCCCCCTTCAGGTGTTGTTATAATACCACCATCCTCACCCAAACACTTGTAGTCTATTACCATAGTCCATTGTGCTCTCTCCTCACTTTGTTCTCACCCCTCCTCTTACCATTCCCCTCTGGTAGCTTCAGTTCTACAGTTAGCTTTCTAGGGTTCCTTATTAGTTGGCTTTATTTGATCCCTTGTTTTGTTTCTCTATGTTCTAAATTTAAGGGACCCCCATCTTTGATTTGTCTTTGCCCTTCTGACTCATTTTGCTTAGTAAAATCCTCTCCAGTCCTATTCATGTTGTTATAACTGGCAAGAGTTTATCATTTTTAGTAGTCGAGTAATATTCTATTATGTATATATATGACATCTCATCTTTCTGATCTACTTATCTATTTTGAGGTAGTTAAGTTATTTCCATAGGTTAGGCATTGTAAATAGTGATGCAACGAACCTAGAAGTGCTTATTTCCCTTCAAATGAATGTGTTTTGTATTCTTCAAGTAGATAACTATGAGTGAAATTGCTGGGTCATATGGAAGACCTATTTTTAATACTTTGAGAAACCTCCATACTTCATAGGAGCTAGACCAGTCTACACTCCCACTAACAGTGTACAAGTTCCTTCTTCTCCACATCCTTGTCAACACTTGTTTCTGGTCTTATTGATATAGAACATTCTCACAGGCATGATATCACATTGTAATGTTGATTTCCACTGACATTAAGTGATGATGAGCATTTTTTTTGTGCCTGTTGGCCATCTGTGTGTCTTCTTTGGAAAAGTATCCATTTTGCTCTTTGGCCCATTTTCTGATTGGGTTATTTGTTTTTTTCTTGTTGAGTTATATGAGTTTTATATCTTGGATATGATCTATATATGATAATTGGGCAAAGTGGACAGCCACATGCAAAAGAATGAAATTAGACCATTATCTCACATCATATTTGAAAACAACACAAAGTGGATAAAAGATGTGGATGTAAGATCTGAAACCACAAAGCACATAGAAAAAAAGCATAGGCAAAACACTCCACAACATAGGCTCCAGAGATGTCTTTGTGGATTTGTCTCCAACATCCAGGAAAACAAAGAAAATATAAACAGTTGGGACTACATCAAACAAAAAAAGCTTGTGCACAGCAAAACAAACAAAAAAAACAAACAAAAAAACTGTCATTAAAACAAAAAGACACCCTATTGAAGGGGAGAAAATGTCTGTATACTTCAGCACTTTTAAACAGTGAAATCGTCAACAAGAAGCAGAAAGTGTGGCACTAAGTAGACATGCTTGTATCATTAGTTTGAGAGTTGAAACAAGAAAGCAGAGTGTTGTGATGTTTACCTCAACTGAGAACTTCCATGACCCATGACTCAAATTTTTGATACTGTGTGCATGTTCACAGGTGGCAAAGTGCTGCAAGTATTCATTTGGGGGTTGTCAGGGTATTACTTAATAAGGTTAAAATCTAAGCCCCTACCCCATTTATCCCTAGCAGGTAAATGTTGGAAGCTTGAATAGATAAAAGAAATAAGGTCCCTATGGGAACCAGGCCTTACGACTGATCACTTTGACCCTGAGTGCAGAAGTGGGGCCAGAACAGGGTCTGTGTCAAAAGTCAATGCCCCCAAGACCAGACATCCCAGCACTAACTGGCCCAAACTGACTCCCCAGTCATGAAAAGCCCCTGAAAACAGGTTGTAAAAGGGAACCCCAAATCCTTCCCTGGCAGACTTATGTATCTCACTAACCACTTCTCTTAGCAGTATATTTCAATGAATCCCCCTTTTCTCTGTCTCTGGTGAATTCTTTCCCCACATCTCCCCACCCCTGTGCCTCTGGCCTCACCCTGATCTTTTCCCTGCAACAGAGGTTACAGATATGTATTATTGGCTTCCCTGGTGACCTAGGGATTAGGTCTCAGCGCTGTCAAGGCTATGGCCTGAGTTAGATCCCCAGCCAGGGAGTTAATTCACTGTCTCGCCAGCCTGTTCTGTTCCCCACTCTGTGTCTAATGAGTCCTCTCTACCCCCAGCCCCACCTCTGGCCTACACCCCAGTTCTTCTACACAAAACAAACAAACAAAAAACACAAATATTAGTGAGCAAGTGAATTTCTAAGTACAGAATCCATGAATAATGAGTTACCTGTACTTTCTACATTTTTAAATAAATAGGAATGAGTTTTATAAAGGGAAAATTGAGAATATAATTAGCTATCCCTGCCTAATAAAATATCCTGTCTAAAGAAAATATTTTTTCTTGAAGAGTAGATGGCAGTTAGCTCAAAAAAGTACAAAATACATACTAGAAAATTCTTACATTTCAGAATAACTATTTGTCTTGGATTTCTTTTGCCCTAAAACTTCTCAAGAATAATAACTCTGATTATAAAAAGATGAAGCAATGTGGCCTAATGAAAGTGTAATAGAAAAGAGTTGTCTTTAATCTATAGAACAATGTAGCATTCTTTAATTTTGCATGACAATTAAAACTTTATTCAAATATAATTTAACAGATTCAATAACATTATTTTCCTAAAAATGCACAAAATGTATTTCAAGTTTATAAATCAGGTGTTCAGAATTTTACTTATATTCTCTGGTTATATGTAGATTTTTCAAGTAACTTAAAATGAAAATTTTTTTTATGCAAAAAATGTTTGAGGCTGTTCCAACCTTAAATATGAAAACTAGGATTTAAACCTTGTATTGTTAGTTACGTCTTTACTTTAGCCATTTCATTTTACTGTCTTATTACATATCTGAGAGATCCTGACCCAATATTACAAGGGCATAAAACATGTACAAATCAATGGCTTCTGAAAATTAGATGGAGAAGTACTTCTCCATAAATTTTTGAAACTAGAGCTTGTGTAATATTTTTAAGTGATTTAGCTATTAAGCTGACACAAAAGCCATAAAGTGATAGAGTTTGCCTCATATTATATAAGTCATCATCACTTATATTATGGGTAGGTAGGCACAACCCCAATAAATTATTTAAAAATTGAATTAAAGACAAAAGGAACTTTACACCATCTCACTTTACCTTCTAAATATGACATATGGTGAGTTCAGGAGCAAAGCAATGCTTTCCTCTCTAAAGCCATTTTAAACTTCATTTTTGTACATAAACAATAACCAGTGTTTATACTTAATTCTTTCCCAAACAGCTTTTGATTTATTCAGATTTTTCATAAACACTTAGCATAAATGTGGTGATTACATTCTCTTGCAGTCTTCCAATGTATTGTACTGTGATGAACTATGGCATTAAAATAAGAAAGGCAAAACATGAGATACTAGTCTCTGTGACCTTGTGATCTAGATAATGTATAGTAAATAGGTTCAGGTCGGAATCAAAGACAGTCCTGTGAGCTGGAGTGCGCTAGAGGTCTCACTTAGCCTGGAGCAAAGGGGAGGCCTGCCGGAGGGGAGAGAACCACTCTGAAGCAGTAGGGGGAATGACTCCACTAGCTTAGCTGGCAATTACTGAGTGTGTGGTTCTCTAGGAGTACCATGTTGCCCTCTGATTGTGGAACTTCTTTCCTCATTCCCTGCTTTCTTTTCTATCATTTTATTTGTGATTGTAGTATGACTGAGCAAGTTTCTCATTTGTAGTCCTAGACAGTTTTTGTTTGGTACATTGTACTTAGAATGTACTTTTTCATCATTATGGAAAATATATATTATGTTAAGGATTATGCATTTTTTTAATTGAGGTAACATTGATTTTTAACACTCTATATGATTCAAAGCTATAGTTCACACCACTTCAGATGTGTTACTGTAAGAGGGTGGTCCTCAGGAAAGGGGTGTGTCCCAGGATCCCTGCCCCACCCAAGGGAGGGTGTTGCTGAGCAGGAGAGATAAGAAACTGGAGAAGAGAGAAAGACACATAGAGAAAAAGGGAGAAGGAAGGAAGCAGGATGGAGAGCCAGAAGAGGCACAAGGGGCAGAGAGACACGTAAAGAAGCTGCATTGACCTGGACTGATTGAGACAGATGAGGGTGAGAGACCCATGGGGAGGTGACAATGGCAACATTGATCTTGATTTTAATTTTGCTCTTTACCTCGCGGACTTGTCTGTTTCTGACCCTTTTTTATGGGTCCCTCCCGAAAGGTGTTTTAGACTCATGGCAGGCTTTTGGGCCTTGCTTTGGACCAATCCCATTTGGGTGGACTTTTGCCCACGAGTTGATGGGTAACTTGGGGTGCTTAGTTTAGAAACTATTCTTTTCTGTATTACTACAATAATTGTATTAAAGTTTCTTTTCCACTTAAGGTCTTATATGTTTTATCTTGATGCGGCGGATGGCAGAACCTATTTAGAATGGGCAGGTTTTGGGGTGCCCCTCTCCCTGTCCTGTAACATTACCATACTCACATACAAAGTACACATTACCTTCCACCACAGTCCATTGGGCCCTCCCTCTGCTCTTCATCCCCCATCCACCCTTTCTGGTAACCTTAATTCTACAGTCATCTCTTCTAGGATTTGCTTTGGTTTCATTTCATCTGTTCCTTTGTTTTGTTTCTCTATATTCCACATATGAATTAAATCATTCAGTATTTGTCTTCCTCCTTTGACTTAATTCGCTTAGCATAATCCCCTCCAGTCTTACCCATGTTTTCACAGATGGAAAGATTTCTTTTTTCAAGTAGCTGAGTAGTATTCCATTGTGTATATGTATTACATCTTCCTAATCCACTCATCTGTTGTTGGGCATTTAGGTTATTTCTGTAGATTGGCTATTGTAAAATAGAGCTGCAGTGAACATAGGAATGCATGTATCCCTCTGAATTAATGTTTTTGCAAAGAGTAAAATTTTTCACTGTAAAAGAATATGTAAACAATAAAGTTCAGGTATAGCTTTCTTCAGATGCACACCAGTGGGCTTGTCCCCACTTCTTATGTGGAACTGTTTTGTCACATTGGTGTTTACTCTCTCCACACTTGGGAATCAAGCATTGCAACACACACTTTTCTAGAATACAGACTTAAGTCTCACATTTCAGAAACAATATCAACTATATCATCTAGGTATGTAGGTATATCTATTTGTGTATAGAATAAAAGATATTCATAATTATCTGTATATGTTGTGGAAGATATTCATATCCTCATAGTTTTGTGGAGAATGGAGAGGAGTGTTAGTGAATTAAATTGCCAGAGATTGCCTATATATTCCATATAAACTGATGACAAACTAGCAATAAATTTTACTTTTGTGATTTTTGTCTTCTTAACCACCATGTTGTTGGCCTGGGATTTACTTTATTTTATTTAAGTAAAATTATTGAATGCACTGTAGATGTGGGGTATTCAGCAGTGGGCATAATGGGTATTGCCTCTGTCCACATAGCATTAATGTCTATGGAGATATATGACTATTAGACAGATGATTACATAAAAATGTATATTTTGCAGACATGTTAAGTGTTATAATAGAATGTGATACTTGTGAGAGAACTTATGATCAGAGGTGCTAGCTTAGTTGAAGGAGAAGGATTCCAAAAGGATTCTCATTTATTCTGAAACCTAAAGGTTTGCGAATAGCTATGTGTGGAGTTCCTAAATCTGGGGAGAATCTTGCATATCCTGGAAATTTAAAGAAGTGTAGTTTTGCTCTAGCTTAGAGTACAAAGAGGAATGTGGCCTGCAATGTGACTGAAGAGATAGTTTAGACCAGATTATGAAGGCCATATTAAATCATTTGTGTTTATTCAAGAGCAGTGGGATGGATAAGTGGGGGATTGATGTGATCTTTTAAAATACAAACTTAATGAGTACTGTTTGGAGAATTGGTTGGAGTAAAGTAATCCTGTCTAAGGATCATGTGACCCTGGGCTTATCACCATCACTTAATGGTACCAGTAAAAGGTTTTGAAATATATTTTGGAAGCAGAGCTGGCACAACTTGGCAATTTGGATATAGGCATGTGCAGCTAGGTAATTTATCTACCATAGGTAAACAGGTTTTTGATAGAAGTGATTATTACATTGTGGAAGAGACACAGAAATGGTGACTAAAACACCAAAGATGTTTAACATTTATCCTTGTTGCAATGTTCTACCAAAGATATTGAATTAAACTTTAGGTGGGTATAGTTTTACTCTCAAAAGTAGGAAATATAGAGAAAATGCATTCAATCTTGAATCTAGACCATGCTGTTTACGCACCTGTCGGTTTCCCTAAATTTGGAGCTCTTGGTCTTGAATGGAGAAGTTCTTAAGCGTATCTTATCTTTTGTTGTGTTCTTAAAGTAATCTGGCAAGAACGGGCTCTTATTTGGCTCCTTCAGTGTAAATTTTAAGTTTGAAGGTTTTTTTGAATTTAAGTTTTGTAAAAACAAAAATGCCATGTATCACCCCGCAGTAATCAGCAGATGTTCCTTTCCTGTTAGTTCTACTTTGAGAATTCAGCAGTGGGTGGAATTAGTTGATTAGGATCCAAAAACAGATGGACAATGAAAAAAACATTCTTTAAAACCTTACGAGGTTGAAATCTAATTAATACCCCTCCCCAACCTCTAACTCTATGGATATCTTTTTACTACTTTATTATCTCCTATAAATGAAATCCAAGCATTGATTCTAAAACTGGTTGGGAATGTTCCCACATGGGGCTTTTAATGCCTTCCTATTAATTACCATAATTTACTGCTGGGAATCGTGACACAGAGAAATTTTTAATCTTCTACAGAATGCAAATGAAATGTGGATCAAATCATTAATGATAGTCTCTCTGGCTGCAAAGACACAGAAATGATTAGAATGGAAATGTGCCTTTTTTTCCTTCAGCAAGAGTTCACTTCATCTTAGTTTAAGTGTAATTGTGCAGACATTGGGAAAGTTTACTGATAACAACCATTTTCCTTTGTTATCCATTCCCACTGATAAACACACTTCAAAGATATCTGAAGGTTTTCCACATGTTGCACAGGAAAGTTGACTCACCCTTTCTTTCATGTCATCTCCTTCATTCAGTCACTCATTCAACCAGCCAACCCACCAACCAAACCAGTGAACAAACAGTATTTACAAACCTTCTGAGTTTCTGGTATTTATAGGCATTGGCAATGAAAACATGAACAGCATGTGTTTCTCTGAGCCAGAGGAACTTATGTCCTAGTGGAAGGAAATAATTGTGTAATCAATAATAGCAATAAAATCTTATAATTGCCATGAAGGACATATGTATCAGATTTAAAAAGCTGCTTATGAGTGAATAAGATTGAGAAATACTGGGTTAAATGGGGTTAGGGAAGTTTTTTCCTGCTGGACTCTAGAACATTTCGAGTGCTAACATGCATTGTAAGTTCCAAAGAGGGCATCTGGTATGAAGTATTTTCCAACTTTGTTGCCAAAAGTTAGAGATGACAATCAGGATAAATTCCAAACCATAATTCTTGCTAAGCTGCCTGCAGGGACCATATAGAGAACACAAAGAATTTTGAAACATAGCTTTTACTTTACAGGGGATTGAGAAATATAAACAATTTACATTATTCTAAATCTCAAAGTTGATCTTATTTATTTCCAATTTACTCATCTTGGTACTCTCCCTGCCCCCTGCCATGAATCTACTCTGATTCTGAGACTTTTTTTGCTTCTGCTTTTGAATTTCTTATCGATGTCCTACTGCGAAAGCGTGTGCATCCTGTTATTCAAACACACAAATGCTGCATTGTTAGGTCTATACTTAAAGATTGAAAATGATTATCTGCAGTTAAAGGAATTTGGGCAAATCGTTTTGTTATTTGCCTACCCCCCATGCTGAGGGAATGAATGGTACTTAATTTTTATTTTCTCCTTCTACCTTAGACATATTGAGATTGATCTCACAGCAGGAATTCTTACCTTGGTATCCACAAACATCCACAAACTCCTAAAGTTTGGGGGAATAGAATGAGGAATCTCATTTGTGAATTTGAATGACCAAAAAAAAAAAAATCACATACTTCTGTTCACTAATCTCTGACTGAGGATTAGAACTCTGTGAATATGAGCAACAAAGAAAGGTAGTAGCTCTCTTTTGACTTTGCAACCAATAGAAATCAAAAACTTTCATGTCATCTTACAGTTGTAGATGTCTGTATTTAGACCTGGGTAAAGATGTACCTTGTAGTGTTATATCACAACCCTAACAATATTTTCATAATTATTCTCAAAACAACTCATTTGTTCTATTAGTCTATTAGATGCATTCAAAAACATTGCTCTTAGAAAGATTCTTAGACTTTACCAGATTGCCCAAAGAGGTCTTAAGCGCAAGACAAAATTAAGATTTCTTATTCTAGAGGAAGATACAAACAGGTCAAAAAGGATCCCTTTTGAAGTTGGAAGTTGGAACACAAAGTAGCCTAAAGAAGCTTCTTTCATTTTATTCCTTCCCCACAGTGAATCTTCCCAACCCTCCCTGTGCTAAGACTTAGAGCCCATTCGTATTGTTCATTTTCTTAACACCTGACAACTTCTGAATCCATTCAGTAAATATTTTGGGGATACCTACTGTGTGCTGAGTGCTGTTCTGGATTCTGAGATAAAGCAGCAAACAAGCATGAAAGCTTGCTCTCATGGGGTTACATGCTAATAAAGGGACACAGACTACAAACAGAATCTAGAAGAACAATGTGCAACGTGCCTAATGATAGTAAGTGGTTGGGGCAAGTGGGAGCAAGGAAGGGAGATATGGTTTCCAGAAAGGTTTAAAATAGGACAGGGAAGGCTGCATTGAAAAGGTACCATAATACAGTTTGAAGGAGGTGAAGACAAGAGACATGTAGCAATCCAGAGTGAAGGAGCAGCAAGTGCCAGTGCTGCAGTGTGATTCGAGTCATGGAAGAAGCCAGGAGACTTGTGTGTCTGGGGCAAAGTAGCCAGAATGACCACCAGGGGAGAAGAGCAGGAGAGGAGGCCAGATCAGGAGGGGACAGGAATGAAGACGACGTGGAGCACTGCGTGCCGCTGTGAGGACTTCGGCTTTTGGTCTGAGTGCTTGGGAGGTCACTGAAGAGTTTGAGTAGAGGACCCACATGAGCTGACATGTTCTACATTAACTCTATGGCTTCTACGTAAAGAACAGATTAAGCTATGTAAGATGCAGAAAAAAGAAAATTCTTCACTGAGATGTTCATCACTTCTTGATTAATTTACAGAATAACTGAACAAGTCTGTTTACCTTCAGAATTACCCCCAATTTAGTATCCACGCTAATTTCTGAGTAATTTTTTTTCATATAAATTTAATCATATGTCCCTGCTTCAAACTATTCTATTGCATCTAGTATTTACTGTGCAGTTGAAACTCCTCAGCAAAAGTGAAATAAGTCAGGTGGAGAAAAACAAACACTGTATGACTTTACTTTAATGTAGTAAAGAAAACAAATGAATCAAACAAACAACAACAACAAAAAAAACCAAAACACATACTCTTAGATTATTAGAACAGTACACTGGTTACCAGAAGGGAAGGGGGAGCATAAGACAGGTGAAAGGGGTCAATTGTATGATGGTGGATGGAAACTAAACTTTTTTTTGATAAATATTTGTTTACTTTTGTTATTCATATCTTTTACATTATTGTGTGTTCCCCATAGGTTACCCACCACCTGTTCACCCATGAAGCCATCACCATAGTCCCCCGTGCTCCCTTCTTCCCTCCTCTTGAGCCCTTAACCTCCCCATCTCCCCTGATGAATGTCACATTCTTATTTGGCTCCCCTATATTCCTGCTATAAGTGAAACCATTCGATATTTTTCTCTTTCCTTCTGGCTTATTTCACTGATCGTGAGTCCTTCTAGTTCCATCCATGTTGCTGCGAATTGCATGTGTTTGTCTTTTTTGAATGCTGAATAGTATTCCATTGTGTATATGTACCACATCTTCTTGAACCAGTCATCTATTTTTGGGCATCTGGGTTGTTTCCATACCTTAGCTATTGTAAACAGTGCTGCAATAAACATGCGGGCGCTTGTATCCTTTTGGATTAGTGAAACTAAACTTTTGATGGTGATCATGATATAGTATATACAGATATTGAATTACAATGCTGTGTACCTGAAACCTGTATGATGTTATAAACTGGTGTTACTTCTAAACAGAACAAAACAAAACAAAACTCAACAAAACAGACAAGGCCTTCCAAGATCTTTTGCCCTTTTCCACCTATGTCACAGCACTTACTACATCTATTTAAAATGTAGCTTATATTATATTATTATTTAGGTCTGGTGAGACCAACAGATCATGAAGTGATTGCTATAGAAAATTATAGTTCCCAAGAGGAAGGGGCAAACCATGCCACACAGGGCCACAAGGGGAAAGCACCAGGGTCAGTTAGGAGTGGGGCATGGTGTGGGTGAACGTGGGCAAAAAGCTTGATTGGGGGAAGAGATGGGTGAGAAAGGGTGAGCAAGCTAATTTTAATTATTTCAAGACTTGGGGGCTTTTCTGAGTTGTCTGGTTCTGATGCCCTAGGATGATTTAGACAGGGGAATTTTTGCCTGGGGTAAAAGAGCCTGGTACAGGTCAAACGGTGATCATGGGCTTTGGATTGGCTGGCCTCCCCACAGTTAGTAAGGCTCTAGATGTCAGAACATCAGCATTAATAAGCATGCTTAATATGCTGTCCCAGTCTTACAGGCTATGCTGGAAGAACTTCTAAGTGACTTGCAATTTCTGACTATTCCATGCTAAATTCCCTTACCCTCTTCCTAGAGAAGAATAATTTATCTTAATGGATGTTCTTGATGAAGGCGTCCCTGACTTTTCCGATAGATTTCTGACTCCCTGCCATGTTCATTCAATGTTGCTTATCACATTATATCATAATTATTAGTTTACACTTCCTGCTCCCTGACCCCTCCCTCTCCGTTAGTAAAATCAGCCTTTGAGAATGGGGACCGTCATATTCCTCTGATTCTCTGGAGCCTGGCACAGTGCTTGGAGCACATAGTAAATATTTAGTGTATAGTTGTTAGCTGAAAAGAAAAATGCTTAAATGAATAAGTGAATGAATAAATGCATTCTATATCTATTGTAACTGTAGGGGAAAAAAATCATTATTGAGATTGATTTTGTAAAACGTGAAGTTAGGCAAAAGTTCCCAAGTTCTCAGTTTCATCATTTGCATGAAGTTTTCATCAAAATAAATCACTTATTTATAGTATATCTTTATAGTATAGTATATCTTTGTAGTATATCTTTATTTATAGTATATCTTCCAACAGTAAAATTCTTAACTTTTCCCTGAATTTTGGTGAATTATATTTTTTTCTTTTACCTTTAAATGGCTTGGAGTTATAAAATACAGTTTTAAAAGTTGCAACACTGGGAAAATATGACAAATGTTTTTATTTTATGGCTACAGTAGAATCCAAGAAATATACAGTAGCATCCAAGGTCATTAAGGCCTTGAATTCTGTTATCAGAGTTCAGTTCCCACTTATACCACTAGTAGCTTTTCTCTTGGTCTCTCAAAACTTAATTTCTTATATATGATACAGAGATAATAATGATGCTATCTCATGGGGTTATTATTATAGAGAATGAGATAATTCATGTAAACTCCCTAGCACATAGTAAACACTTGAGATACTAACAAAATTATTCCTGGTGTAATATGATTGTTACAATCATCACTTTTAATATTCTGCACTTTTACACATGGAACTGGTAGAGATTTAAAGGGCACAATGGCATTATTTTTGAGAAATAAAGAGCAGAAATAATGTGCATTTAATTTAACCATTTCTAGGTAGTATTTTACATAAAACAAAGTCTATGAAAGAGCATCTTTTTTTGTTTTATAATTGCCTAGTAGATTGCCTGGTAAATTATTTCAAAGAGGTTAAGAAAAAGGGGGAGTGAAGAAAGAGGAAGAAAATCTTTGAAGTGTATAAAAAATGGAGCAAATTGTGTATATTTGATGTCTAAAGAACAGTACTGATGTAGAATAACACACTGAATACAGTCCACCCATTTTGAAATGTACAATTCATTGGTTTTAGTACATTCACGCATATGTGCAACCATTCCCACAATTGATTTTAGAACATTTGTATCATTTAAAAAGTAAACTTTTTGCTATTACCTCCCTATCCCTAGCCCTAGGCCACCACTGACCTGATTTCTGTTCAGAGTCCCCTATCTGGACATTTCCTGTATGAATTCATAAGATGTGATCTTTTGTGACTGGCTTCTTTCCTGTAATATAATGTTTTCAAGATTCATTCTGGTTGTACTATGTACCCCATTCCTTTTTATGGCCAAATAACATTCTATTATGTGAATATACCACAATTTGTTTATACATTTGTCCGAAAATGAACATTTGGGTTCTTTCCAACTTTCTGAGTAATGCTGCTGTGACCATTCACACACCTTTTTGTGGGGATCTATGTTCTCAGTTCTCTTGGATAATGCTTGGGAATAGTCTTGCTGGCTCATAGAAAATTCTGTGTTAATCATTTGAAGACCTGCAAGTCACTTTTCCAAAGCAACTCTGCCATTTTGTGTTACCACTAGCAGTACATGATTACTCCAATTTCTCTACATTATTATTATCTTGTTATATTTGTAATTATTTGACATTCTGATGTTAGCCCTCTCGGTGGTTTTGATTTATACTTATCCTGTTGACTCATGATGTCAAACATCTTTTTATGTGCTTATTGGCCATTTGTAATCTTCCTTGGAGAAATTATTCAATTATTTGGCCTATTTTTTATAGGGTCGTTTGTCTTATTATTATTGAGTTGTAAGAGTTCTTTATATATGAGTTCTTTATATATTTTAGATACAAGTCCCTTACCAGATATATGATTTGCACATATTTTCTCCCATTGTGTGGTTTGTCTTTTTATTTTTTTGATAGTGTCCTTTGACACACAGAAGTTTTACATTTTAATAATGTCTGATTTATCTTTTTTTCATTTGCTACTTGAGGTTTTGATGCCATAGATAAGGACATTTTGTCAAATCCAAAGCCATGAAGGTTTTACCCATGTTGTCTTCTGAAAGTTTTATAGTTCTAGTTTTACTTTGAGTTAATTTTTGTATATGATGTGAGGTAAGGATGACATTCTCTTGGATGTGGCTAACTAGTTGTCCTAGGCGTTATGTTGAAAAGATTGTATTTTTTGCAGTCTGTTGTTTTGTTTTGGATGGTTTTGACATCCATGTTAAAAATCAGTTGACAATAGACATATGGGTTTATTTCTGGGCTCTCAGTTCCTTTCTATGATTCTTTGACCATCATTGTACCAGATATACTTTTGATTTTGAGGCATTTCATTGTTTTGTCTTGTTTTTCTTTCAAATAATATCATCCAAAAAGATACATACGGTTTTGTTTTTTTCAGTTTTTAAGTGCTATGCAACTTTCTTTGATCATCATGGTGTGAACCAGACATGAGAATTAAGTATTCATCCAGAATTACATACTTGAATATGATTATGAGTTCCAGGTATTACATAAGCCTGGAGTTTTAAAAATATTAGTCATTGTTTTTATTTTGAGAAATGATATATTTTTCCCAAGTTCTTTTTCAATTTATAAATTAAATACATAGCACATCACTTGGTCTTAACAAGTGAAATATAGCTACTGCTATTTACTCAACATTTGTTTCCCATTTTATATATGAAGAAGCTAGTGCATGGCACTCATTCAGCCTAAGAGTACAAAACCCTTTCTGTATTCTGACTACTCCACCAGGCTGCTTAGTAGGATATATTTACTCACTAGGTAATTTTCTCCCATTCACTTGCCTTTGCAACATTACAAGTTAATACATCCCTATACCTGTAATGATTTTCATAAGTAGTTGAAATCACAAATGTTAAATTTCTCCATGCCAAGGCTTTATTGTAGAAGTATCCCAACGATTTTCCAAACTGTGTGTTCTTCCTAAAACCAATTCTCTTTTAATCACTGCTTTCATGTAGTTAATCACGCACTAAGTACTTGTGCGTTAAGCAATGCTTGGCCGGGGGATATTTCAGTGGAAAAAAAAAGACAAAAAGTCCCTGCTCTCATAGAGATTTTGTTCTCATGGGGACAGACAACAAATAAATAAAAATAAGTGCTGTGGAGAATAGGAAGACAACAAGGGAATTGGGGAGTTGTTTGAGAAGGACAGACCCAGAGTAGACATAGCCTTAGTGAATGCTGCTTCTACAAGGTCAAAAACAATGGTGGTGCTTTAAGTGAACACTGTTCTTTGCAAGACAAAAGACAAGTAAAGAATAACATGAAAAATGCAATGTGGTTGTAAGAATATTTCAAGGTAAGATTCTTACAGAAACTTAGCTCATTTAAGCCTTTGGAGAGCAACAAAATCAGGGGTTGTGGTGCAGGGGTTAAAGTCCCTTGTGGTGCAGGGGTTAAAGTCTCGGTGCTATCAAGCTATCTCCAGCCACTGCTGCTTAAGTTCAATTCCTGGCCAGGGGGCGAACTCTCATGGTACAGCAGACCTCTCCTGTCTCACCCCCTGCTCTCCTCAGCAGTGTCTCTCAGTAGATCCGCCTATTCTGTTCCCTACTCTGTCTCTGATGAATCCTCTCCCAGTCACCCCCACCCTCTTACCTCTGGCCTAGACCTCAGTTCTTGTATGCATAAATAAATAAAATAAATATTTTTAAAAAACAGTAACAAAATGCCTTCTATGTGTTGTTCACAATTTCCTTGCAGAAATCTGGATTTGTACTTAGTTACCTCAGTTACATGGACTTAGTAGTACTTCTGCTTTTAGGTCTCATTCTAAGAGCTCTACCTTATAACTCCCCTACCCTCCACACCCTGCCATTTACATTTGCAATACCCTGATATTCTCCCTGCCCCATATTATCAGTTACTTATCCTACCCCACTTTGTTTTCCTTTTTTTCTGTAATAGATATTAACTTCTAAATATACTGTCATTTATGTATGAACACATACATTTTTGTTTTCCCCCATAGCACTAACTTTCTACTTGAAGAAGGAAGGATTTAAGGGTTTTTTTTTTCACTTATATATAGAAGATTATCTGTTACATAGTATGTACTTGGCTTTTATTATTTTTGAAAGAATGAATGTTCGTGTAGGGAAAAAGAATTAAATTTCTACATTGCTTGGCTTAAGTGTATATCTCTTTGATCTGATTGTATTTCTTGTGGCTTCTATAGCTAGTCATAGACCCTGACCCTATTTTCTTTCACTCTAATCCTTGATTCCCTTCAGGGTAGGGTTGTTTTTTTTTTTTTTGCTGCCGTTTTACAGATAAATATAGTTAAGGCTCAGAGAGGGTTTATTAAAAACCTTTTTTAGGAAGTATTTTTTCCAAAAGACATCTTCCTATTAGAAAGTGAAGCCAGGACTTTAACTCTATTCTGCCTGATTCCATTTGGAATTGCTTTTTTATGACTCACAAGCTCAATAATATCATTTCTCCTAATTATAATTATATATAATGAAAGAAACATTTTGAATGTCCTCAAAGCCTTTAAGAATATAATTCTCCTGCTCAGTCTCTGGGTTCCCTGGCATAGTTTCTGCCTTGATAGTAGTGCCAGCAAACATTTTACAGGTGTAAGTGGTATTCTAGACAGCATTCTAAACTCTGCAAGTTCACATTAGTAACTGTGAGAATGTGAGAATTTAACTTTTTTTTGAAGACTCTTGTCTGTGTATCTTTTTGGACTTGGCATTTTTCCTGACTCTCCTAGAATTTTGAATTTCATTTTCCCTGCCAGGTTTTTGCTTTTGCTTGCTCCTCTGGTCTGAGCATCCCTCATCATGGCTAAGTACTGTGTCCCTTCTCTCCTCCCACCCCAACTGCTTGTCCCTTCCCTTTAAACCCAGGGGTGCCACCCTGATCCCCAGGGAAACTGGGAATTTTTAGTCGCTCTTTTCTTTCATGTCTTTTTTCTTTTTGTGTGTGCTGTTCTTTGCCATTTCACTGATTTCCATTTCTCCTTTCCGAATGTCAGCATTGTTTATCTCACCAATTTCTAGTAGGTCTTAATGACTCTCATTAAAGTCTTTTCTTTCAGTCTCTTGCTTCACTCTCATTTATTTCCACTTCTGTTTTAAAATGTATTCCTCTCTAGTGATTCTTTCACCTTTCTGGCTGCATTAACTGTCTACCAAATGACACTGTTTCCTTTCAGATCACTTAGCTTACCATTTTACCCTCCTTTCTTCTTTCCATTTTCTTATTCATAGAGGGGATCACTTGTTTTGAATATCTTGAAAAATAGCCATATCCCAATCAGACATGCCCCCATCACAGTTAGGCGGGGATAGAGTTTCCCCAAAGCCATGCATGCTGGAGATGGGTACAGCCACCAGCTGGAGCTGCTAGCATTTCAAAATCCCTAGAGACTGCAGCAATACACGCCAAGCCTTATCTCCCTAATGCACATGGGCAGCTCCTCAGTTTCAAATGTCAGCCCCTAGTGAGATTACTTAAAGACAGTAGGCTCTCTGTAAAGGTGGAAAGAAAATATATTTTAAACCTTCCCGAGACCCTAGAAAATTACCACTTTGGGGTATGAAAGAGCCTACCATCTTACTAGTCTGTCAAAAGGTAAAAGCCACTGACACTAGTGCCAGATTTGAGCCCAGGATCAGTTTCAGTTGGCATGAATAGCACTGAGCCATGGTGTTCTCAGGATGTTATTACTAAGACATTTTATTTATAGCTCAGTAAGACAGTCCTACCACTGGCCAAATCAAAGAGTGGGACTTAGAGAATGGCTTCTCGGCCCTTTGGCTAAGATCAAGTGTGAGTGGGACTTAGAGGGCCCTTAAATGTAACCATGCAGACCGTGCCACCTTTTTGCCCTCGGATATTAGTGTTTGGTTGATGACACTAAATACCAAAACCAATAATCATTACTCCACTGTAGTAAATACAGGCATCATATTTTTAAAGGCATATAATTAAAATATTATCTCAGTACATATATCTTAGGATATGACTTTATATTATAAAAGAACTCTACACATAACAAAATCCTCTCAAGTAGTCAAAACCTATGCTAAAGAAATTTCATATAAAAAATGTATAACTACGTTTGTAGATAAATCAGCTTGCTCTCACTCATAAAAATTATGAGTGAGAACCAATTTCAGAATGAACCAATGTGATCTTTCAAGATTCCTCATTTCATGATCTTCTGAAGCAGTGCTACCTCATGAGTATGCTTTTTTCATAACTAAGTTTAGACTAGATTCTCTCCTGACCTTACTCATTCTCCAGGGTGCTAGCCGGTGAAATTACTGGAGAGCAAATTTATGCAAAGTTGGGTTGAATATACCACAAACCCTGTTTCTTTTAAGTACTGTCCTTCATATTTCCCACTCATTGCCTGAAAACCTCATGACTTTTGCCTTCCTTTAAACCCCTGTACCATTGGATTGTTTACACTTGCCACCTGGCAATTATGGCCCCTTGTATAATTTATCCTTTATGCGTGTTCCTCACCTTCCTAGGTACCAATTTGAGGACCTATGTTACACATTTTTGCTATCACATTTTCTCTTTTTTTTTAAAATGATTTATTTATGGGCCACCGGGGAGGCCCTGCTATCATATTTTTGTACAGGAAAAGTGCTCAAATGCAGTGCTTCTCCAACTTCCTTGTAGATAGAAAAGTCCAGGGGATCTTGTTGAATTGTAGACTCTGATTCAGTGGGTCTGAGTTTGTCATAAACAGAATTTCAGAGTCCACCTCATGTACTTACTATAAACCATAGAAAATCTTTCCTTTTTTGCTGAAATTCAAAAGTGGATCATTAAAAATGATCAACAAGCAGTGAATCTGAGTCCTCAAACTTTAATTGCTATCTAAAAACCCATGTTCTTTCCCCCCCAAAAGAGGATGCATTAAAGGTAACCCTAGGAGATTATGCTTTCTTCAAACTTTGGTCCCCAAAGGATACTTTTAAAGTGTCTAAGTACAAATCATTTTTTTCTGTTAGTTTTGGTAGAAACAGTTTCCTTCCTATGAAATAATTACCCAGTGCTATTTGATATGAGTCTGCCAGGCCTACACTCTCTATATAGTTTCTGTCCCCAGCCCCCAAGGCTACTTCAGTCCAGTTCCTCACAAGTGAAAACAGACCAACTAAACAGAGACATCTCTGTTCTGCCAGTAGTGAAATGAACAATTCTTTAAACATAATTTTTTATTGTTTGTTTTCAATTACTGAAGTAGTCCATGTTTATTTTCTCTACCCCCAACCCCAACCAAATAACAATAAGGAATGTCCTGGAAAAGAACTAATACCCTTGAACTGCCACTCACCATTATCGAAATATTGACTTACAGAAAAATACATATTGAGGATACTTTGAGGAAGTACAAACAACACAATACCTCCTTTCTCTTAAGACTCTGCTCCTTCCCAATGCTACACCAAGATGTGGGGTGGAATCATTCTGATTTATCATATAATTATTACACATGCTTGGCTTTCCATCTGAATTTGTGTAGTCTGACTTGCAATTCTTTGATTCCAAATAAATGTACTTTGCCTTTTTAATTACCTCCTGAATTTTGTACTGACAGGGCAAGCAATACAAATCAGGCTTTTTGTTATTTGTTTTTTGAAAGCTGGTTAAATAAAATAATTACTAGCATATCACTTGTTGTTTGTCTGATTACTTTAAATAAAAATAGTATAAAAATATCAGACCTCTTAGAATAAAAATAGCATGTCTTATTAATCTTTATTTTAGACCTCTTAAAATATATTGTCTCAATTTTATTTTCTTATCTCTAACACTACCAGTATCTTACCTGTTATGGGTCAATAGATAATTATTGAGTAAATGGAGGGACAAATTAACAAATAAGACTGACAAATTAGTGACCAATTGGTTGTAGGTAATGATTAAAATTGACAGAAATAACCTTAGATTATCTAGCCTCAAAATTTGGGAAATAATGCCAGTAGGAACCAAAGGGGAGAAACTGAATTGGGATGAGGGTGAGGAGGGGAGAATAGTATGGGGAGATAATTGTTTTGGGATGTGTCTGAGGTGTTAGCTGGAGACCAGGGTTGGAGATGCTAGCATTCATTCCGATTGCTATTGACTGACAGCTTTGAAATGACTTTTTCTGTGATTTTCTAAAATACTCAGCTATTCAGGCGAGTTGAAGGTCAGAGTTATTATTTGTCAAAAAAAAAGCTTCCCCTATTCTAACAATATGAGAAAATTGAATTTATATATTGCATTCCGAATACTGCTTTGGCAAGAAAAAGTAGAGATCAGATAGTCTAGGAGAGAATGACTGAGGAAATGGAATGTTTTCTTAACAACATAAATTTTGTTTCAAAATCATAGTCACAGTTTACAATGCTATAAGGAAGAGAAAATGAATTTCAGAAGAGGATAAAACTACCATTTAGAATGTAATGCCTGGAGAAAAGTGATCTTTTAAAAAAAGTTTTTATAGTTAAAGACCAAAGATGAGGAAAAATACCAGTTTTTATAATAAAGATGAAGCAAACAAGATACTCCTGATGGCAGCAATTTAATATGAATTATCAAAGTAATGGGGCATTCTGATTTATTAAATGTTCTATTTAATGGGATAATTCAGAATATTCTGTACACAAATGAGCATTTAAATTTAATCAAGAAAATATGCTTGCCATTTTGTATAATGGTGACTGGTTTATTCTTGCCTTTATAAATGAGGCTCTTGCCTCAAGAACATAAAAGAATTTGAGTTATGGTATTATTGAGGAATAGTGGAATATATATTTTAAAGGTAAGTAATAGAGAAGTTCAACAAATAAAATGAAAGATCATTTATTGTAACGTTAGCTCTAATTTTAGAGTGAGTTGATCTTTTCTACACTGTGGATTTCACCAAAAGATTCAGTAGTTCTTTAAGGAATTTAGGTGTGTATTACTATCCTAACTGGAAAGTTGCTTACAAGCATGCGTTTGTAAATCTAATGCCATTTGGGTGGATTACTCCCATCATGTTTATATTAGCTGCATGTTTTATATCTTTGATAAACAGTAATATTATCTTATATCTTAACTCAAAATCACAGAGCAAGTCATTTTCAGAGCTATGGAATTAGTGCTTACACTTCTTTACTCCATTCTCAGATAGGTGTACCCTAGTTTAAGAAATTCTGAAAGTCAAAACCACTAGCTCACAAAATAGATAAATTTAATGGTCATTATTTGCATTTTAAAAGGATTTTCTTCAGGGTTCCTTAAAATTGGATTTTCTTTTAGAGTGTAATATGGCTCAAGAGGCCTGTACTATTTGTAATCCAGAGGCCTCTATCAATAATTTGGTTAATGAAGTGTATAAATTTGGGCATGTTAATCATTTATGCACTCTTGCACTGAATAATACAGTGACTCAGTGACTATTTTGTGAGCATTCTCTGTATTGGATTTACAAAGGTGGTATTCCTTGTTCTTAAGGAGCTTACAGAGTAAAGCGGATATATAAATTTTGATGGTAATGGTCAGTATGTGAGGTGACCACTGTAGTTTAAATAATAGGAAGGTGAGCAGTAGCAATAGAGCTGGAAAGTAGAGAAATAATGCTATGCTTAAGAAAAACAATCCATGTTGCTTCATGATAGATAAGATGTGAGGCAGAGAGAAGTCGTGGGATGATTCCCAAACTTTAGCTCAGATAACTTGGTTAATTGGTGGTGTTATTCACAAAAAGAAGGAATTTAGGGGTCTTCAGGGGAAGATAATGAGATTAGTTTTGAACAAGTTGGGTATAAGAGTTCCGTGGGACAACTGGCTGAAGTTAAGCAGTTGTTTCGGTCTGGAACTCAGGGAACCAGACTGGGCCTTCTGGGACTTCAGGATTCTTCTGAAAAGACATGATTAGTAGTGAATGAGATTGTCTAGGAAGAGCCAGAAGACAAAAAGAGAGCAAAGAGGGAACTCTAGGCAGGGGGAAGGTTTCAATGAAGGAGCCTGAAGAGGAACAGACAGGAGAATAACCTCCACTTCATTGTCCTGTGAGCTGAGCACAGGAAGGGCTTCAGGCGTAAGGGAGTGGGCTAGAGTGCTAAATGGTAAACCCAGGTCACAAATGGAGAGAGTCTGTGACCAACTAGAAGATTACTGGTGTTGTTTGTGAAAGCAGGTTAGGTATAGTTGTGAGGCAGAAGTATAAAGAATAAATGGAAGTGGAGGTTATTAAGATTTGTAGAAAGGGTAGGGAAGAGACAGACAGCAAAGTTTACTTTTTAATGATGTTTACTTTTTACTTTTTAATGATGGAAGAGAAGAACATCTTGATAGGATGCAGGGTGACAAGAAGCTAATGGAAAGAAAAAGATGGAAAATATCAAATGGGAATTATAGTGACCAAGAGATAAAAGGATTAACTATTAAAAGAAGAAACACTTCTTTGAAGGAAAGTTGAGGAAGTGAGGATACAAATACATGTAGATATATGTTATATATCTTTTTTAAAAAATCAATTTTTTTCTGTACTGCTGGAAGCAAAGTTGTCTGCCCAGAGAAGACTTAAATTAGGCAGAGCAAACATTTGCAATGCCAACTGTGGAGAAGTGGGTAATGAATATTTCTGAGTGACAGATGAGATAGATAGATAGGATTATAGTCTAGGATGACAGGGAAAGAAGCACGATTAACTGACCTCAAGATTATTGCCCTGTGTAGATTGAAATGTTTTTTAGTCTCAGAGGTTAATATTGCATATATCAGCAGTCTTGCTTCAGGTTTTGAGTAGAACGTTCCTGAGAAGTTTGTCAAGGAAGAAAGCTCCTAGCCCTGGGTGTGTCTATAATCCAATATGGTGGCTACTCGGTGCATGAACCCCTCAAGCATTTGAAACATGCCTGGTTTGAATTGAGATTGTATTGTACATGTAATGTACATCCCAAATACAAATATTTGGTATGAAGTAAGAATGGAAATAGCTCAATAATTTGTATATTAACTCCCCATTTAAATTATATTTTGGATATAGAAGGTTTAATAAATTATTAAAATTAATTTCACTTGTTTTTACTTTTTTAGATGGTTCATACTATATTTCCATAGAAAAGTGCTACCACAGTAAATATGGAAGTGCTAACCTCAGTCTGAAATCTTAGTTGCTCACAGTGAACTTGGTCCTAACTTGAAGTAAACCTGTACTAAGATGAGTTTGTTAGAATGCTGCTACTTCTGATGGGACTATTATAAACTTTGCTGATAAATAAGAGCTTTTAGCAAGAGAACAAATGGGTGATTTTTTTTTTTAATATATATTTTTATTGTTATTTATGTCTTTTACATTTTGTATTCCCCTAGGGTAGCCCACCACCAATTCACCCGTGATCCATCTCCATGGTCCCTTGTGTTCTTTTCTATTCCATTTTGTGCCCTTTCCCTTCCCTCCCTCCGGCTCCTTCCCCCCCCCTCCCCCCCCACTGAGATTTTTGAGGAAACAATTTCAGTAGAGCTGGTGAAGGCGAGAGCCACATGGCAGGAAAGTACTTACTAAACAGGAGTAGGGAATGGTAATTTCCCTACGACAAGGAAGAGAAATGGAACCTTGAAGTATCACTAAAGTTTCAGGACAGAAAACAAATCAGCTTAGGAATTATATTGTTGAAACCATGTGTTACTCTTCTTTGTTTTTGAAGTAGCATTGCATTATAACATATAATGCGTGCATCATTTGCAGATCAGCATGTGTAGATACTACATTGAGTTCACATTTACAGACTCACTGATAGAGCTGCAGGTTACCCCTAGAGCTAATATTTATTTCAAGGGCACCTCACCATTCCTGCATCCAGAAGCTGCCACCACTGACTCTCATATCCAGGAGTCTGGTGATTTTGGCACTGGGTCTGGCTACTACAACCTCCTCCAAACCCTCATGGCTCCCACTTTGTCTACTAGTGGCAACATCTGTTGGAAGACGACCTCTGAAAAGTTCTACCTCCCTAATCTCATTGATGGGACCTAAACTGCATAAATAGCTAATAAAAAATATATGGGGGATATAGTTTTTAGATTTCTAATCTCTATGTAGAAGGAAGATAGAATGAAAGGTCTAAAAAGCCATTTTCCAGGATTGACTATGCCTGATTTATGTTGCTAATACTAAACTCTTTGTCAGGAATATAAACTTCTTCAGAAGAGGGAGAAGGAGAATCCTGAGCATACTCAATAGAGAAAAGCATATGTTTTTAGGCTTGAGGTAAGAGAAACTTAGTGATTTGAAAAACTTTAAGAGGTTTATGTGACTAGATCATTTGCAGTAAGAGCCGGATCATATAGGACTTTATATTTGATGTTAATAATTTTGGATTTTCTCTTAAGAAGGAAAGCCTTAGGGTTTGAGAGAGGAATGTGGTATGATTCAACTCATGCTTTATAAAGCTTACTCTGACTGCTTGTGGAGAATATATTTATCAGAGGCAGTGGAATGCAGGAGACTAGATAGACCAGAAAGAGTGAAATCTAGGAAACCAGTTGTCTAGGTAAGAGAATGTGGTGGCGGAGTGGATGAGGAAAGAAGTAGACTATTGTGGGCTGTATTTCAGCACTTGCATCAGTCACACTTGGCAATGAGTTGGATGTTAGAGGGACCAAGAATGGGACCCAGCTATTTCATTTTTTCTTTCTTTAGGGGAGTTTGAGTCTTGAGCCATTCCTTTCTTCAGGAAAGTAGAGGAAGATTGGATAGCAATTCTTTATATCATCAGGATGGAGTTGACTGTGTACTGCAATGCTTTTTGAGAGAGAGTGAGAAATGTCATATAAAGTTAAATCTCATATATAATGTAATATTTGAAAAAGTAGGAAACTCCCAAAAAGTAATGCAGATTTACTCCACACTAATGTTTGTGCTGTTAGATTTTACTTAACCTGAGTCTTTGTGGGTTTTGCTAAAACAAAGTAATTTACATAGAAGTGAACAAAGAGGTTTGTCAACTATTTAAAAAGAGAAGAACCAGGGGGACATCATTTTACATTTTAAAATAACATCTGTGTCAAACAAAACTTGATTTCAACCAGCTAACTACCGTTGGCTGACATAGCAGACAGCCTGGGAAGAGGCAGTTTATTGAAGCCTGGTAGAAGACAGGATTGGATTGTCTGAATGTTTCACCTGAAATCACATGTAATTATATCCCTTTTCTATAAATTCACATTACTGATAATTTCTGCTTAATGAAAAGAGAGCTGAGAAGCCTGTTAGAATTCACAAGCCAAATGATAGAACAATTCCACGTATGTGAACTTGGGTGGGGCTCCAGAACTAATAAGATAAATGAATTTACTGTGAATTCTCTGATAGCTCATGAGTGGCACCAATGCATCAGTACTTGAGTTGAGTTGTTCAGTTATTTTTTATGAATGTATACATAGGTTCTGGAAGGATCCTTAGATTTTTATTAGTAGCTTTTGGCTCTCCTTTTTGGTTTCCTTCCAGTGTTTTACTGTCTTGTTTTAGTTGTGAATTTGCCTATTTTTATTTCTGAATCATTAAAACAGCTACTACATTAGTTAATGTGAAGTTGCATGCAAATGGGAAAAAAACGTTTTGAGGGTCAGCTTTGGTGATTTATTGTTGAAGTATCAGGAGTCAAAGGGATGACTTAGCTTGTGCTGTTCAATATTACAGGACTTATAGTTACTAGAAACATGAATATTTGCTGTTTTAATTATAGTGATTGCTTCATTGAACTTCAAAATTAAGTTCTACCCTTGTTATCTGCAAAATGAGGGCAGCAGTTATAACACGAATTCTGCTTCTCAGCTATTTTAGAATTGCTTGTGTCACTTATGCTGGTTCCTGTCTCATATTCTTTTATATATTGATCTATATCACTGCTAAATGGTTATCCTATAGTTTAAGGAAGCCCCTTTTCCTTAAAATTTACCCCAAATTAGGCTAGTGATCAAATGTGAGTATCCACTGTATACCATTCATTATAAAAAGTTGTCTTTCTTCAAAATTCTGTAATTGGTATATTTTACAAGTCCTTTTCTAATTTAATTCGTTTACGTGAAAGATCATTTATTGTTTTTATATTTCCTCTATGTAGAGAAATGAAACAGAATGACTTTCTGTAGAAACAATTTGGTTTTTTGTCTGGACATATTTTATCAATCTGATATACCTACTTTTCAATAAACATCAACAATTAAAATGCACACAGAAATAAAATAATTATGGAAACTTTCTCATCTTCTTTCCCAGTGTTTTGATTATCTCTGTTCTGTTTAGTGCATTTTTCCAAGTGTTAGGTTTAGAGGTCATGCTGTAAACCATGATTTTTTCCCCCACTTCAGGATTACCTGAGTAGAATTTTTAATGCGTATGGTCAGCTGTACAATAACCAAGTATCTGACTTGCTGAGGCTGAAGCAAGTGGGGGAATGAATATTCCAGGAATTTGGTAGAATTTGAAAAGTGTACAGGAAGAGGGAACATTTAGGTAAAATTTAGATTAATGATTACCACTTGGTATATGTAGGATTGGATAGGAATGGGGACTTTGAAATTATTGTAATATTTTAATTCAGCTTAATAGTGGATATACAGATATTTGATTCATCATTATTTTTAAAGTATTCATGCATATTCAATACCCTTTTGTATGTATGATATAGTTCAAAATTAGGATTTTTGAAGAAAAATTTTACTAGGATAAACTAAAGTAAGTCAATAACTCCTGCATCTTTATATTTTTTTAACTTCTTATTTTTCTTACCCACCACATTATGAATTCTGGGTTATCATTTTTCCCTAAGTGTAAACTAGTAGGAAGATGATAAACTAATATTTTTGAACATTTTTTGAAATCAATGTCATCAAACTAGCTGATTTTAAATCAAGTTGTCAGTATTTCTGTTGTCTTTCACCATAATCTACTAGGTTCATACTTTGTATGATTCTCATAATCTATGAATAAAAAGAGCAGTGATTATTGTTGTACTCTGACATCGATTTCAGCGAACTTTACAAGGGGCCCCAGAAAAGGCCTTATGAGTGAACTAAAAATTTTCACGCTCAAAGTTTTCATATAATTATGCTGTTTCCAGGAAAAGAAATCTGAACCGTTAATATATAACTATTTCATAAACATGTTTCACATAGCTGGTGTTTTTCTGATTAACACTACATGACTGACTTTAATCTGTATATGAATATGTATTTAATAGGAAATTGCCCGACATTTGCGCCCTGGATCCCTCAGAGCAATCTTTGGTAAAACCAAGATCCAGAATGCTGTTCACTGTACTGATCTGCCAGAGGATGGTATATTAGAGGTAAGAGAAAGAAGAGTAAGCATCCTGTTTATATTTCAAGCCCATAAATAATCTCATTAGTGCTGGTGTGTAAGGGACCTTAATATTCTTGGATTACATTGTTACATGTCTATCTGATAACTTCAGACTTCAACTTTAAAAGACTACATTGTAGGATGCTGTTTAACTAGGTAATCCTCAAAAAATCAGTGTATTTTTCTGATTGGCCTCTATTATCATCTAAAAATACTTTAAAAGTAGAAAGCTACCGCATTGATTAAATAATGTGAAATCGATTTTAAAATCAGGTCAAAAACCACTATGATCATAATTTTTTAGTCATGAAAATATACCTTTGAAATTTAGCCTGATAGGCAATGTGATAGCATTAAAAGTAATAGCTACCATTTATCAACTCGTTTTGTTTTCATTTCTACTTTGATAAATGCTTTGTATGAATTATTTCTTTTATTCTCCATGGCATCTCATAGATTGGTGTTATATCTGATTTTGCTTTTGGGAAAATGAAATTGAGCTCAGAGTTAAGTAATGTCCTCACATCAAGCAGCTAATACATGACAATATCATATTTTGATCTCTCACCAGTTTCATTTGTATAAATAATGAGCAGTTACAAAATTCTAAGAAAATATAAGTGAAAATCAGTCTCGTTTGGTGTTTAAGAAAGTCATTTCTAGCCCAAAATTAAAGAAAGTTTAAAGAAAAAATATTTTTATAGTCCAAAGTTTTTTTGCATGTCAAAGTGTTTTGCATGAAATTAAGATCTGATAAATTGAGTGATTATAGTATAAATGATAGAAAAATGATGAAAAAATTAATATATCTTAATATTTATATCTTGTCAAATTTATTGATCCTCTTTTTTTAAATTCTGCCTTTGAAGTCATACATATAATAGCCTTCCCCAAATATTTTTATTTTCGTTTCTTGCTTTGAAATGTTTAATCCACCTGGAACTTGACATATGGTATAAGGTATGGCTCTAGTCAGCTGTCACAACATTTCTCATTAAGTCCTTTCATCCTTTCTCATTTTTTAGATACTTCCATACACCTGTGCCTGATTCTGAACTTTCAGTTTTATCCAATTGGTCAGTGCCAGCAGAATACTATTTTTATTATTGTAGTTTATACTTTTTAAAGGTTTTTTTTTGGTTATTCTCTTAAATTCATTCCTTCAAAAGAACATTACCTGAATTTATCCTACCCCCGTCAAATTCTTTATCCCACCCCCCACAAAATATAAATAGGATATTGACTGATTTTATGCTTGTGTGGGGTGATTTACCTATAGGTGAATCCAGTACCATATATGGTGTGTCCCCCCTTTATGCAAACAGTAGAGGGAGTATGTGTCTATATATAATCTTAGACATAGCCTATTAAATTTATTCTCATCAGTTGTTTGATTTTGTTACTATAGAGAATAAAGACATTAGCACCATTAAAAATTTCTCCTATAATCCAAAATGTTAATTTGCTAAAATCTTATCCAAACTATATGCCCGCGTATGAAATTTAGACATCTTTGTGAAATGTAAAAATGTAACAAACTCCATTTTTAGTTACCCAAGAGACTAAATATTTATTTAAAAATTTCACCTATTTTATAAATATTCCCTTCACCTTCTATCAGAAGGTTTAGGACCTATTGGCTAGGTTTGAATACAGATGGTTGTTCAGTGAAACTAAAGTACTATTGATATTATCCATGAAATTAAAGCCCATTAAAAAATATCATCCAAGGTATGTCTGTGATTCGTATAGTTTGAAATAGATTACCACTGCCTGCATTTCACAAAGCCATTTACTAAATGATTACAATCTTTTAACCTAACTGCACAGGATATTTAATTGCAAATTGAATGTGTGGTTTGGAAAATTAATCAAATACCAGAAGTTGGAATCTCCTACCACCTCTTCTCATATGGCTGATAATTCAAACTTGATATGGCCATTCATAAGTTGCTTGTTTTTTCTATGCCTCACTTCTGTTATCATTAATATGGGGAAAAGAATGCTGACATAACAAGGGATGGTTTCTTAGTGAGTAACTGTTTGCAATTGTTACTTGGTTTTAAGTGAAGTATTATGAAAACACTTAAAGGCAAAAGAGTTAATCTGTTTATAGATCTTACAAGTGAAATTGAGAATGATTTAAAGACAAGCTCTCTGATCGGGGAAGCACTTTGCACTTAGATTTGCTATTCATTAAAGGAATATCTTAGATGTAGGGTAATCATAAAATTTATTGCTTAACAGGATCTACTTGAAAGGCAGCACCAATCAGACAAGATACTAGGTCAAAGAGCACAGATCAAATCTATCATAGGCATACAGTTATTATAGGCACCCTATTTATATGGCAGGAAGAGGGAGAGGGAAACAAAGTAACTTCTTAATCTATTCTCATGTGGTACTTACTGAGGTAACTTTGTCATGTGTTAAGAAGTATGGTTTCAGTTTTGTCATTATATATTTTGTCATCATTGATTATTTTATCCACTTATTCTTACTGCAAACAATTATTGAGCATGTTTTATTTGTTGACATTGTCATAGGATTGAAAAATCAAACATGACATTTCTCCTTTCCTTATTGAGCTCCCAGTAAGTTTTAGAGGGCAACGATCTTATCTTCAATATAGAAATCTGAATGCTTTGGATGCTACTAATTGTGAGATAGCCACTTTTCTGATAATAGGAGTAAGTGGCAGCATCTATAATCTGAGACATTTTGGGATGTTATTTCACTGGTAGTGTTCCCTGATACTCTGTTGGTACTAACTATAAGGAACTGAAGGTTGCACTTTAAAGGAAGGTATTAGTGGAGAAATAACTTATGTTAACTAGTAATGAAAGAAATACTAGTTTTCCTCTGTCACTGGAATTTGCTGGGAGCAGGCAGAGCTCATAGCTACTACCAGGGTCTTGCTTTCAGCTAGTGCCAATGGTCCTAAGAAACACTTGCCCTTCCCTAGCCTAGCCCCATGGGCATCCCAGGGCTCATTTACCCACAGTAGCTGAGGGAGTATGCATTTCCTAGGGAAAACACTCTCTGTGGAATGTGCTGGGGCAGACGTGATCATAATTACCTCCAGGGGCCTGTTTTTAGCCAGCTACAGTGGACATGTGAAATACCTGCCCCTCCCCGCCTGGGCTCAGTAGACTTCTGGGCAGCCTGCCTGCTCTAGGATTTCAAACACCTGCAGTACCTGCCTGTGGCCTGCAGTGCTCCCATCCTCCAACCCCCAGCTGCTCTGCTCTTGTCTAAACCTCAAGGGAAAAACCTTTGCTTGCAAAACCTGTGGGAATCAAACCTAGGCTGCAGCTCAGGGGCCAGTTGCAGTCTGAGGCTTCCAAGAAAACTATCAGTGAAATATAACTAAGTTGTGTATAATTGCAGATCCCTCCCTAGGATCAAGCATATAACATCCAGGGAAGCCTCCTCCACCCTTGGCATCCTACAACACTTCCCTGAAACTCACATTGTCAATTGGTTTCTTGGTCCACCACCCTGCATTGACTATTGAACTTCAGTCATTCTGAGTGGTGACATAGCTTCATCCTATACAAAATCAGAAAGCCCAGCACCCAAGCTGATTCTCAGCAATCTTCAATTCTAACATAAGATCATAGCATCAGAACTGGGAAGGAAAGTTATTTAGCCTAATCTATAGAAATAAAGACAGAGTACCCAGAAAAAAAATCGAGAGAAATTTACCCCCTTTGATAGATCAAGACAAACCCCTGAGAAAAAATTCTAATGCAACAGAACTAAGTTATGGGAAGGAGACTTAAAAGTAACTTTTAGCTCACTGAAATTAGGAGAACAAAGGATGAACAAAATGAGAACTACAAGGACAGAGAATATATGAAAAAGTTACAAACAGAAATCATAAAGCTAAGGAAAACAATAGTGGAAATAAAAATAATAATAGAGGGGCTCAAGGAGACTTGATAAACAGAAGACCAAATCAATGTGTTGGAAAATAGGGGAGGAGAGACATCAAAAAAAAAAAAAAAAAAAAAGACCAGCAGAAAGAAAATAGTATTTAAAAAAAATGAAGACAACATAAGAGACTTATAGGACACCATCAAGAACACTTACATTGTAGTTGTTCCAGAGGAGAAGAAGGAAAGGGGTAAAAATCTTATTCGAGGAATAGAACTTCCCAAAACTGGGGAAGGAAACTGACATCCAGATCCAGAAACTCAAAGCATCCAAACAAAAATATCCAGACAGAAACACATCAGATGCATTATAATTAAAGATCCTAAATGCAGCAAGGGAAAAACAAAGTCTCAAATATAAGGAAATCCCTATAAAACTATCAGAGGGTTTCTAAGCAAAAAACATACAGGTCAGAAGGGAATAGCATGATATCTTCATGGTACTGAAAGGAAAAAACCTCTAAACAAGAATATTCTACCTAGCTAGGCTATCATTCAGAATTGAAGGAGCAATAAAAAGCTTTGTAGGTGAACAGCAGTTAAAGGAATTCATCTTCACTAAACTAGCTTTGCAAGAAATGCTAAACGGACTTCTTATAAAACAAAAAGAAAACCTACTTAGAAAGAGCAAGACACTAAAGACATAAAATATGGGGGTTAGAAGAGTAAAACTGAGGACAGTTAGAAGAACGTGAGATTAACTTTCAGTTTAAAATAAGTTATAAGCTTTGCACTCTATATAAACCTCATGGTAACCTCAAACCAAAAAGACAAGAAACAAATAAGAAGAAAATAGAATCCAAACAGTACACAAAAGGTAGCTATCAAAGTATGGGGGAAGAAGATAGGAGAGTAAAAGAAAAGAGATAAACTGAACTACCACCCCACAAAAATAGCAAAAATGGCAGTATATATGTGAATTTCCCTAAATGTCAGTGACCTGAGCTCACTAATCAAAGGCAAAGTTGCTGAACAAATTAGAAAACAAAACACAACTTTCTGCTTTCTCCAGGAGATCCATCTGAACTCCAGAGAGAAAGACAGGCTCAAAGTAAAAGATTAGAAAATAATTCAGCAATGAAATGGTATCCTAAAATAGGCAGGAACAGTTGTACTTAGATAAGGTAGACTTCCAGCAAAAAAAGGTAACAAGAGATAGGGATGGGCATAATGATTAAAGGATCAATCCGTCAAGAAGACATAACACACATTTATAGATATGCAATGAAGGAGTATCAAAATACAGAAAGCACCTATTAATAGAGAGATATAAAGAGAAATAGTGAAAGCAGCACATCAGTAGTAGGGGACTTCATCACTCCACTTACATCACTAGACAGATCAGCTACACAGAATCAATAAGGAAACAGTGGTCTTAAAGGAGGAATTAGGTGGACTTAAAAAACATTCACAGAACTTTATACTCCCAAAATTCTGAGTAAACATTCTTCTCAAGTGTACATGGAACATTCTTAAGGAGAGAATACATGTTAGGTCTCAAAGTCAGTGTCAACAAACTCATGAAAACAGAAATCATATCAAGTATCTTTTCTGATCTCAATGGTATAAAACAAAATCAACAAAAAAAGAAAGCTGGAAAAACCTCAAATATATAAAGACTAAATGTTATGCTACTGAGTAATACTGTGGTAAATGAGGAAATCAAAGGAGATAAAAAATACCTGGAGACAAATGAAAATCAAGACATAAGCTATAAAAACCTATGGGAAGCAACAAAGCAGTACTAAGATTGAACATTATGGCAATATAGGAATACATCAAGAACTGAAAAAAATCTCAATCTAAACTTACACCTTAAAGAACTAGTAAATGAAGAATAAATGAATCCTAAAGTCAGTGAAAGGAAGGAAATAATAAAAATTAGAGCAGAAACAAATGAAATAGAAATTAAAAAGTTCCAAACCATACTACAAAGTGATAATAAAACTAAATGGTATTGAAATAAATATAGAGACATACATCTGTGGAATACAATGGGAAGCCTAGAAATTCACACATATGGACAGTTAATCTATGACAAAGGAACCAAGGGTACACAATGGAGAAAGAATAATCTCTTCAAATAATGATGTTGCGAAAACAGACAGTCATATGCAAAGGAATGAAACTAGACTGCTGTCTCACACCAGACATACAAATTAATTCAAAATGTAACAAAGATTTGGTGTGAGACATGAAATCAGGAAATACAAAGAAGAAAACACAGGCAAAACACTCCACAACATTAACTTCAGTAATATCTTTGGGAACACAACTCCAAAAGTAAGGAAAACAAAAGCAAAATTAAATAAATGGGACTACACTAACCTAAAACGCTTCCAGACAACAAGAGAAACTATCATTAAAATGAAAAGATGCCCTGCCAAATGGGAGAATATATTTGCACCTCATACATCTGTCAAGGGCCTGATATTCAAGATCTACGAAGAACTCACACAATGCAATGAAAACAGCCTAATCAAAAAGTAGGCAAGTAGAACTAAACAGGCATTTCTCCAAAGACATACAGATGACAAACCAGCACAGGAGAAAATACTAATCACTTGTCAGAAATGCAAATTAAAACCACAATGAGATAGCACCTCATAGCCATGAGAATGGCCTCTATAAAAAAATCAGAACCAAGTGTTGATAAGGGTGTGGAAAGTACATAAAATATTTCACCGTCTGTATAAATAGTTGATCAAACCAATTTGAATTTGGGTATGTAATTATTTCTACATTGATTCTTATTCTGTTACACTTTAGGGGAAAAAATTAATGAAGTATTAACCAGAAATAAACATATAGGATGACTAAGATAGATGATGGACAGCCCTGGATTTCTTGGCTATGGTTAGTGTATGCCTCTCCACACGCTGACATTCATAAGTTATCTTTAGTTTTGATTTCTATCTTGAAGGAAGAGCTGTGATTTTTACTAGTACATTGTCAAAAAGGGAACAACTTGTACAAAGACAAGAGCAAACAGCTTCCTCTTGGAGATGTGAAAATAGTTTAGTAAGACTGTCACTTTGACCTTGGCTTGGAAAATGGAAGTGATAAGCCTGTAGAAGTCAGCACAGGTCTTGTAAAATCATATTAAGGCATCTAAATTTTATCCAGAAGGCAATAGGAATCCGAATCGACGTTTTATGCATGGGAGCAGCATTATGATACCTTATTATAGAGATCATTCTGGCTGCAATATAGAGAACAGATCAAAGTGGGGTGAAGGAGCCATCTGAGGGAGAGAGAAAGGGTAGTCAGCTATTAAGGTAATTTGGCAGAAGATTCTGGTAGCCTGAGTTGATATGGCAGTAGGAATTGCTAGAAGCAGTGATCAGTGGTATTTAGGGGGTAGAACTGACAGCCCCAGAGACTAATTGGATGTGAAGAATAATCAATGGAAATGAGATAAGGGGAATCCCTTACCCCTAGTAAAGATGGTGGTGTTTTTGAGACCAGTATTTTTGAAAACCAGTTTTTTCCCTAAGTTTCATGGCAGAGCCTTACATATGATTATGCATAATTTTTATTTAACCCACTTAGTGTGACTATTCATACTAGTGCTGAAATATTTGTTTTAGATTATAGGGGAACTTCCCAGACTCCTTGTGTAATACTGCTGACTGAGAAATAGTCAGGCTGTAAAATAATCAGAAAAGGAATTGGAGAAAAGGAATTGTAATTTGGGTCCAAGACCAGAGGCCTTTCCAAGGTGCATACTGTCAGATTCAGGGCACAGCAGAGTTTTAAAGGATCAGGCAGGGAGATAGTCTGAGGGTTAGGTCATTTGTAGTGATAATTCTGGATTGGTCCATAATTCCATTTATCTGTCTCTGATTGGTGGGCTAAAAAAGACTTCAGACAGAGCTCTGCAGTAGGGAGTCTGCTGTCATGATCAGAAGACAGATGATCTCTTGCGGGTTTTTTTGTTGTTGGTTTTTTTTTCCTAGTGTCACCAAATGGCTGAGTCAGACTGTTTAATATTCACCTGAAAGTATCACTATGAAAGCTTAGAAACTAGATGAAATCTCTTGAAATCAAAATGGGTTCCACAATACTGTGTGTGTGTGTGTGTGTGTGTGTGTGTGTGTGTGTGTGTGTGTGAGAGAGAGAGAGAGAGAGAGAGAGAGAGAGAGAGAGAGAGAGAGAGAGAGAGAAAGCAGTGATTCCTGTATAACATGGAGTGTGCAGCGTGTATACATATTGCTATCCTAATTTTTTAAAACATCTGGCCCCAGGAACATTGAATAAAGGTAGTGGGCAAGTTTTGAAATAGTCATGGGGAAAGAGATGATCAAAGAATATAGACTTACGGGTCATATTTAGTATTCAGTTGACTTGGGAGATACATGTATCATGATTTTGTTTTCTCAGATACTTGGATTGGCCAAAGCTTTTACAGGTGGGTGCATGAGGAAGGATCATTGAGGCTGTGAGCAAGATTGGTTGAAATTAGAAATAAGGTAATGTGTGATGGCAGGAGGGGCCGGAACAAGGGAGAAAGTAGAAGTGGAGTTGGGGAACTGCTCTGAGCAGGCTTAGATAAGTTTAAAATTTCAGAGGTGGAGATTTTCAAGGAGATAAGTTTCGGAGCGTGGTGGCTGCAGAAGAGGTAGTGTGGTATGGTGGTCTGTGTTTGTCACTGGAGGTTTGTAATAACCTCAAAAGTTCTGTGGAATAAAAGTCAACCAGGACCACATCCAGGAGGCAGAGTGGAGTGGGAAATGCTAATCCAAAGCCTGAAGTTTTTTTAGCAGAGGCGAACAGTAAACCTGAGATGTGACTGCAGTGAGGAGGAAAGAGGCTCTAGCCAACTAGCATTGCCTCAGACTCCAGGGCTCATACATGCAGCTGCACAGGGGAGGAAGGAGGACACTGCTTCTACCACCTGGCAGAGGGACTTCACCGAAGGCCCCAAGGACGTGATGGTCTTGGGACGTCCAAGTTTCATTTAATACCTGGAGGCCTAGTGGGAGATTCAAGTTTCAAGGCAGTTTCCTTCGGCACTAAGGTTCCAGAGGGGTCAAGAGGAACAGTGACCAATTGGGGGAGTGGAGAGGAACCCCACAGCCAAGTCAAAGTAGCAAAATTGCATGAAATAGGTGACTAGAATGGCTGCTGTCTTGGTGAAGGGCATGCGGTGAGTTTTTCGTCACCAGTGATAGACTCCCTGGCTCCATCATCTTGTTCCTCTCTGCCATTCTTAGCATGTGCTTTTTGCCTTTTGGTCCAGGATGGCTTGTTATCATCTACAGTTATCATCTACAGGAAGAGCAAGGGACAAAGGTGGAAGAACAGCTCAGTCAGCACCTCCTCCCCCCCCCCCCCCCCCCCCC
>PVIJ01001112.1:118454-157516 GCA_004024925.1 Scalopus aquaticus | reverse complement strand
GGAGGATGAGCGCTGGGGGCAGGGCTGCGTGTGAAGGATAGCATCTGCCACAACGCGTGCAAGGGTCAACAGGGAGATTTAGCTAGTGACCACATTTCCAATAGAATTGGTTCTGCTGTTCCTTTTACCGTGGTTCTCTAGTGCCCTCTGTGATCAGCATCTGTTTCACCTGAAAACTTGGTGGAAATGAAGTTATCTGGCCCTACCCAGGACCTACTGCTCAGAACCTACTGGTGGCTGGACCCAGGGATCTATGATTTAACAAGCCCTTCAGGGGATTCTGATTCCCTAAAGTTTAAAAACCACTAGCCCAGGTGAAGGTTCCCAGCATTTGCATCAAAATGATCCAAGGAGTTTTTTGTAACTACATAAGCCTGGATTTCTAACATAGAAGATTTTGGTTAAGTAGGTCTGAGTTTGGTTAAGTAGGTGTCTCTCTCTCTCTCTCTCTCTCTCTCTCTCTCTCTCTCTCTCTCTCTCTCTCTCTCTCTCTCTCTCTTTCTCTTTCTCTTCAGATATTGCAGGAGATTCTACTATATTAAACCACCTTTTGGAAACTATGAGCACTCCTCCAGATTTTTTGAAAGAAGTTGACCATGGTTCTGTTTTTGAGGAAAACCTACATCCTGTCAGCAGGCCAGCAAAAGAATTAGTTCTCTTTCAAGACCCATTGAAAACTAGAAACAGCAGCATCCTCTAAAATTTGAGGGGCTCCATAGACTGTCAGAAAGTTTCATATGAAACCAAGGATCATTGCATAGCCAAGGGAGTACTAGTCTCTGAATGGGGAGTCATTGGCCTCTCTGCAGAGCGCCAGCCAGGACCTGATTATCTGGATTACTTGGGGGCATAGGGAGGTCTCATTGTTATGGCTGCCATAATGCCCCTCTAAGGAGTGACTAAGGGACCTGGGCTGCATAGGCCCATTGGCACCTATTGTGGCTAACAAAGACAGAGGCCCTGGGTATTCCCAGATGAAAGCAGTTCTCAAATCTGTACTCCCCAAGTGGCATGGGCAGTGGCCCATAGGTGAGCACACTTTTCCTCCTTGCTGGTTGTACCTGGAAGCTGGACCTTTCAGAGACATTTGTATGTTTAGTTCCTTGTTGGCATACTTCAGGCTGTTAGTCAATGTCTGTGTGGGGGTTGGGGGAATGTATGTGATGAATGGGGACAGTGCACCCCCGCTCCCTCCTCTTTTCAGGTGGCTGAAATGTCATGCCCTGATGAGGGGGGGCCCCACTTTCAAGTGCCAACATTCCACTATTCGCTCCACATACCACTTGTCAGGAGAGTGAATCACTGCCAGCTTCTTGTTTTATTGCTGACTTTGTGCTCAGGTATAACATGAAATATTTGCATGTGGAAAGTTAATAGTTTGCACAGATATTTCTTCCTTCTCAAACATATTTCAAAACTGTCTACATTAACCTTTAAAACATCTGAAATATTTAAGAAGCATTAGGCTATCTGATTATAATTCTTTGTGATCTGGTTAGTATCTCATCAGAATTGCTTATTTTCTCAGATAAAGGAATCTTGGATTAAGGAAGAACTTTGTGTTCCCTCCTGTATTTTGTTGTATTAATACATGTTCCTTACTAGATTACTTCAGTTACTTCTATTTGAGGTAGTCCTTACTATCTCAGTGATAAATGAATTTCTAATTTCCTCATTTAGCGTAAGTACTGTAATATTTCATTCAATACAATAGTGGATCTCTATTAAGAAAATACCAGAATAATGTACCCCAAATAGCCATAGTATCTGCTTACTTCATGGAAATGTCTGTAGGCAATTGATACTATAATATCCATGTGGTCATTAGAATGGCTGAATCCTCATTCCACAAAGGGAGTTAACAGGTCCATGGGTCATTCAGTTTCTCAAGTGCAGCACTAGCTCCAGCTTTCTTTTCAATCTGATAAATAACAAGCCTAATGACTTATGGATTGTATTTAATATGGTTTATCCCACTTTACACAGGTACTTAAAATTTGCCATAGACACTAGGAAATAAATCTAAAGTAATTTCTTTTGGAAAGATTGATTAATAAATAGATGCAGAATCATTGGACTGAGAACGACATTAAAGGGACATTTAAAATACCCAAGCATTTTATGTGGGCACTTTATTGCCCTAACAAGGTTCATAGAGTTTAGCAAAATCCCTGGAGGGCTTTTAATCATCCACATTGCTGGGCTCCACTCCAGTTCTTTATTTTGTTGATCTGAGTTAGGGTCTGAAAATTTGCATTTCTAATAATTTCCCAGTTAACATTGATGCTGTTGGCCTTGAGTACAAGCTTTTGAGAACATTGCCCAAGGCCAAAGCCATGGCACACTCTTACACTGTTAGATCCAGTTCTCTTGGCTAATGGTTCTCAGACTTGGGATTACACAGATGAAGGACATTCTAAAACAAACCAAGCAATGACCAACAGTAACAAAACCTACACTGAGGATAGACATGAAGATCAACTTTTTAAAAAATTACCAGTGAAAATAAAAAATTGTTTCCTGTCATCACCATCATTTTGTTTTGAAAGGACATTTGATCATCACTGTCACTTAATCATAGAATAATGGATGGTCTCTTCAGCTGGATAAATTCAGATTCATCAGAGGCTTACATTATCGCTCAGGCGTGTCACCAGCATGGGGGTAGAAGCAGTCTATTGCAGGCAGACGCAAAGCAGGGTTGCATTTTTTTATGATAACTTAGAAGCAGTAATAGAATCCTCTGGAAGTTTGTCTGTTTTGTTGTTTTTTTCCACCATAACAGACAGGTCTCAGCAATGTCAGTGAGAAAATATTGCCCCCACCCCAGGGAGACTACTCCTACCAGCCCTGGGTTCATCCCTACTCTATTGCCCTGGTTTTTCCCCTTTGCCAGAAGGCAATGAAATATCCAGGAACAAGCCGATCCGTGGAATGGTGGACAGGAGCCTTAGGACTAAGTTACATGATGACGGAGGTCTTTGGATTTTTAATACTACTAAGATCTGATATGGAAAACCTATATCTTGTTTCTCAGTTCAAAGAATACAAATTCTTTAAACTTTCTTTAGCACTGAGAGTGGTATAGAAAATTGTACAAATGAAACACATACAAAAAACAAAGAACAAAAATTGTTTCTGGTTGTAAGAATCTTCTTTTGAACACATACACTTTCTAGATCCAAATATTATGCCATAAGTGTGAATGTAAAATAAAACAACTTTATGACAACTGACAAATAATGGTAGACTATTCTATTTCAGATAGAAAGCCATAGATATTTTTAAATAGCATTGAGTCCTTTAACATAATACAAAGAATGAAAAATTAGGTTTTTCTTCTTAATCTATGACTTTTTCAAGTTAACTGAAACACATATGTGCATATTTTCAGTTCCATTCACTCATTGATAGGAATGTACATTTCCCTAAGTATTGTCTTGAGGACTCAAGTATTAAATTGTCCCAGCCACTAAGGACTTGAAAGCTGAGATGAGAAATCAAGGTAGATACATATATAAAGTTGAATTGTAATATACAGTTAAACACCGGTATAAGAAAATGTCACCAGACTGAGTGTATGTGAAGCCAGAAACAAACCTTAAGTATGATGAATGTTTAATGGGAAGTAGTATGACTGATTGAAGGGACCAGGGGAATTTCATTAATGAAATGGCACTTGACAAGGGCCTTGAAGAATAAGGCAGTTTTAGATGCAGAGAGGAAGAAGAAATGACAGGCTAGTTTTTTAGGAGAATGTTTTGTTTCCCAAATCAAGTTAAAGTGGTTCCTTTGTTAGAGAATGGGAGGTAAACTTGGAAATGTAAATTAGAGTTCCATCATGGAGACTTTTGAAGACTTTTTTCCTTGATGTCTATAATAAACTCTCTAGGATACCGGTGGTAATAATTACAATTTACTGAGCAACATACACTAGGTGCTACACTAAATGGTTTACCTCTGTTACCTAATACCTCTCTGTTGAGTATCCCCTGTTATTCCTATTTACACAGTGAGGCTCCCATAATGATAACATGGGTAGCATTTGACATTCAAATCTAAGGCTGTCTAAATCCAAACCTCTTTGCGTATGTGGAAAGCTTGGTCAGGAATGGCAAAAAGGTTTCAAATGTCAAGTCTTGATTTATTGATATGAATGGGACAATGGCCTAATAAAGTGGAGTTTCTAAAACTTGACCCAAGAAGCAGAGTTTAAGTGAACACATGATGTTCCTTAATCATCTAGCAAGAAGTCTTAAGGACCTTGTGGCCTAAAATGTTTAGGTATACTCTTATTTCCAGTAATCCATTTCCACTGTAAATGGTATAATGCTTTGTATCACCTCCATTTTCTCCACTAAACTCTACTCATGAGAACGTGCGTTTTTTGTTCATCACAAAGTCCCCAGTGCCTAGACACTTAATACATATTTCTTAAACCCATTAATAGTAAAGGTAATAATAGTAATGGTGATAAGCACTTTGTATACCAGGCACCGAGCTCTGGGTATTCAGTGAAGTGAGTATATGTAGAATCAAACTAAATATGAAACCAGCCCTGCTGCTTACTAGCCATTTAGGCAAGTCACTTGGACTCTTGTGCCTCAGTTCCCTTAGCTCTGAGATGGGGACAGTAATGGTTTCTATCTTAGAGAGTAGTTGCAGGAAATATACTGGTTGATATATGTAAGTCAACAAGAATAGGAGGTAGTCAATAAATATTATTGATTATTATCATCATCTTTATCATGACTTCATTTGGCAATCAGAAAATAAATAGATCAGAGCCAAAGGGACCTTTTAGGGTGTGCCTATGAGATGAGACGCCTCTTAGACTCCTTCACAAACTGTGTCAGTGAGGTTATAACTCTGTGTCACTTCACTGCCAGAAACCACTTAATTCTGTTTTCACCAAATACAAAGCACCTATAGACCTGGTTTCATATAATGTTTTAAAATAAATAAAAGAAGCTTTTATTCTTTTTGTGTATCCCTTTATGATTGAATGGCAGATTATATTCCCCTGCAAGAAATCCAAAGGTCAGTACCTAGTTGCTGGAATCCATGTGCTAGCAGCTAAACTTGGTCCTCTTCTGTTTTCACTTTCCAGTCTCTCTTCTCATTGTATGAACTCTGTTGTTTATCATCTGACAGTGAAATGAAACCCACAATTCCTTTTTTAGCTAAGGCTTGAGAGGCAAAATCTAGATGTGCTTATAAAAAGTAAAGATACATGTTTTATATAGACAAGCAAAATTTCCTTTGTCTGCTGTTTATTAAAAACAAAATAAGAACTTTCTTCCATCCCTGCTGAGTAATTGCACATCTGTTTTGTAGCCCTTCTTCATGATCTTCAATAATGTAATGTATTAATTTGAATGAATATGGTCAATTCTTGTATCATTTACCATAATGGAAAAGTGATGATATTATTAACAAGGGCATTTGAAATTCAGAGAGATTCCAGCAACCATCTATACAGTAGTTACGACCTTTTCTCACATATTTTACTCTAGCTAAAAAGTATCCAAATGGACTGGTTTGTCCTTTCATTCTTACATTTGCTTTTCTTAACCATCTTTTAATAGTGCACAAAAATGTTTGTTGTGGCATTTGTGGCATTAAAATAAATAATGATTGAGTGAAGGTGATTAAGAACTATGAAGGGACCCAAAGTCACAAGCTAGAAGTTGGAAAACTGACTCATCCAAGAACCATATTATCTAGATTTGATAAGATTATATTATAACGAAACATAATCCTCTACCAATAGAGAGCTATAACTAAAACAGTAACAGATCTGAGTTAAATACTATTTAAAACAAATGCATATGCTCTTATTCCAGTAATTCTGGACTTGAAAGAACTTCTAAAATAGCAATGGGAAAAAGTATTGACTATGAGTAGGGCATTCTGATGAACATTTGAAAAAAGGTATCAACCTCGCACACGTGGGCGTACAAGGAAGACTTTCATTGAATATGAGGTAAGGGAAATAAAGTGCCCTTCTTAACCTGAGATAGGTGTGTCTCTTCAACTTGGACTTCTGACAGTGAATTCTCATTACTTCCCTCCAAGGCTGTGGGTCCTGTCCTTTCCCGACTCTGAAAAAGTGAGGAGGAAGGTGTAACCATTCACTCATTATCCTTTGCTCTTTAGTTTGACCCTGAACTCTCATCTCTGGTGTGCACACTGCTTCATTTTTTAGTCAGTGACTAAGTTAATGAGTAACACTCTGAGTTAATAAGTAACAGTTGGAGTACTGATTAAAAGTCCTTAGAGAGGACATCGAAAAAATCAGTGTTGACCTAATCAAATAATTCCTCTTTTCATTCATAAAATATTACTTGCTGCTTCTACTTGGGTTTCAGAGTAAAGATTACTATACCCACTACCGTTCTTTGTCCATTAGATAGTTGTGGACATGTCTGTTATAACAGACAAAACAAGAACATTCTAACAAAAAGAAAATATGAGACCTAGTGTTTAAAGAACAAGTGTATTGAAAAAGTTTTGCAGGTTATGTAAAGAAACTTGAAAGGACTTTAGTCTTCACGTGTCAAGAGCGTTCAGATATGTATAATTCTTATTTTGTGTAAGCAATTTTCTGGGAGATTATTCTGAGTAATAGTGATAATAGTAGCTCTTTCTGGTTCTCCTTTGACCTAAACATTCCTCTAGTCACAAAGAAAGCAACTAGACAACATCTTGAAAGTTTATTATCTATTGCAAAGCCAGATTCTTTTCTTCATGCAAGTTTTCTGATTAACTCAGAGTACTTTAGTTCTATTTCCAAATCGTATATTGGAAAAACAGTTTATTTAGTTAGGAATTTGATGCAGACCTGCTATGGTTAAGTTAAAAAAGAGAGGTATCCTATAAAATTTAATTTGTAGTACCACCATGTCACTTGCTTATTTTTGTGTTTTTAGGATGTGTATAGTGACTTTATTAACCTGCTTTAGGGGATAGTTGCTGGGTGCCGAGTGTTGTTCTAAGTGTTTTACATGCATAATTTATATAATTCTGTTACCCCACTTAAAATTGGAGCACAGAAGAGTTAAGCAACTTTCCCAAACTCATGCAGCTAGAATGTAGTAGAATAGAGGTTAAACCCAGGCAGTCTGGGTCCAGAATTTATATCTTCTAACCTCACTGTGTTTATATATATTAATAAGTGTATCAGTTCTCCCAGGACTTACGATTGAATGATAAGGGCAGAAAAATGAAGCTTACACTACAAAATATTGAGCCTCCCTCAAAAGTAATTAGGATGATTGGATATTTACTTATATTTTATCATTATTATAGTTTTATTCATGAACATGTCCTCCTAAGTTTTAGATGAAAAAATATGACTGTTTCTTAAAAATCTCTCAAATAGCAGTTTCAACAACGAGAGACCATTAAGGTTTTGAGGGGTTAAAGGGAAGGTTGGAGCCTCCTGGGATCTTAAATGATCATTCTGGTTTTAGTGTGTAAATTGCTTACCCATGACATAGGTACAGCTGATAGCTGTTTAACGAATGAAGACATAATTCTCACTTTCCATTTTAATGGTAAGGAATCATATTAGTAAGAAAATCATAATACTTCTTCCTCTTTGTTGGACATAATGCTGTTAAAGCATTTGGCACTTTGTAACGTAATTATTTCAAAGTTGTTTTTCCATCACTATGAGCTCCTTGAGGGCAGAAATCACGTCTTACTCACCTTGACATTCCAAAAACCTAACATTCAGTTGTCAATAACCTATCTGATTGCTGACAAAAGTTTGTGAAAGGGAAGGAAGGAGTGAGGTAGGCAGACGTTATGAAGTACCCCAAGTTTCTGTTTTGCATTTAGTAAGAAATCACTGGGCTTTATGATTGAGACTTATGAATGGGCATCAAACAGCATGTCCATTATAGTCTATCTCCTGAATATACTGCCAGTACCACCTCTTACTGCCACAGTGACAGGAGCAGACTGGGGCTGGAGTGAGGCTAAGAGGGGAAATCAGCAAGTCCACTCCTAGCTGGTCACTTAAAAAAATTGTTCTTCTGTGGAGGCTTCTGATAATTATTCCATCCACCTTCTTGTGCCTCACACTTCCCAGCCCAACCAGCAACTTTCTGTGCTGCTCCAACAGCAAATGAATCTTGCATAAGGGAGGTGTTTAGAGTTAGTTACACAGAAAGGTGTGAATTGGCCATCTCATTGGCTCCTTCCCAGTCACATTTGAAGACTCCATTATGCATTATGTTTTTAGTGTATTGTGTAATGAATGGCAGTCCTGCCAATGATAAATAGTGGTTCCCTTTGGCAGGTACCTTAGAATTACAAATAACTTAATCTGTTGAGTAAATGAGTAACAACTGCAGGTTTAAAACAGCAAAACCTTTTTCTTTGCTTGAAATATTGATATATATATATATATATATATATCATTTCTGTGCAAAGTTCTCTTTTGCTTGTTACACATTAATTTTCTGGTTATTGTACAATCACCACCTGAGAGCTATAAGCTGCTGCTTACTATTCATGGTGCAGGAAGAACTAGTCCTTCACCGTTACAGGTTAACACACATTTATTGAAGGTCTGTTTGTGCCATCATTCACTGTTCCAAGCTCAGAAGTGACTAAGATGTAGCCCCTATACGCTAAAGAATTTAATGTTCTCTAGGAAAGATTGTTATCTGAATAGGTAAATCTGCCATCAGGAAGTAAATGCAACGGGGCTAATCCTTCCTGGATATCACAGGCCCTCCAATGTATGCATTTCCCAGCACGTGAGTCAGGTGAGGTTCCTGGAAGTTTTGATCTTTCCTCTAAGTGTTGGAGAATAGATTAAAAAGAGACAGATGAGAATAGTGTTCCATGTAACCACATGGAGGAAACCACACAGAGTTTGATATATTTCCATTAAAATATTAGAGAATGCTAGATGAACTTGGAAAGGTAACTAAGTATTAAGTCAAAAAATTTTTTTTTGGTTATATTTAGGAACTTGAAATTTATTTTAGGGTTAATCCATGGACTAACTGCTTGAGACTGTAAAATGTTGTAAATATGTCTGTTTTCTTGGAAAAAGCGGCCAAACCTTTATTCGATCCCAAAGTGTTCCACAACCCCAAAATTGCTAAGAATATTGGCACTGAAAGGCCTTAAGTGAATGACCATACAGTTTATTAATTAGGCTGAAGTAAGGCATTACCATATTCATATTTCACATCATAAGAAATTGTTGGTACTGAATTGGATCACTTCAGATATTAAAGTTCCTAGGAAGAATCCTATAAGTAGCCCAAAAGAAAGCATAAATTCGTTTTTTCAACAAATATTTAATTGAATCACTTTCTCAAATCATTTGTCCTGAACATCTGGGAAATTTTCCATCTTTCTCCAGCATGAGTATCAGGATCTTGATAACAGTTTTTCATAAATGACTGTTCACTGTGGGTACGCACGGAGGAGACAGTTGTAGCTAAAAAGGCACTATCCCTGTTCAAAGCTTAGTGGAAGGCAGACATGAATCAGATAGTTAGAAAAAGAAATGAAAGAGTTTACAATGTCATCAGCAGCATGTAGTAATAGATAGGATGGGGTGTAATAGGGGAACTTAACATAGAAGCAGAATTAGAAGAAATGATATTTGAAGTGAGACTTAAAGAAACTAGTTAACTGTCAACTGGGGAAAAAGGTAAAAAAGAAAACTCTAGGCTCTAAAGCCCTGAGACAGGAAAGTGCTTGGTATATTTAGGAATGGAAGGAAGGAAATTAAAATACTATGGCAAGAATAACATGAAATGATCCTGGAGAATCAGACGCTGGGCCATGCTGGATCAATTTTTATAATTAGCTATTTTAATATGATAAAAAATTTGGATTATCATCCTGAGAACAATGAGAGACAATTGATAGGGAAGTGGGCCCTGACCTGATACTTTATATGTTTCCTGTATTTTTAAGACATCTTTCTGGTTGCTGTGTAATATATGGACTGAAGGGTAACAAATTAGAAAAGAGTTACTAAGTAATGTATAAATATTGAAAATACATTGATACCATGTAATTTAGTTTGAGTCATTGTAAATTCAGATGATGTGCTGGAACATTAGTTTATTCACATGAGAACTATTGAAGCTGATCTTGTAGGTTCTCTAAGCTCCAAAGCCCCACCAGGAGGCTGAGAAGTTGATCCTCTGAGAACTACTTCCTTTGTGGACTCCAATGTGCCACCCAACAGTTACCAGTTTGTGTGTCACAAGGTGACAAAGATTGGGGAGTCCTGCTCTGAACCCCTTTTCTGCACTAACATGTTATGACTCTAGGTTTTGAAGAAATCAAATTCTAATCTAACCCTCTTGTTTTTCACCAGTGAGGAAAGCATGATCCAAGAAGGAAAGTGACTTGCCTGGGTGGTGTGGCTTGGTGTATAGATTAGCCTTCTAACCAGTAATGCTGACTTTTCTAATATGCCATTCTGTCTTTATAGCCCTTGAAATTAGATCACTGGCTATTATTATAATTATAGGATTGCAGATGTTTCTTTCCTTTAGCAATGAACAGAAGCATATTTTATTATTTTTGATGACGACTGGTAAAAATTTAGTCTCTATCAAGCATCGTGTTACTAAAACTCAAAGCTTGAAGACTTCTGAGTAGTGACTTCCCAGAAGAGTAAGACTTTTTATTTTATTCTGACTAGGCAGAAAATTGCAAGACTAGCATTTCTGTTTCTAACTTAGTCCAAAGTCTGTAAGCATACAGAAGTTATGAGTAGAGAGAGGAAATAGCTGAGCTTTTAATAACTTTTACTGGGTTTGAGCTTGAGTTCAAAGGTATGAAAGTTTAAAGTCAAATTGGAGTCTCACTTTGCTAAATAGGCTTCCCTTACTTAGCCTTAGTGAAAATCCACATCATGAGACAGGCCCAGGAGTATAGTGTTTCTGAACATGGGCTGTGGACCTAGGTGATATAAACTCAGATCCTCAAATTCTCCATTTACCATCTTTGTGACTTAGGAAAAATTGTCTTTCTTAGACTCATTCTCCCCACTCTTGAAATAGAAATAAAGGCAGTTCTCAGTAATTGCAACCGAGACAATATGGGAAAAAAAAAGACTTTATCATCAGAGTTCAGTATAGAAAATGGAAATCACTCTGTGTTTCAAGAAGAAAGGGGTTTAATTTAGGAAAAATCAATGGGAGGTTGGAGGGGCTTCCAGGCCACTGATTACACCCCACGTTACTGAAATTATGATCCATAGGGCAGATAGCAATTCCTTCTATCACTTCAGCCATCACTGCTACAATACAGCCTCTCACTACCTGATGGCAACACCCTGGGGACTGGGCCCAAGTAATGCAAACACTTCCCTGACTTGCTGGCTAACATTCCAGTAAGAAGATGTCTTAATGCTGTCTTTAAATTTCACATGCATGTGTCTAATTGGTGGGGCCTAATTTGTAATGAGTTTTAGCTGCAAGGGGGTATGGGAAATGTTTGTAGATTTTCAGACACTGAAGAGTAGGTGGATAAATGAAAATTGAGGGAACTGATCTAAGGTACTTGCCAAAAGCATATAGTCTGGGGTATGGCATATAGCAAATAAATAACTAAGAAATAATGGCTATTGTGGGTCTGCTGCTGTTGGTATATTTGTATCAGGAGTACATAATTTACTATGCTGAATGTCTTTGATTTATTTTTTGCCTCCTAGTTTTGTTTTTGCTTGTTTGTTTTTTCCTGATCCCTTCTTTGGTTCCCCTAGTTTTGTCTTTTTTTTTGTTTTCCCTACCTACCGCTGTAAGTGAAACCATCTGATATTTTTCTTTTTCATTCTGCTTATTTCACTGAGCATAATCCCTTTCAGTTCCATCCATGTTGCTGCAAATGGCATGAGTTTATCTTTTTTGATTGCTGAATAGTATTTCATTGTGTATATGTACCAGGAATTTCTATTCTATTCCTAGTTAACTGAGAATTTTTATCATGACTTATTGTTGGATTTTGCTATAGGTTTTTTCAGCATTTTTGATAGGCTCCTGTGATTTTTTACCCTTCAGCCTATGAGATAATGAATGACTTTAATTGATTTTCAAATGTTGAACCAGCATTGCATACTTGTAATAAATTCCACTTGGTTGTAGTATATAATTATCTTCATATATTGTTAAATTCAATTTGGTAAGATTTTGTTGAGGACGTTTGCATCTAATGCAAACATCCTGTTCATGAGCAATATCAGTGTGTAGTTTTCTTGTAATGTCTATATGGTTTTGGTATCAGAGTAACACTGATCTTATAGAATGAACTGGGAAGTATACCCTCTGCTTCTATGTTCTGAAAGAGATTATAGAAAAATTGGTGTAATATTTTCCTTAAATGTTGAGGAGAATTCACCGGTGAACCCAGGTCGATCTAATACTTTTTTCTTTTTGAAGGTTATTAAATATTGATTCAATTTTATTAATAGTTATAGGTCTAGTAGAACTGTCTGTTTCTTCTTGGTAAGTTTGGACAGATAGAGCCTTTCACAAGGAACTGGTTCATTTTATCTTTGGATTCTTAGTAAAAGAAGGGAGTTCAAAGTATATTTTTGATGATAATAGTAATAATAATTGAAGGAATTTCAGAATATGCAAACTCAGACTTTCATTTGCGAGGGAGGCCAAAAAATAGTATTATAATAATAATAATGCAAATTTTTACCTTAGAAAACTAGAAAAAAAGAGCAAATTTAAATAAAAATTTTGATGAAGTTCTTGTAGTCATGAACTGGCAAGAGAGCTAAGTTTAAGAAAGTAAGTACCACAATATAGAGAATCTTTATCCTGGGAACTTGAGGCTTAGAATTTCATAAGCAGAATAGTTCACTTCATATATAATCCTCTAGTGCAGCTTCATAAAGATCTGCTTCATAGTCTTTTGCAGTTGTTGGTTTTCTGTGTTAAGTGGTGTATTCACAGAGAATGTTATGTTAACAATGGCATGTTAACAAAACTGGCCTTTCCGTATACCAAATGATTACGAAAATTTGGAACTATTGTAGAAGGTGGTTCCAAATCCCTCATCTCCTATATTATCTATCCAAAAAGTGCTGTCTGGTTGCTGACAACTGTAGGAAATCCAGTGGAAATCACAAATGTGCTTTTACCAGGAAAAGGGAAAGTTATCACAGAATGTATTTTCCTGATATTAAATCAGACTCTCTGTAACCTGGCCAAGTTCAATCAAACCTTTTTCTACCCTTTGTCCAGTTGTTCCATCATTGTTGTGATTTAATCTTAGAAGCACCAAGAATTCTGTGGTTTGAATTGCTGGACTAATGAAGCATGGGGTACTGATTAGCAATTAAATCAAAACAAAGATATTCTCTATAAGTCAAACAGCTCTACATACCACATCTGAGTAAGTTTCTAGATAATACCCTGGTAATACTTAATGGCATAGTAATGGGAATTGGGTAATAAATGATAGAAATTTGCTTCATTTCTTAATAGCTATACCATAAAATATCACTGTACATTGATAACAGCATTATAATTTCAGGTCAACAGTATTTTAAGTTAAACCTAAGGCTAAGAAATTTTCATTTTTAGCTCATGCTTTTCCAGTGTTGTCCAAACAAGGGTACACATTTTCAAAGCAAGATATAAGCAATAGATGTATAAGCTGAAGGAAATAAAGCAAAGAATATTTTTTCTACTCAGTGTGACCTAGGGATTTTGTTTGTCCTTTCAAAGTGATAGCAAATCAAATGATAAACATTTATATAGCTAGAGATTTTATGACTAATTTGCATTCCACAGTGTTGAATATGTATTGTTTTCCTTATTCAAATATATGATATTTTAGCCATTTAGTGATTGTCATGCTAGCCTGGGGGTTATTTTTTCCCCCTAACATAGTCAAAGATTAGATTCAGGTTGCTCTAACTTAAAAATGTTGCTCTGCATTTAAATCAGTAAATATAGACAAAAATAATAGGAAATAACCTGTACAAGTAAAAATCAATATATTTGATATATTATTTTGAGCACTAATTTCCAAATTTGATGCATGGTAGAGTTCTGTAATGTCTCTAAAGGGCCAAAGATATTTCCTCACTGCTTACCTAAGCCTACAAATAAGAGAAAAATTAGGTTATAAAAAACAATATAGATTAATAGCTCATCTCCCAATATTTTGTGAATGTAACAACTGATTTGATATAAGCTTCAGAGTCTTTAAATCTTTGGTTCACATATAGCTTTAAAATTTTAACCAGAAATTAAGTTTCTCTATGGTCTTGAGGACTTAAATTTTTAAAGAAAGTAAATGAGAGGTTACATTAAAATCTTAGATTTTTATGACTTTGTTTTGTTAAAAAGTTCCACTTTCATCTTCTATAATTTGAAAATGCAATATAATTTCCCTTATTCACTAAAAGATATTATTTTCGAATCCCCAGTTTCATGAAAATATGGTCTGTTTTTTAATGGAATCATTTTGGCTGCCAATTGATAATCTTTTTGTTGCCTTTTAAGATTTGGAGATTCATTCAGTTTCCCGTTAATCCTGTCTACTCAGCTTGTGTGTATCAACAACATAGGTGACACATCGAGGGGGTGCAGGATAGTAAGGGGATCTCTAAAAATTGTTACTGACATAGATAATGTAGCATTGACCCAACAATATAAGTAAGTGAAGTATTTATCCAGAGTATTTTAGGCACTCTGACTCATGGTGGAACGAGGCCATTTATGAATTATGTTACTGAGATCTGACACTTGTCCGAGAAGGCCAGGAAATTTTCCATGATGCATTACAAATGTTTCAAAAAGGTAGTAGTATTATACATATAATTGACATTTTTATCCCTAACCTACTGTGATATAATATTTGCACTTTGAGTTCAATGTAATCCTAATATCTTCTTTACTCAGAGAATTGGCATTGTCACATGAATTAAAAGTGCCAGATTCCGAATAGTTATCATTGCATGTTGACATCACAGATGTCATTTACAGAGTGAAAGAGGCTCAAAATAGCAAAGCCTTTTCCTGTTTTACTTCTTCCTTAAGAGTACTTTTCAAAAGTAACAGGGTCCCAAATGACAGTTTTATCTCCTTCAGCATTTGGTTTAGAAGTGTTCTCTTCTTTTTGATGTTATATGCCCTGAGGTGAGTCTTCTGCCTATGAAACTTAGACCTGGACTTTGGCAGATCCCAAATGATCATCACAACTTGGGCCCCTGAGTGCTGAGGCCCATCTCCTTCCTACCTTTTCTTCCCTCTTACCTTTTTCCAGAGTATTTCCTTGTACACTCCCTTGGTAACCTACAATTTATCAGCTTGTCTCATATACCTTTGTCCTTTTTCAGAGTAGGTAATTTATCTTGTTAGGGCTGCTGTTGTTATAGTCTGAGTGGTTTAAACAACAGGAATATACTCTCTTCCATTTCTGGAACTTAAAGTCTTAAGATTAGGTGTCAGCAGGGTTGGTTTCTTCTGAGACCTTTCTCCTTGGCTTGTAAATAAATAGCTGTTTTTTCCTCTCAGTTTTCATATGATCCTTCCTAATGTGTCTGTGTTCTAATCTATTCTAGAAGGACACTAGTCTTAGGTGATTAGCATCCACCCTGGTAACATCATTTTAATTTACCTATTTTAAGATCCTTTTCCAATGAGAATAATATTCTGAGGTGTACTTAAGGTTACCTCTTCAAAATATGAATTTGGGGGAATACACTTCAGCCCCTAACAGTAGCCCATGATGGACAACATAATACTTGGAGTGACAGCCTAGAATCAGTTATTTACATCTTTTTGGCCTCTTGGGAAAGTGATGAGGAACCTCACTCATTATCTTGTAACAGTCAGAGGAGCTGTGGTGGGAAGAGGGGATCTAACATCAGAGGGGTGCCAATGTCCATCCAAGGTCTTGTCATGGAACTTCTAAAGGGCAGTGAAATAAGATTGATTGCATACATATTTTGTACCAAACACTTTGCTTGGGGATTTTACTTGCATTAATTTAGTGGAATCCTTGAAACAATACTATAAAGTAAGAAAGGCCAATATTCTCAATTGTGAGCTAAAGAATCCAAAAGTTTGGAGATATTAAATGATTTGCCCAATCTCCCTCTCAAGAAAATAAAAATTCAGGGACACAAAGACAGGTCCATAACTGACTCCACTGCTGGGGATATACCCGATAGAACCTGTTTGCTTCTCTCTGTAGGAAACAAATGTGCTGATTGGATACTTTTTATTAGTAATCCCCAAATTAGCTCATTTTGTGCATTTAGTTCTTCACTTTGTGTTCTTCTTGACCAAGTCAAGTTTGGGTCAGTAAGCTTTTCCCAGAAAAATATACTTTTTTCTCTATCAGTTCAAGGTAGAACACTATATGATTAGAATATTCACTGCAATGATTCTCCAAAGAGAATGATTTTAGTATGTTCTTTTCAATAATTTCCAAGTGTTTTGATTGTTAATTACTGTAAAATAAATTACCCCAAGCCTTAATAGCTTAAATAATCATTTTCTCTCTTGTAATTCTAAGGTCCACTGGACTCAGTTGGGTGAGTTTTTGGTTCCACATCATGCTGGCTGGGGTGCAGTCACTTCGGGATTTAACTGGGCTAGAAGCTCATTCATGTGCCAGACTGACATTTTGGCAAAGCAGAACTTCACAAGGGCTTAGCTGGGACAGCTGAGCTTCTTTCTCTCCATTTAGTTCAGAGCATCTCTTTACATGGTGGTTTCTCTGGGAGGGCAACCCAAGTCCTTTTATGGCAGCTTAGGACTGCCAAAAGCAGAAGCTGCATGGTCTTCTTAAGGTCAAGAACTGGCAAGGTCAAGAACTGGTCAAGAACGTCCCTTCCATCACATTCTCTTGGGTAGTGTCCTAGGCCCGCCTAGATTCAGTATAGGAAGGGAACGCCCACGGCCATGGATATGGCATGATGTGACTAATTAGGGCCATCCTGAGAGACTGGAGGCCACATGATTATTGCTAAGAGAAATGGGGGTGGGGAGATGACATTAGCTGCATATTAAATATTGAGTGATTTATTGATTTACAACTAAATGGAGAAATAATTTTGAAGTACTTTCGTGTCTTATCCACAAAAGAATTTATACAAATGCAGTATGTTTAATCTTTGTGGGAAACAAAATCTCCTGGAGACAAATACGATCTTTTCCTTTGATGACTACTGTGACGAGAACCTGCAAAGGCTTAAGTATCAATTAAGAAACATAATAAGGCATCAATTTCACTGGTACCAGACTCCATGTCTAAGCTACAATTGATAGGGCTTTGTAAGAGATCAAAGTTGGCGTCAGCTTTTGGCTCCTTTGCTAAATCAGACAATTCTCTTAAAGGAGCAAGGGAAGGACAGAAGGAAGGAGGGGATGGGGAAAGGTAGAAAAGGAAAAAGGGATGGAGGAAACGACATGAAAAGCCAACTGTAAGGTAAATTTGTATTTCATTTTAATTCAATTAGCAATAATCTTTAACATTTGTTAAGTATCAAGAACTATTAATGATACAAATTTACATTCTTTCATTTACCTAGGTATGATCAATAAATAATCCTTATCCCAAAAAACTTAGCTTTCACTAAGGTTTATTATTAGATTTTTTGGTGAGCAACATGAAAATGATTCCCAATGTCATTGAGGGAATTTTATAAAATTCTGCTTTCTCTCAATTCTTAATTTCTGTGATTCTGATTTTCCAAACTACTCAATTTTCAGTTGACCTATATGTGTTACAGTTGATTCAGAGAGCAATTGTGATCAGAAACATTATTCCAGGCTTGGAAAGAGTCTCTTAAAAGTCCCCTTAGGACTGATCACAAAAATCTACAAAGAACTTACATGACTCAACAAAAGCAAAGCAAAAAATCCAGTCAAAAATGGGCAGAAGAACTTAAAAGACACTTCTCCAAAGAAGAAGAGCAAATGGCCAACAGGGACATGAAAAAATGTTCGACATCCCTCATAATCAGGGAAATGCAAATAAAAACTGCAATGAGATACCACCTTGCACCAGCAAGAATGGCATGTATTAAAAGAACAGGGAACAACAAATGTTGGTGAGGATGTGGAGAAAAAGGAACTATTCTCCACTGCTGGTGGGAATGCAAACTGGTCCAACCACTATGGAAAACTGTATGGCAGTTCCTCAAATTGCTAAAAATGAAACTTCCATATGACCCAGTAATACCATTTCTGGGTCTCTACCCAAATGACACAAAAACATTAATCCAAAAAGATACATGCACCCGTATGTTTATATGTTTATTGCAGCATTGTTTACAATAGCTATGATATGGAAACCACCCAGATGTCCAAAAATAGATGACTGGATCAAGAAGATGTGGTACATATACACAATGGAATACTATTCAGCATTCAAAAAAGATAAACACATGGAATTCGCAGCAACATGGATGGAGCTAGAAGGGATCATACTCAACAAAATAAGCCAGAAAGAAAGAGAAAAATATCCAATGGTTTCACTTATAACAGGAATATAGGGGAATCAAATAAGAAAGAGACATTCAGCAAGGGAGGGTAAGGGCTCAAAACAGTAGAGACAAGAGCACAAGGGACTATGGTGATGGTTCACGAGTGAATTGGTGGTGGGTAACCAATGGGGAATACACAATAATGTAAAAGATGAATAATAATAAAAAAATTATAAAATAAAAAAAATAAAATAAATCCCCTTAGGATTATTCAGAGGAAACATCAGAAGCAGCTCTGGAGTCTTCTACTCAAATTCAAGCCAAGCGCATCCCACTGAAGGCAGATCATGTCCACCTGTGATAAGTGAGTCATCAGGCCCAGGTGGTGGGCATGGTGCCTGCACTGAAGAAAACACCACTGAAGCTGGCACTCATCAACTTCCTTGGTAATGATTTCATGAAAAAGTGTAGGAATTGAGCAATCGATGAGAATAGACCTCACTCATCCCAGACTCTAGGAGAGTGAAGCTAAGATTGGACTGAAATGCTCATGTTGATAAAGTGGAAGAAAATGGACAGAATATGTGCTTCTGAATCCTCACATAGGGAAGACTTACTTTTCTGGCGTGTGTTGGTCTGACTTTGCTCTTTTCAAATGCTAGCTCTAGATGCCTCAGGAATCTTTATCAGAAATAACTAAATTAGAAATGCTTAACATAAATGTAACATAAAGGAGAATGGCAGTGGAAAACAGCATAAATGAACTCAAATCCTCATTGAGATACTTGTTTTACTTAGCAGCGTGGCCAAAAGCATACAGTTAAAATTAGATGCTGGATCTCAGATAAATTCTTAACTAACCTGGGACCTAAACCTCCATTTCCCAAGCTGTTGTACAAAGATAACAATCATATAGCATCAGTTAGTGCTTTGTATACTAAATGAGACGATGAATGCAAGGCATTTAGAACAGTGCTGTTGTCTGCATTAGTGTTGTGACTGTCCCTGTTATTTGTATCTGTTAAGAATTTGCCTGGTAGGAGCAGAAATACCAAAAACAGAACAAATCAGAAATGTCCTTATCATGAAACAAGAAGTGAGGATATGGCCCATGACTAGCATTGGTTCAGCAGTTCAAGAAATCAAGCCTGAGATCTGTGCAGTAATTTGGTTTGCCCTTGTGGTGGCCATTTAGTTCCAAGGTGGCGACTCTGTCTCAACCATTGTGTACTCATTCCGGACAGAAAGAGCTGAAGGGCAGAGGGCAAAAGAATACAACCACCTGAGTGTGTCTGCTTTTACAGGGCTTTCCTGTTCAGCTCAAACCAACAACTTGCCTTATATGACCTTGCTGAGAAGTTAGTCACAGTGCACCCCACCCCCTACCAGTCATAGCAGTTGTGCATTTGTGTTGCCCTACAATTTCAAATTTTTTTTCATAAAGGAGAAAGGAGTAGTGGGTAAGCACTGGCAATCTTTCCAATGTTGTTTCGAGTTGCTGTTGTTAATGCTTTTACTGTTATTGTTTTGAAACACTACTATCCTCTGTTTACAAGCTCAAAGTCAGGATCCATAAAGAGACTACCTCCCTCAGAATAGTCCTTGAATCTATCAACATTAAGCTTGAAAACAGTGCCAGAGGAATATGCCCATAGGATAGTCACCTTTTTTTACTTGGTTGGGTTCTGGTTTAGCCTTGGACTTTGCCAACTGTGTAGTTTAAGAGAATGCGAAACATTAATTAAATATATCTAGACCTTTGATGGGACCAGAGTAAGGTTGCTAGAGCTTTCAAAATAAGACTGGAAGCTAAGAACCAAACTACTCTAAATGAAACCTCTAAACTAATAAGGTTTTGTGTACTTTACTTTTTAAATGTTTATTGAGGTAATGTTGGTTTACATCATTGTGTTTGTTTTAGGGGTTATAGGTTTAAGTCTCTGCAAATGTGTTTTTATACCATGCCCACCACTAATGCCTTAATTATCCTCTACCATACTGGGGCTCCCTGTGTCCCTCAATCCCAGCCTGCCACCCTCTCCTTCTGATTGACTCAGTTTTGCAATCAAGTGTCAAGTGTCAATGTTGTTGGTTTGGTTTTGTCTGATTCTTTTGTTTCTTTATATTCCACAAATAAGTGAAACTACTGTCTGTCTTTCTCCTTCTCACTTATTTCACTTAGCATTATCCTTTTCAGTTTCATTTGTGTTAATGCAAATGGCAAGAGTTCATCATTTTTTATAGCTGAGTAGTATTCTATTGTGCATATATGTGTGTTTGTGTGTACACCACAATTTTCTGATCCATTCCTCTGTCCTTGCACATTTAGGCTGTTTCCATAACTTGGCTATTGTAAAAGTGATACGATGAACTTGACAGTGCATATATAAAATGATAAGCTTTTTAAATAATTTATTGCTTTATGCTATTCCAGAATCTCAAAGAAATTTTGGAGTATTTATAGGTCATTGACGTTCTTGTTTGAAAACCAATTAAGATTGATGCATGATAGAAAAATTATTTGAAGCATGTCTCTATTGTACTTGTTTTTTTTTTCTGGAGCCTTATTTACTTTCTTTTTAATAAGAATGTAGTCACTCATTTCTTACCCTCTCGAAATCCTCTCCAGTTCTTTACTGTCCTTCCTTGTTCATTGCAAACTAATCCTGATTTTTGATGGGCTAAGGACAGAGTCCTTTCCATTCTCTTCATGAATGTCAGTGTTGATTGTTATATCAGCATGACTGGCAGTGATGGCAGCAGGAGAAACTTTTATAGTCAGCTTAAAAGGTAAGTGATGAGGACGTAAAAAGAGAAGAAAATAGAGGACACATGATGCAAACATTTAATTGTCAAGTGTTAATGGTCTACTCTATGTGAAGAACCCTCGAGTATGGAAAGAAATAAGAGGGCCATCATCCCCTGGCCTGCAGGATTTATGGGTGGAAAAAAAAGGACATTTCAGGTGGCAAATTCCTTTCTCTGCTATTGAGCATCAGGGGAGGAATACTGACTGGAACCCAAAGCACACCGGCTTTAGTGATCTGTGTTTAGTGGGCTATGTAAGCCAAACTAAGAAGATGTGATGAAATACAGTAGGAAAGAGAGAGGTGGTGGAATTTTGAGCTGGGAAACAATTTGTACTACGGGAACCTGCATGAGGTTCAGAGTCTCTGAGGCAATGGCAGTGGGGTCTCATGGAGCACAGTAAGGGCGTGGGGGTCTCCCTTCTTCTTAGCACTATGGGGCAAAGCATCTCTTTCTCCCTCCATGGTTATCTCCCCAGGCCACTCACTACCCTGCAGGAGCACCAACACCCCAGCTCAGAGCCACTGGCTCAATTCACCCGGGCAGGGACTATGCAACAAACTCTCTAATTACAAACAATGGAGCTGGAAATTTCACTTGAATATATTTAGGACCACAATAAATTTTTTTGTTAGTAACAGCAAGGAATGTTTTATAGAGAAATAGGTCAATTGCCTTTTATAACTTGCCCTTCGAAAGATACCAACATGTGATTCTAATGATTTCAATCCTTTCAGTCTCTGGATATAAAGATGTTAGTTTGGGATATAAAGGTGTTAGAGCAACATTTGCTCACTCAATTTCTTTTCAAATTTAAGTGAAAAAATCCATCCTTATCATTCTCCCTTATTATCTAATAAATTCTTATTTTACTTTCTGTTAGCTTTTATCTAATTTGAGTCTTTTTTTCCCTTTCCATAATGTCCTTATAAAAATGATGCCCTATCTTCTAAACAATTTGAGTTGCTATTTTCTAATCTGAAGTTTTCCTCTTGGAGCTTTTCTAACTAAAATATGCATGAAATTTAGCAACAAGAACTTCTTAAGGAACTAATACCAGGTGTGGGCGTGTGTGTTGTTTACAGAGTACTGTAATTCCCTGGATTATTGGATTATTTCCAATATCCATTCTGAGGTCAGCATTGTTGGCCCCTTTGGGCCCCCGTCTTTAAGGAAACACCAGGACAATGCTCTAAGAGTCCTCTCCTGAGTCACTATTGTCTATAGAACTCATTCTGTGAGCCTCTTTTGATGTCTGTGTAAATTCCCAAGGTGACCCTGTTGAAGTTCACTGCCTCCTGTTGTGCCCACATTCCCCATTTCATTGCATGAGGCCTTACCCATCTCCTTGGCACATTCATGCCCAGGGCCTCCATTGTTCTGCCAGTGCCAAGTTAACTGGGAGGCTTCATTCTTTCCTTGAGATCACTTACAATGTCAGATGGGCTTGCTTCCAGCCCTGATTTCTGGGGCACCTACTTTTAGTGACTATCTAGGGCAGTAGTTTGCAACCCCAGTAAACTTCAGAGTATCTGCAGAGCTATTAAAAAATGCTTGTGTCCAGGGCTACCCCAGGACGGGATGACTCAGATGATGCAGCCCAACATCTATTTGTTGTTTTTAAAATTCCAGAGGATGATTCTGTTGGACAGCGGCATTGAAATTCACAGATTTCAAGAGCTAGTCATTATATTCACATTTTCTTTAAAAAAGGAATTTTTAAAATTTTTTTAAAAAGATTTGTACATACAAGCTAGGGTGTAGGCCAGAGGCGTGGGGTGGTGAGAGGATTCACCAGAGACAGAGTGGGGAGCAGAACAGGCAGATTGACGGAAATACACTGCTGAGGAGAGCAGCGGGCGAGGCAGGAAAGGTCTGCTGCACACTGTGGGAAGCTCCCTGGCTGGGTATCAAACTTGTGCTGCAGTGGCTCTGGATAGCTTCATAGTGCTGCGCTTAAGCCTTTGCGCCACCAGGGAGGCCCTGTTTTTTTTTTTTTTTTTTAAGTACAGAATACATTCCCTGTTAAAAAAAAAAAAAAAACTTTCTCTGTGGGGAGTCAGCAAAAATAAATTTCTAATATAAAGTGTCAAGTACACTTGTGTTTTTTCCCCTGATAATATTGTGATAATCCCAGTTAACTTCACTGTCCATCCTTTTACTTCACTGTGACTTGTAGCTAAGACCATGTAAGTGACTTTGTGAAAATGTATGATGTGTACAATGTGCTATGACTTTAGAAGTCCACCTATAAGCTTATATATACATTCCTCTCAATGAGGTAGGAAAGAGGCTGAGTTTATATGACTTGCCTAAAAAAAACTAGGACTATCATCAAGCTCAAGTCCAAATTTAGTACTTTTTCACTGCTGTGTGCTACTCTACTTACTGCTTAACATTTTCATCATCTTATTTTGACTTAGTTTCAAGCTTATAGAAAAGTTGCAAAACATATTGCAAAGAATTTCTAAAAATCCTTTACCCATGTTTTTTAAATGTTAATGTTTTACCATGCTGCTTAATTATCCTTTTCTGTCCTTTTGCACATATGTGTATTAAGTTATTATGTGTATTAAGTTATTATGTGTATTAAGTTATGACAATAAATTGCAGACATAACTCCCTTTAGTCTCTCAATACTTCAGTATCTGTTTCCTAAAAACAAATATTCTCTTCTATCACCACAAAACAATAATTAGAAATCAGGAAATTACTACAGTACTGTTATCTGTGTACAGACTTTAAACCTCACTGGTTTCAGCTAATGTCTGTACTAGCAAAAGAAAATGTCTCAGGTCTAGGATCTAATACTCAAGACTCATGTTGCTCTTTACTGACTTTGCAGAGGTTCTCAGTCTGTCTTTGTGGTTTCATCAACTGAAAAATGGTGTAGTAATACACTTTTTAAGGTTAATTATAAGGATTATTCAAGATAAATCTGTTAAAGCATGTAGTATGTAGCAAGGACTCCATTTTTTAAGATAAAAATTAAAATGTGAATATTGAAAAATTATCCATGACTCTTACTGATGTATAGCAACTTGGAGAGAGTCACTTTTTATTGTTGGGGGTGGGGAGAAGAGGTAAATAGCAATAATAAGCATCTACATATTTTTGCATTTTTTGAGGGAATGCGGAGGGACTAGCTACCACTAAAACCCCTTGAAACAGAAGAGGCCAGCTAATGATGAGTTGCAAAGCACAATTTTAGAATGTATTTCTAAGAAGAACTCTTGCATCTTTAATTATATTAGAAAAAGAGGTATATAGTTCCTGTAAAGAGAAAGATCAGCACCACTCTATTCTGGGTTGAGGAGTAATTACCTTCCAGCTTTAAAAAGAGACTTGTTCCCATTAGTGGGTGGCATTCAGAGGAATCAAGGAGTCTTTAAAAAGAGAATTTTGGGAATGTCAGGTTTACAAAATTACTGAAACATATACTCACTTTAATGTGAAATTTTTATTTTGCCTTAAAACATTTCAAGTATCACCTCTGAACCTATGGAGGGGATGAACATGAAGGGGATACTCTCATGATGATGTCAATTCAGCATTTTATTTTTTTTTTGTAACCTATAAGTAGATTTAAGGAGATATGTCTGCAGCCTAAGAGCTTTCTGTGCCCTATAGCTGCCATCACGGGCAAGGACGGATTTTTCATCTTTCCATCATGGCCATCTGGAGAATCCTGAACTGACTTTGGCCACCTCTTTCCTCAAATGTCCACTTCTGACTCCAAATTTTGGGAACTAGGAATAAGTGTTGACTTGGAGAGGGAAGATCAAGGGGGTGCAGGAAAGGTTCTCAGGGTCCTCTAGTCTCTGTGCACAGCTGCTGGTAGCCCCCTGCATCCCGCCTAGTGGCACAGGCCCTCCTCTCCTCACCCTGCTCTAGGCTTTGGCCTATAATCCTTGGATCACTGTTTCTCCTGGGAAGTCTGCTAGCTCTCATCTTCCAAAGCCGTCCTTGCCCTGTACCCTCCCTGACCCGCCAGCTCTCCCCAGAGGTCTGTTCATTGCTTATTTTAAAAGCAGCTCTTTCGGGCCTGCCTGGTAGCAAAGGCTTAAGCGCAGCACTATGAAGCTGTCCAGAGCCACTGCAGCATGAGTTCGATATGGCCAGGGAGCTTCCCACACGGAGAAGCAGACCTCTCCTGCCTTGCCCGCTGCTCCCCTCAGCAGTGTACTTCAGTTGATCTGTCTGTTCTGCTCCCCATTCTGTCTCTGGTGAACCCTCTCACCACCCCACGCCTCTGGCCTACACCCCAGTTTGTATGCATAAATAAATAAGTCTTAAAAAAAAATTTAAAAGTATAAATAAAAGCAGCTCTTTCAACCACATGTTCCACTCAGTCAACAGGAAACGCACACACAAGCAGACCTAGCATGGAGGCCCACTGCTATAAGCAGAGCTGGTATAGAATGAAAATGTGGGGCCCCTTGCTCAAAAATTGAGAATTTTAGGAGGGAGATGGTAGAATATTTAGCCAGACATGGGATGCTTCTAAGCATGTGGCTTTGTGAGACAGCACAGGGTGGAAGTCCCTAAAGCCATCCCTGGCTATAAGGGACTCAAGTGAGTTGGCAGCTGTTTCTTTACCAAATAAGCTGATATATTTAATAATGTATTTAAAACTCATCATCCTGTTTTGGAACACTAACAAACTTGTATCCCAGTCAAACTCAGATTGACTAGATTTTATCTGAAAAGCTACCTGGTCTGATGCCAAGACACACACACGCGAATTTAGTGCTGGAACTTTGTGACAGTAGGGTGGATGTAGTCTAAATATTTAAGCATATCTATCCTCTTATTTAAAAGGAAAAAAATAGCTTCACAAGTATTTTTTATGCTTAACCAACATTAGGAACCATTGCAACATAGATGCCTGCTTACCACTCAAAAGTGTCTGTTTCAGTTGTTGGTGGAACCCCAGAGTGTCAGTAGCAGTTGACTCTGCTGGGGATTCTGATACAAAGCCAGAGTTAATAAATGTACAAAGAGATTTCATGCTAATTCCATTGCACTAAAAATTCCCTTCGAGGAGTGGTGGACAGGACTAGAATCCCTGGTATTGATTTTTGCTATTCATTATACTCAGGGCAAAGATGAACAGGACTCCGGAAGTTTTTCTTGAGCCTCCATTTGGAGCAATTCTACAAAATTTACTCATGTTTGAATTCCATTTTTACAGATTTTGTAACTATTTAGATATAGTCACCAGCCAACACAGAGAGTACTCTCTGCAGGTCACAGAGTTACTGAGGTTTAGAGTTTAAATTCCAGTCCAACTAACTTCGCAAGTTCCCCAACTTATTATAGAGGGAAGTCACAAGATCTCCGAATCTTAGGTTCCTAATCTGTATTGAGATGAGGATCCAACTTCACAGAACTGTTCTGAAAGAGAAAAGGTGTATATATTAGAATGTACATTATCAAGTAGTACATAAATGTAAGCAATTCTTCCTATTTAAATCTAACAGTGATAAAGAACATGCCTTCAAATTCTTGTAAGTAGGGACAATGTCACAACGCATTGTCATAGTGAGTATATGTTCAGCAAAATTTGCTGTACTTTCGTCTCTATCACATCCAGTTCATCCTCAGAACTCAAAAGTTGACCCCTTTATAAAATATTTTGTGTCCTCACTGACAGTTATTTCCATTTACACCTTAGCACATTATAGTGATTATATTTGATCATATGGGTTTTCCTATTCCGAGGCTATGAGCTTTCTGAGGACCTTGTCTCACCTTTCATTGAGTTATCATGGATGGATGTGCTTAATATGTCGTTAAATGAATGATTGGTAGAAGAAAAAGATAAAGGAGTTAAGTACAGATGGGAATAGATTAGGCCACTTAAAAGTATGAAGGCAGAAATTGCATGAGAAGAAGGACCTTGTCTGTTTGGATATTCCTTCCTCCAGCTCATAGTCAGTGCTGGCAACATTGTTGTTGGCTGAGGAAAAATTGGCAAATGAAAGAAAAAGAAAGACCAGCTCTAAGCAGAGGTTTCTTTAAGCACTTCTCATACCACATTTTATTTTCTGTAGTACAACCCAAAAAGGGCCTGTAGTTTTTGCATATGTCCTGGTGCAGAATCATTAAAAGTCACATCCTGATTGAAACCCACTGGTGAATTTAGAACCCCTGCTCTTTATCAAATGGAATGAATTCTACTTCCCAGGGCTGCAGGACGGTTCCATGTGTGCTTCTCCATCACTTGCTAATGTATAATAACCATACATACCTATAACAAGTTATGGGCACCACGGGGCCATCTTTCAATTCATTTCACAGGTGGTAAAATGTTTTATTTACAGGAATGCTTAAACCAAAGTGCTTAAACCAAAGGAGGGGTTTAGTAACGACTATACTAGGCATTGTGGTTGGCTGATTAAGTGGGTTTCAAATTACCCTGTGGCACCCTCTACCTGGACTAGGCAGGTACCCCTACCTCATGAGGTCAACACTAGGGAAAGATATACATTTCCTTGGAAAAGGTAGTCATTTACAGAGTGCTTTCCAGAGTCCTGATTTTATGAAATCCCAGTTTTTTAAAAGACTGTGATGAAGCAAGCCAGAGATAGCTTATCACAGTTTTATTACAATATGACCCTTTTCTTAAGGTATGGGATTCATTTGTAGCTAAATTGCTAGATTCTATAACAGTAAGAATCAATACCTTAATGAGATACCCAGTCTCTTAGATCAGACCGATGCTCTGGGAGAAAAATAAAGAATTAAAATCTGAACCAAGATACCTGCCTTGGCTCAACCCTCTCTGTTTCATTTTAGGTGACCCACTTTGTTTCCTTTAGGATATAAGTAGTAATTGGAACCATCATTTGGGAGAATAACAGGCTCATGTCTCTATTTTCTGGTCATCTTTCCCAGAGCAGTCTAGGGAAGGCAGATAAACTGCCTGGTTAATGCTAGCCCCCTCTTACAGAAGAAAAAGAGCCACATTTTCTCTGTTTAATTTGAAACCAAGATCACTTTACTCAATTACAACTGCTCTTGAATGCCCCTTGGATAGTGTCTCTTTGTATTCATAAGGTCCTTGATCCTGTATTTTCAAAATAACCTCCATGGGTCTTTTCCATGGGTCAATTATACACTGATATTGAAGTGTTACTAATCTTTTAAGAAGCCTGAGTTTGATCTACCATTAAACTTCAAAGATTCTGATAACTTTAGGCTCTGATCACTGATAATATTTTTTAATTTAGAGTTGGAGCAGTTCCCTCTGGTAATAAGTACAGCTGGGGCACACAAGGCCTGCTATTGTTCTAAAACACAGTTCAAACTAGATGGTGCCCAAATAGGCATGGAATTGAGAACCTTGGATCTGTTAGTGTTGTACTTCTGGGTAAAGGTTCTTACATTCAGTTGACCATATAGCACTTTCATGATTTGGACCGTATCTAAGTAGTACCTGAAATTTTATTTACTGGTTTATATGGATCCCCTGTTATATTTGAATATATTGTACAGCCATAAATGGAAAACTGTCTTACTAATACTTAGTTGAAGATAGTAAAATAAATACAATGAAAGTAACTTAGTAGATTCTAGCTAGATAATATTGCTTTGCAAAAAAAGGTTCTGAGCCCAAAGTCTGTCTCCTTTTATTTGAAAGGGGGATTGAGCTGAAGACATTGAAACATTGCTTCAAGGAAATATGATTTTTTTCCCCTCTGTTCATTAACTATTCTATGTGTTGGTTCTAAGTAGTACTCAGCCCACTTATGAGAAATACTGCTTTTGAAAAATTCATTCCCTTTTTAGTCTAGATTCCTTTTTATATACTATATTTATGTTTGGCATGAAGGATTATTTGAATGGTTGGACTTACGTGAAAACCTCTTCCTATCTAAAGATGACATTCAGATGGCCTATAGACAAATAAAAAAAAGTTCAACATCACTTATTATAACAAAAACTTAAATTAAAACCACACTGAGATAGTAGGTACCCCCATGAGAATGGCTCATATAAAAAAGAATGAAATTAACTAATGTTAGCAAGGGTGTGATGAAAAAGGAACTCTTACCCACTACTGGTAGGAATACAAGCTGGTACAGTGCCTAGGGAAAATGGTATGGAATGTCTCAAGAAAATAAAAATGAAAATCCCATTTGACCTAAATAACACAAAAAAATTAACACAAGATGATCTGTTTACACCTATGTACATAGCAGCACTGTTTAAATTGCAAAATCATGGAACCAACTCAAGTATCCTTCAACAGGTGAATGATTAGAAAAACTGTGGAGAATATATTCAGTGGAATATTACACAGCTGTGAAGAAAGATGAAGCAGTGGCATTTGGCACAAAATGGATGGACCTTGAGGTGATTATGTTGAGTGAAGTCAGCCAAAAAATGAAAGACAGATATTGGGTGGTTTTACTCCTCTGTGGAATTTAAGTACCCAAAAAAAGAATTACATGCAAACAATAGAAAAAAAGTTTGAATTTGGCAAAAAAAAAAAAAAAAAAAGATAATGGTTACTAGATGAATGAGGGAAAAGGTAAAGGTAGAGGGGATGGGACACAGAGGCATATGGGGTAAGGGCACAGATGGTTTGGTGGAGGAAAAAAAATACCTTAACATTAAGAAATAAGTTGCTTATATAGTAGGGAAAAAAATCCTTTCATTCTTTTTTATATGAGCCATTCTCACAGGGGTACCTGCTATCTCAATGTGGTTTTAACTTGTGTTTCTGTTATAATAATATTAGTGATGAAAATGTTTTTCATTTGTCTATAGGCCATCTGAATGTCTTCTTTAGCTAGGAAGGGGTTTTCACACAAGTCCAACCTATCAAATAATCCAGAAGAGTTAGATGGCACTGTCCCTCCATCCAAGATGTATCATCAAATAAGGAGTGGAGTAAACTGATAGATAATACAAAAGAAAGACATGATAATATATAGAACAAGACATCCAGAAACATGCAAGCATTTAATACTAGAATGTGAGCTGCAGAGGAAGAGATTTTCATGTTTTACTAATTCATGGATCCATGGATCCAAGGAGGCAAGATTTGCACAGAATCTTGGAGGTGATGGGCAAAGAGAGTGTGAACTTGCATGTGTACACACACACACACACACACGGTTCAGAACAGAAGCTACACAGTACATTATTAAACTAATGGGTTAAGTTTTTCTGACCAAGGTGAACTTAGAAAAGTCTCAAAAAAATACATGCTGTTTTCCAATTTGAAAAAAAAAAATCTCCCTTACCCTTCTAGTTCATAAACATCACACATTGTACACTCAAGTACTACCTACAGAATGAGTTGATATTTCAGCTAGACAAACCATCTTTAGTTATAGGAATGATACTGTCTATATAAATATGTGGGTTACTTTTGAGAAAAATAGCTTTATGTGGATGTGCTGTTAGTTGACAGGTTTTGTTGTTTGGCTTCAATTGTTACAGTGTGTTCCTCAAACATTGAGCTGTGTCATTTCCCAGTTTCCTTTGCCGTTGTCAAATGGAGTCATTGTTCTTCTAGTATTAATTTGCCATCATAAGATTTACTGTTAAAAAGATAGCACATTCTCAGGTAATTATATATATATATATATTTTTAATTGAGGCAACATTGGTTTATGACGCTGTATAAAGTTTACAGGTATAGGTGCACACCCTTCAGGTGTATGTTACCATACCACACCCACCATCAAGGCACGGAAAGTCCTCGAACATAGTTCAGGTATTTAAAAAAAAATTTTTTTTAAGTATTTATTTATTGTTGCATACAAGCTGGGGTGTAGGCCAGAGGGGTGGGGCAGTGAGAGGGTTCACCAGAGACAGAATGGGGAACAGAACAGGCAGATCGACGGAAATACACTGCTGAGGGGAGCAGCAGGCGTGGCAGGAGAGGTCTGCCGCGCCATGTGGGAATCTTCCCCGGCCAGGCATTGAACTTGCACCGCAGCAGCCACCAACAGCTCCACAATGCTGTGCTTAACCCGTTGTGCCAGCAGGGAGGCCCTGTTCAGGTATTTTTAAAGAGCAAGCAAGAGAAGCAGATCAGCAGGACTTTAAAGGCAGGGCAATCAAGTGGGAATTTAAGCTGAACAAGCTGTGCTGTCACGGAAGTGGTAGTAGCCTCTTGTGTGCAGAGGGCAGCATTGACTGTAGAGGCATTTCCACTTCTCAAGCAAAGGGATTTCTCAGGTCCAGCCTGATGCAGGAAGAATTTGCTAGCTCTCTGTAAATTTTCCACTTTGAGGCCTTGTGAAGGATTTCCATGTTCCGGAAGATGATGCCATGATATAATCTGGGTATTTTCCATGTTGGTTAAATGATACTAAATCTTCAGCTCAGTTATACCTAGACAATGCTTTTCAGAAAGCTTATTTTTATCTTCCTTCATACGAAAGCTAATTTTAAAATATGGCTAAATAAGAACTGAGGCCAAACCATGAACCCAAAACCAAGATGTGAACCTTCTTAGTTTACTGACCATAAAACTAACCTCATTAAAAAAAAAAAAAACTGAACTAACAGTTTTGAATTATTTTAAACAGACATACCTAAATGAAGCAGCACTGCAAAATATTTTTTCAACCTGAACTTTTAAAACTTCACTCACTTAAATCTCTGCCTCTGATGAAGCTCACTGTCTCTTGGGAAAGGAGTTGCTTTGGTATTCCAGTGTCCTGACCCCCGCCCTTGGACTCTGGCAGGTGGAAAAGACTGAAATTACACACAAATTAGTGAAATCATGCATTTGTCTTTCTTTCAGGTTCAGTATTTCTTCAAGATCTTGGATAATTAGCAGTATAGAAAGTAAAAAAGTCACAAATTGGGGCACTGAGACAAGAGTGAATCACACACATGAGGAATGTGTTCATTCATTTATTGTCCGTTGTTTCAACCTGACTGAATACAAGATCAACAAGAGCACTGTACTCCTGGCAATTATTACATATGTTAGAACATGGATTTTGCACTGTAGACAACATTTAACACCAGTCTATGGGGTACTGCATTGCTTTTTATAAAGTCCAAAATAAAGATTTATTTTCAAACAAGTGACTTTGGTTTATTTCATACATTACACTTTTTCTTGCAGAAAAAAATAAAATTGTACAACTGCATAAATATAAAATTCTTCCACCATGAAAATGGTTAAAACATTCATAAAGACACAGCACCAGCATGTGATGCCTCCAGAGAAAGGAAAGAAGGAAAGTAAAAGAAAACGTACAAAGCAAATGAATTAGCCCTGCCACTAGCCAAAGTGACGGGCCCTCCGGATCTCATACATAGCTTCGGAACGTACTGGAGGACGAGGGAAGATGTCGAGACAGCATTCAGTACAAAGCACAGCACAACCCATCACCTCTGTGTGTTTTTCTGTAGTGTCACTTAAAATTTAAAGGGCAGTTCCCCCATGACAGCCCACCCCACCCCACGCCCAGCCCCAGGAAAAAAAAAAAAGACCTAACACCACAGGAAAAGACTATGGAGTGTTAAAAATGCTCATTGATGGGCCATTATCTTTGAAAGAGCCGAACCAAAACAAAAAGTACCATGCCAGTTTTATTCCCATTGAATATTTACACCTTGGACAGCGAATCTTGCTCACATAAAGTAGAAAACAGATATGATAAAACATGGCTTGAAAAATGACCAGTGTGTGCACCTATAGTACTGTACACTAAATAAAATACACAAGGCAGCAATACTTAGGGGCCAGAAACACTGCTTACTACAAGTCAGTTATGGAATCATAATTTACAGTAAAAATGGGCACGTCCCAAGGCTCAATTTTTATTTTTCTTTTGTCATTTACAGTAGAATAAATATTTTGTTGCTATTGCTACACTTTAAATTTACATTCTAACCTATTAAATGCAGAAAGCTAGTGTAAAGCATATAGATTAAGTGTAGGTCCCATACGTATGACAGTTTGTTCAAGACTAGTAGGTTTTGTTTTTGTATCTTTTTTAATGTTTTAAATGGCTAGTGGGAAAGATTTGTGCTTGTGATCAGCTTTTAACTTCAATTTTTACATCAAAGCGTCCCTGAAAACGGTCTTTCTCACTGTACCCAATGTTCTCACCATATGCCTTACACTCAATGCGAATTTCAGTGTCCAAAGTGAGGTTGGTAAACTGTACGGCCAGCAGGGGCTGCAGGTAGCTGGGCTGCAGGAGTTTGCCGTAGTAGGGATAATACTGCAGGGGAAAGCCAGCGTAGCCACCCAGTCCGTAATACTCCACGGTTCCAACTTTATCCTTATCGTCGTCTCGCTAAAAACCAGAGGGAAATGAGATTTTAGTGTCTCACAGCCTGGATTACTTCTTGTACTCCCACACAAACAAGGCTCTTAATCCCATAGATCATCCTATGACAGGTGGAGCTCCAACCTCCCCCAGAAGGAGGTGAATTAACATTAATTCACCCACAGACTCAGTCTAACCCATAGCAGCCTTGAGAAATGGTTATGAAAGGGAGGCCAGTTTCATTGTACAAATAGGAGCTTGCAACGAAGGCCAACCAATCACTTCTTTAAGTCAACACAACCTTCTAGAAACATCAAAAGTCAGAAATCCACTGGTGAGGGCCCAATGAATGGATGGCATTTCTGGTGTTGGCACCAAAGGCTTAACTATTTTCCTCTCGTTTTCTTGTGTCCATTTCCTTTCTTGGCACCTCCCTCTGAATAACCCACCAAGTATCTGCTTTTATTTTTAAAGGAAACACATCTTTCAATATTAAAGAAAATTCAAGACCACAAATTCTTGTGAACTGTCCTTTAAAAAAATGTTGGCCTATAATTTTTAATACACCATAAGTACCAGAGAAGCACTTATATGGGCTAGTCCACCTCTCAGTTTTACAAATTAATATTCCAGTTGATTAAGTTCACATATTTGTGTTTCCTGTTCCGGTGGAAAAATTGACATATGGTTTTCTGTTACATCTTTCTATTCTCTTCAGTTTTACTCAGTCTACAACTGACTGACACTAATTCCTAGAGGCAATGTTATTTCCCATATTAAACTTTTACCTCTGACTTAAAACAATCTCACTCATTCTTGCCCTCTTCCCCCACTCCACCCTAAGAACGTAAGATCACCTTACCTTGCCAGTGCACTGGACGGGCAGGACATAAGGACTATACTTTGCTTGGTAGGGCCCCGAAGACTCATTCTTGGGAGGCTAGAAATAAAACCCGTGTTTGGTCAGTAAGTTTGTAAACAATTTTTCAAATTTCTGAAAAACAAGTACACAGTGGTCACAACGGGTCAAACAAAATTACAAAACACTCCAGGAAAGCAGAATGAGTGACTCCCCTAACCAGTCTCAGAAAGGGTCGTGTTGTGATTTTGCTGAAATAGAAATAAGTGCCCAAGTCTTGTGACCACTACAATAAAGCTATGGTTTAGTTCAGTAATAAATGGAATTCCTAATGGTAACCCATTATGTTTTCCTCAAAGGCACTGAAAAATAAAAATTGATCAATGATGCGTCTTGTTTGTAAAGATTATAGTAATTAGATGGAAAAGCTGATTAAATTTTTGTTTCTCTAAAACTTGGGTTTTTCTCCCGAGTCATGCAAAATAATCCTATCTTTTTCCTTCAAATGTGCCTTTTATAAGTATATTTCCTCTTTTGGAATATTTTTCTTTCTTTTAGAATTTTCAGTGGGATGCTAGAGAACTGTAATCACGGACAGAAACAATTCTAACAACAAAATAGTTGTATTGAACTTGGAGTAGAGAATTGATTTGGGGTAATAAATTAAAAAGTGGTAATGGATCAAAAAAATGGAGACCAAACAAAGGAAAAATACTGATCAAGCAGGTGAATGTATAACTTAAATATCTCTATAGATGCAGGAGGAGAAATGTATCACAATAGCCTTGATGAACTGCATGAATAGGGAACAAATATCACTCAATATCTTTGAAGAGGATTTATCAAAAGCAAGGTTTCAGAGAGCAAAGGTTAGGATCAGTTGTCCTTTGGAAACACCACACCAATCACTATCATTTCTAAATAGCTCATTTATCTTGGTGAAGGGTTTTATTCTAGCAATATGAATATCAACTATAAGGATACCATAATGGTTGTCACCATTTTTTTTTTTCATTATAGCCTAAGTGAAAAGAAGATTAACCTTCTGTTGATATGTACATTCATTTTTGTAGGGGAATCTAGTAAGCCAGCCAGGCACCAATCCATCCACCCACTCATCCATTTTTGCCTCTGCTAGCAATAAAGGAATCTGAACATATCAGTAGTTAATAAAACTTTTCTTCTCTATATGATATTCTTTGGAAAGTATTAATGGGCAACAAGCTTTGTGGAAACACACTAATGTCAGACATTAGAAAATGAGTGGATAAAAAATCAGATTCCAGAAACGAAGTGGGTTTGTTCATACAGCAGTTAGTTCCTATCAGAATGGAAAATGGCACTCATAATGACAATGCCCCCATGGACAACTGGGGGAAGCCATGCCTCATGGGGAAGGGACAGAATTACTTACTATGGGGTGGAGGGGAGAATGAAAGAAAAAACTTTTATAAGAGCAGAGCCAACACCATTTTTTTTTCTTCTTTTGAAGAATTACTGTCTCCCCAAATGGTGAGCAATGGCAATTTTCCATTGCTCAGTGATTTCAGGTAATATGTACCCATTTACAAGTAGTGACACCAAAAGCCAACCTCGATAGGGTTTGACTTCTAATTTTGCCATAAATCTTCAGGTGAAAAATGTATTTTTTCAGATTGCCAAACAGCATTAAAAATACTCTGTCCACAGCAGGATCTGAATCATAATGTGATTAGCTATGCAGATGGTTTTTCAATTTAAAAATACTTATTTTGACTTTTAAAGAGTTCATGTTATAGAATAACAGAATCATTAAGAACATAACAGAAATATTATTAAGAATGGGACCACAGAACTAACTTTAGAGTTGGGCTCTGCCACTTGGAATTACTCGTAACCTTAGAAAATATTACAAGAATTTCAAGGTAGATGCCTAAGTTTTTGGTGTTACTCTATATATAGACTGAGCTTCAAGATTGTCACTGAGTCTAAAGCTTCCTCATAGTAAGGGAGTACTTTATCCAAAAGGTGACTGGTTCCTCTAAAATCTATGATTAAAACATTGCTTGCCTTAGGTTTGAAACCCAGAACTCGGTTGAGCTTTATAATTATGCATGGTTTGCCTTCTTTGTAGCCAAAAGAGTCATCATGTATTCCAGAGCAATTTCCCAACCATTCAAGCTTGAACCTGCAGACTTTCCGCTCTCCTCGTTCATTGTTATAGTCTCCTCGTTCTTTGAGTTCGCTGGGTACATCTGAAAAAGCAAACATCATTTCCACATTGTACCAACAATTCCCTAGCACCACTGAGAAAGAGAGCTTTCTTGTTATCATCACCTCTCCTAAGACTATGTGCTATTCTGCACTTAAAGCATTGTCTGAATTAAGTAAGGGCTTCCAGCAAACCATCTCTCATCTCTTCACTAACATTAAAAATGTATTTTACCAAAAGCAATATCTAATATGTGATCCCACAGCCAAGTTTCATGGTACTTGATGATCAGCACATGAAGTTTGGTCTCTGGCAATATTTTTCTTCCTTTAAATAATGTATGACTCAGCTATTTAGAAGACTGAAGGGAAATTGGATCACTCTTCATCTGCACAGGTCAGCATCGGCTTAGTTCAATAATGGATGTTATAATTAGAACACAAATTAAAAGGATTGTCAATAATTTTCAGAACTAGAAGTGTTTCTGGTCAGAATTTCCTGGAGTTATGCCCCTAATTAGCATGTTAGAAGGCAGTAGGAGGAAAAAAGTGTTTTTTCCCTTTTAACCGCCAATCAAATTTTTAAAATAATTATCTTAAGCTGTGAATTCTTATAAGCACTTGTTCAACTGAGAAATTGTACAGTTGCATTTTTTATTCATATTTCATATCAAAGACAGAAAGAATGAATAATTCAAAGCTAATACAAAGTCCCCTACAGGAAACTGATGCCAGTATCACAATTTATATCTATTTTGTAAGTTCACAGATTATTTTCCCTTCAATTGGGAAAATGCCTCAATTCAGTCCCTCTCCTGTAAAGTGCTTCACCCTGATTATTGATCATACAGGCCTTTTATTACTGCAAAGGAACATGAAAACCTCATTTAGATTTTAATAAAAAAAGTACTAAAAACTTTTAAATGAGCAAATCTTTTCAAGATGTCTGAAAATGGCAATTCTCTCCCTGTAAGTACCAAGCAACCGTCCGCCATCTGAAGAACTGGAATTAGTAAGTGCTTGAACTGAACCCCAAAGACTGATATCACCTAGTAATTCAGAAAGGCATTTTGTTTTGGTAGGTGTGACCCCATGTCTGGGAAATGCACCCTCTGGGTAGCAAGGAGAATGTGTATTCCTGTCCATGACCACGCTATTAAAGCTACTCTTTAGCATCAGTCATATCCTAATCCAAGTGCTCAGCACCCTACAACATAGTTTATTATCATTCCAACCAAGGTCTATAAAATATATTTGCTATAAACCCTTCTCATCAATTCATCAGCATCAGTCTCGTTACAGTTACTTACGTCAAAGAGTCATTCGATGAGTGAAGACACTGTGTCCTCTCTATAAGGGGGCGGGAGTAGGAGAGGTGGGAATCTGAAAATAGGAGCAATTGTACTTCTGAAACCCAGGTCTGATAGTGAAAAGCAGAGGTGCCTGGGGGTGTTTTAAAGTAAGACAGCTCGTGGCCTCCCTAGTGGCCAAAGGGTTAAGTCTTAGTGCTGTCACCACTAGGGTCAGAGTTCAGTCCTGACCAGGTATCTAGACCTAGCGCAGCAGACCTCCTGTCTCACCTGCTGCTCCCCTTTGCAGTGTATTTCAGTCAATCTGCGTGTTCTGCTCCCCAGTCTGTCTCAATGAATCCTCTCACGCCCCTACCCCCACACTTCAGGCCTATACCCCAGTTCTTCTACAAAAATAAATATATTTTTAAAGGTTTATTTATTTATGCAGACAAGAACTTGGGTGTAAGCCAGAGGTGTGGGGTAGTGAGAGGAGTCACCAGAGACAGAGTGAGGAGCAGAACAGGTGGATCTACTGAAATACGCTGCTGAGGGGAGCAGCGGGTGAGACAGGAGAGGTCTGCTGCACCATGTGGGAAGCTACCTGGCCAGGGATCGAACTTGTGCTACAGTGGCTGCGGACAGCTTCATAGTGCTGAGATTTAACCTGTTGCGCCACCAGGGAGGCCCCCCAAAATAAATATTTTTTGAAAAATAAAGTTAGACACCTTTCAGAGGCAGATGATAATAATAGTTGCAGTTATATTGGTTCTTCCATTGCATCTGAGCTAAACCATGAATCTTCCTGCTTTTAAAAAAATGTATCCTTTCGGTATAGACAGAGTTGTCTTTCAATTATTACAGGAGAATACTTCAACATTAAATGACAAAGAAAAATGGGAAATAAATCCTAGCCAACCACAAACACCCAAAATGTGTCTACTTACTGCCACAATCTTCGAAAATCATGCTATCCTTCTGGAGCGAATCACTGTATTTATCCAGGAACCTGACTATGTTCATCACATATGCCTCATAGCTCTTGGGATCACTAGGACGGAAGGAAATTTCAGTCTTTTGGATCTGAGGAACCTGTGTTAAGCCTAGACCAGGGGGAGAGAAAGTAAAAAAAAAAAAAAAAAAAAAAAAAAAAAAAAAAAAAAAAAAAAAAAAAAAAAAAAAAAAAAAAAAAAAAAAAAAAAAAAAAAAAA